>JAVIAB010000073.1:16503927-16848238 GCA_032433765.1 Megaustenia siamemsis | reverse complement strand
TTCTTGTTGCAGTGAACTATCTTCTTGTTGCAGTGAACTATCTTCTTGTTGCAGTGAACTATCTTCTTGTTGCAGTGAACTATCTTCTTGTTGCAGTGAACTATCTTCTTGTTGCAGTGAACTATCTTCTTGTTGCAGTGAACTATCTTCTTGTTGCAGTGAACTATCTTCTTGTTGCAGTGAACTATCTTCTTGTTGCAGTGAACTATCTTCTTGTTGCAGTGAACTATCTTCTTGTTGCAGTGAACTATCTTCTTGTTGCAGTGAACTATCTTCTTGTTGCAGTGAACTATCTTCTTGTTGCAGTGAACTATCTTCTTGTTGCAGTGAACTATCTTCTTGTTGCAGTGAACTATCTTCTTGTTGCAGTGAACTATCTTCTTGTTGCAGTGAACTATCTTCTTGTTGCAGTGAACTATCTTCTTACAGCAGTGAACTATCTTCTTGTTGCAGTGAACTATCTTCTTACAGCAGTGAACTATCTTCTTATTGCAGTGAACTATCTTCTTGTTGCAGTGAACTATCTTCTTATTGCAGTGAACTATCTTCTTGTTGCAGTGAACTATCTTCTTGTTGCAGTGAACTATCTCTTGTTGTCAGTGAACTATCTTCTTACAGCAGTGAACTATCTTCTTACAGCAGTGAACTATCTTCTTGTTGCAGTGAACTATCTTCTTGTTGCAGTGAACTATCTTCTTGTTGCAGTGAACTATCTTCTTGTTGCAGTGAACTATCTTCTTGTTGCAGTGAACTATCTTCTTGTTGCAGTGAACTATCTTCTTGTTGCAGTGAACTATCTTCTTACAGCAGTGAACTATCTCTTGTTGCAGTGAACTATCTTCTTGTTGCAGTGAACTATCTTCTTACAGCAGTGAACTATCTTCTTGTTGCAGTGAACTATCTTCTTGTTGCAGTGAACTATCTTCTTGTTGCAGTGAACTATCTTCTTGTTGCAGTGAACTATCTTCTTACAGCAGTGAACTATCTTCTTACAGCAGTGAACTATCTTCTTGTTCCAGTGAACTATCTTCTTGTTGCAGTGAACTATCTTCTTGTTGCAGTGACTATCTTCTTGTTGCAGTGAACTATCTTCTTGTTGCAGTGAACTATCTTCTTGTTGCAGTGAACTATCTTCTTGTTGCAGTGAACTATCTTCTTGTTGCAGTGAACTATCTTCTTGTTGCAGTGAACTATCTTCTTGTTGCAGTGAACTATCTTCTTACAGCAGTGAACTATCTTCTTGTTGCAGTGAACTATCTTCTTGTGCAGTGAACTATCTTCTTAGCAGTGAACTATCTTCTTGCAGTGTGAACTATCTTCTTACAGCAGTGAACTATCTTCTTGTTGCAGTGAACTATCTTCTTGTTGCAGTGACTATCTTCTTGTTGCAGTGAACTATCTTCTTGTTGCAGTGAACTATCTTCTTGTTGCAGTGAACTATCTTCTTGTTGCAGTGAACTATCTTCTTGTTGCAGTGAACTATCTTCTTACAGCAGTGAACTATCTTCTTACAGCAGTGAACTATCTTCTTGTTGCAGTGAACTATCTTCTTGTTGCAGTGAACTATCTTCTTGTTGCAGTGAACTATCTTCTTGTTGCAGTGAACTATCTTCTTGTTGCAGTGAACTATCTTCTTGTTGCAGTGAACTATCTTCTTATTGCAGTGAACTATCTTCTTGTTGCAGTGAACTATCTTCTTACAGCAGTGAACTATCTTCTTGGCAGTGAACTATCTTCTTGTTGCAGTGAACTATCTTCTTGTTGCAGTGAACTATCTTCTTGTTGCAGTGAACTATCTTCTTGTTGCAGTGAACTATCTTCTTGTTGCAGTGAACTATCTTCTTGTTGCAGTGAACTATCTTCTTGTTGCAGTGAACTATCTTCTTGTTGCAGTGAACTATCTTCTTGTTGCAGTGAACTATCTTCTTACAGCAGTGACTATCTTCTTGTTTGCAGTGAACTATCTTCTTGTTGCAGTGAACTATCTTCTTGTTGCAGTGAACTATCTTCTTGTTGCAGTGAACTATCTTCTTGTTGCAGTGAACTATCTTCTTGTTGCAGTGAACTATCTTCTTGTTGCAGTGAACTATCTTCTTGTTGCAGTGAACTATCTTCTTGTGCAGTGAACTATCTTCTTGTTGCAGTGAACTATCTTCTTACAGCAGTGAACTATCTTCTTACAGCAGTGAACTATCTTCTTGTTGCAGTGAACTATCTTCTTGTTGCAGTGAACTATCTTCTTGTTGCAGTGAACTATCTTCTTGTTGCAGTGAACTATCTTCTTGTTGCAGTGAACTATCTTCTTGTTGCAGTGAACTATCTTCTTACAGCAGTGAACTATCTTCTTGTTGCAGTGAACTATCTTCTTGTTGCAGTGAACTATCTTCTTACAGCAGTGAACTATCTTCTTGTTGCAGTGAACTATCTTCTTGTTGCAGTGAACTATCTTCTTGTTGCAGTGAACTATCTTCTTGTGCAGTGAACTATCTTCTTGTTGCAGTGAACTATCTTCTTACAGCAGTGAACTATCTTCTTGTTGCAGTGAACTATCTTCTTGTTGCAGTGAACTATCTTCTTGTTGCAGTGAACTATCTTCTTGTTGCAGTGAACTATCTTCTTGTTGCAGTGAACTATCTTCTTGTTGCAGTGAACTATCTTCTTGTTGCAGTGAACTATCTTCTTGTTGCAGTGAACTATCTTCTTGTTGCAGTGAACTATCTTCTTGTTGCAGTGAACTATCTTCTTGCATAGTGAACTATCTTCTTGTTGCAGTGAACTATCTTCTTGTTGCAGTGAACTATCTTCTTGTGCAGTGAAACTATCTTCTTGTTGCAGTGAACTATCTTCTTGTTGCAGTGAACTATCTTCTTGTTGCAGTGAACTATCTTCTTGTTGCAGTGAACTATCTTCTTGTTGCAGTGAACTATCTTCTTGTTGCAGTGAACTATCTTCTTACAGTGTGAACTATCTTCTTACAGCAGTGAACTATCTTCTTGTTGCAGTGAACTATCTTCTTTACAGCAGTGAACTATCTTCTTACAGCAGTGAACTATCTTCTTGTTGCAGTGAACTATCTTCTTACAGCAGTGAACTATCTTCTTGTTGCAGTGAACTATCTTCTTGTTGCAGTGAACTATCTTCTTGTTGCAGTGAACTATCTTCTTGTTGCAGTGAACTATCTTCTTACAGCAGTGAACTATCTTCTTGTTGCAGTGAACTATCTTCTTGTTGCAGTGAACTATCTTCTTGTTGCAGTGAACTATCTTCTTACAGCAGTGAACTATCTTCTTGTTGCAGTGAACTATCTTCTTGTTGCAGTGAACTATCTTCTTGTTGCAGTGAACTATCTTCTTGTTGCAGTGAACTATCTTCTTACAGCAGTGAACTATCTTCTTGTTGCAGTGAACTATCTTCTTGTTGCAGTGAACTATCTTCTTGTTGCAGTGAACTATCTTCTTGTTGCAGTGAACTATCTTCTTGTTGCAGTGAACTATCTTCTTGTTGCAGTGAACTATCTTCTTGTTGCAGTGAACTATCTTCTTGTTGCAGTGAACTATCTTCTTGTTGCAGTGAACTATCTTCTTGTTGCAGTGAACTATCTTCTTGTTGCAGTGAACTATCTTCTTGTTGCAGTGAACTATCTTCTTACAGCAGTGAACTATCTTCTTGTTGCAGTGAACTATCTTCTTGTTGCAGTGAACTATCTTCTTGTTGCAGTGAACTATCTTCTTGTTGCAGTGAACTATCTTCTTACGCAGTGAACTATCTTCTTGTTGGTGCAGTGAACTATCTTCTTACAGCAGTGAACTATCTTCTTGTTGCAGTGAACTATCTTCTTGTGCAGTGAACTATCTTCTTGTTGCAGTGAACTATCTTCTTGTTGCAGTGAACTATCTTCTTGTTGCAGTGAACTATCTTCTTGTTGCAGTGAACTATCTTCTTGTTGCAGTGAACTATCTTCTTGTTGCAGTGAACTATCTTCTTGTTGCAGTGAACTATCTTCTTACAGCAGTGAACTATCTTCTTACAGCAGTGAACTATCTTCTTGTTGCAGTGAACTATCTTCTTGTTGCAGTGAACTATCTTCTTGTTGCAGTGAACTATCTTCTTGTTGCAGTGACTATCTTCTTACAGCAGTGAACTATCTTCTTGTTGCAGTGAACTATCTTCTTGTTGCAGTGAACTATCTTCTTGTTGCAGTGAACTATCTTCTTGTTGCAGTGAACTATCTTCTTGTTGCAGTGAACTATCTTCTTGTTGCAGTGAACTATCTTCTTGTTGCAGTGAACTATCTTCTTGTTGCAGTGAACTATCTTCTTGTTGCAGTGAACTATCTTCTTGTTGCAGTGAACTATCTTCTTGTTGCAGTGAACTATCTCTTACGTTGCAGTGAACTATCTTCTTGTTGCAGTGAACTATCTTCTTGTTGCAGTGAACTATCTTCTTGTTGCAGTGAACTATCTTCTTGTTGCAGTGAACTATCTTCTTGTTGCAGTGAACTATCTTCTTGTTGCAGTGAACTATCTTCTTGTTGCAGTGAACTATCTTCTTGTTGCAGTGAACTATCTTCTTGTTGCAGTGAACTATCTTCTTGTTGCAGTGAACTATCTTCTTGTTGCAGTGAACTATCTTCTTATTGCAGTGAACTATCTTCTTGTTGCAGTGAACTATCTTCTGTTGCAGTGAACTATCTTCTTGTTGCAGTGAACTATCTTCTACAGCAGTGAACTATCTTCTTGTTGCAGTGAACTATCTTCTTGTTGCAGTGAACTATCTTCTTGTTGCAGTGAACTATCTTCTTGTTGCAGTGAACTATCTTCTTGTTGCAGTGAACTATCTTCTTGTTGCAGTGAACTATCTTCTTGTTGCAGTGAACTATCTTCTTACAGCAGTGAACTATCTTCTTGTTGCAGTGAACTATCTTCTTGTTGCAGTGAACTATCTTCTACAGCAGTGAACTATCTTCTTGTTGCAGTGAACTATCTTCTTTTTGTTTGCAGTGAACTATCTTCTTGTTGCAGTGAACTATCTTCTGTTGCAGTGAACTATCTTCTTGTTGCAGTGAACTATCTTCTTGCAGTGTGAACTATCTTCTTGTTGCAGTGAACTATCTTCTTGTTGCAGTGAACTATCTTCTTGTTGCAGTGAACTATCTTCTTGTTGCAGTGAACTATCTTCTTGTTGCAGTGAACTATCTTCTTGTTGCAGTGAACTATCTTCTTGTTGCAGTGAACTATCTTCTTGTTGCAGTGAACTATCTTCTTGTTGCAGTGAACTATCTTCTTGTTGCAGTGAACTATCTTCTTGCAGCAGTGAACTATCTTCTTGTTGCAGTGAACTATCTTCTTGTTGCAGTGAACTATCTTCTTGTTGCAGTGAACTATCTTCTTGTTGCAGTGAACTATCTTCTTGTTGCAGTGAACTATCTTCTTACAGCAGTGACTATCTTCTTGTTGCAGTGAACTATCTTCTTGTTGCAGTGAACTATCTTCTTACAGCAGTGAACTATCTTCTTGTTGCAGTGAACTATCTTCTTGTTGCAGTGAACTATCTTCTTGTTGCAGTGAACTATCTTCTTGTTGCAGTGAACTATCTTCTTACAGCAGTGAACTATCTTCTTGTTGCAGTGAACTATCTTCTTGTTGCAGTGAACTATCTTCTTGTTGCAGTGAACTATCTTCTTACAGCAGTGAACTATCTTCTTGTTGCAGTGAACTATCTTCTTGTTGCAGTGAACTATCTTCTTGTTGCAGTGAACTATCTTCTTGTTGCAGTGAACTATCTTCTTACAGCAGTGAACTATCTTCTTGTTGCAGTGAACTATCTTCTTGTTGCAGTGAACTATCTTCTTGTTGCAGTGAACTATCTTCTTGTTGCAGTGAACTATCTTCTTGTTGCAGTGAACTATCTTCTTGTTGCAGTGAACTATCTTCTTGTTGCAGTGAACTATCTTCTTGTTGCAGTGAACTATCTTCTTACAGCAGTGAACTATCTTCTTGTTGCAGTGAACTATCTTCTTGTTGCAGTGAACTATCTTCTTGTTGCAGTGAACTATCTTCTTGTTGCAGTGAACTATCTTCTTGTTGCAGTGAACTATCTTCTTGTTGCAGTGAACTATCTTCTTGTTGCAGTGAACTATCTTCTTGTTGCAGTGAACTATCTTCTTGTTGCAGTGAACTATCTTCTTGTTGCAGTGAACTATCTTCTTGTTGCAGTGAACTATCTTCTTGTTGCAGTGAACTATCTTCTTCTTGCAGTGAACTATCTTCTTGTTGCAGTGAACTATCTTCTTGTTGCAGTGAACTATCTTCTTGTTGCAGTGAACTATCTTCTTGTTGCAGTGAACTATCTTCTTGTTGCAGTGAACTATCTTCTTGTTGCAGTGAACTATCTTCTTGTGCAGTGAACTATCTTCTTGTTGCAGTGAACTATCTTCTTGTTGCAGTGAACTATCTTCTTGTTGCAGTGAACTATCTTCTTGTTGCAGTGAACTATCTTCTTGTTGCAGTGAACTATCTTCTTGTTGCAGTGAACTATCTTCTTGTTGCAGTGAACTATCTTCTTGTTGCAGTGAACTATCTTCTTGTTGCAGTGAACTATCTTCTTGTTGCAGTGAACTATCTTCTTGTTGCAGTGAACTATCTTCTTGTTGCAGTGAACTATCTTCTTGTTGCAGTGAACTATCTTCTTACAGCAGTGAACTATCTTCTTGTTGCAGTGAACTATCTTCTTGTTGCAGTGAACTATCTTCTTACAGCAGTGAACTATCTTCTACAGCAGTGAACTATCTTCTTGTTGCAGTGAACTATCTTCTTGTTGCAGTGAACTATCTTCTTACAGCAGTGAACTATCTTCTTGTTGCAGTGAACTATCTTCTTGTTGCAGTGAACTATCTTCTTATTGCAGTGAACTATCTTCTTGTTGCAGTGAACTATCTTCTTACAGCAGTGAACTATCTTCTTGTTGCAGTGAACTATCTTCTTGTTGCAGTGAACTATCTTCTTGTTGCAGTGAACTATCTTCTTGTTGCAGTGAACTATCTTCTTGTTGCAGTGAACTATCTTCTTGTTGCAGTGAACTATCTTCTTGTTGCAGTGAACTATCTTCTTGTTGCAGTGAACTATCTTCTTGTTGCAGTGAACTATCTTCTTCAGCAGTGAACTATCTTCTTGTTGCAGTGAACTATCTTCTTACAGCAGTGAACTATCTTCTTCTTCTTGTTGCAGTGAACTATCTTCTTGTTGCAGTGAACTATCTTCTTTTGCAGTGAACTATCTTCTTGTTGCAGTGAACTATCTTCTTGTTGCAGTGAACTATCTTCTTGTTGCAGTGAACTATCTTCTTGTTGCAGTGAACTATCTTCTTGTTGCAGTGAACTATCTTCTTACAGCAGTGAACTATCTTCTTGTTGCAGTGAACTATCTTCTTTTGCAGTGAACTATCTTCTTGTTGCAGTGAACTATCTTCTTGTTGCAGTGAACTATCTTCTTGTTGCAGTGAACTATCTTCTTGTTGCAGTGAACTATCTTCTTGTTGCAGTGAACTATCTTCTTGTTGCAGTGAACTATCTTCTTGTTGCAGTGAACTATCTTCTTATTGCAGTGAACTATCTTCTTGTTGCAGTGAACTATCTATCTTCTTGTTGCAGTGAACTATCTTCTTGTTGCAGTGAACTATCTTCTTGTTGCAGTGAACTATCTTCTTGTTGCAGTGAACTATCTTCTTGTTGCAGTGAACTATCTTCTTGTTGCAGTGAACTATCTTCTTACAGCAGTGAACTATCTTCTTGTTGCAGTGAACTATCTTCTTGTTGCAGTGAACTATCTTCTTACAGCAGTGAACTATCTTCTTACAGCAGTGAACTATCTTCTTGTTGCAGTGAACTATCTTCTTGTTGCAGTGAACTATCTTCTTGTTGCAGTGAACTATCTTCTTGTTGCAGTGAACTATCTTCTTGTTGCAGTGAACTATCTTCTTGTTGCAGTGAACTATCTTCTTGTTGCAGTGAACTATCTTCTTGTTGCAGTGAACTATCTTCTTACAGCAGTGAACTATCTTCTTGTTGCAGTGAACTATCTTCTTGTTGCAGTGAACTATCTTCTTGTTGCAGTGAACTATCTTCTTGTTGCAGTGAACTATCTTCTTGTTGCAGTGAACTATCTTCTTGTTGCAGTGAACTATCTTCTTGTTGCAGTGAACTATCTTCTTGTTGCAGTGAACTATCTTCTTGTTGCAGTGAACTATCTTCTTACAGCAGTGAACTATCTTCTTGTTGCAGTGAACTATCTTCTTGTTGCAGTGAACTATCTTCTTACAGCAGTGAACTATCTTCTTGTTGCAGTGAACTATCTTCTTGTTGCAGTGAACTATCTTCTTGTTGCAGTGAACTATCTTCTTGTTGCAGTGAACTATCTTCTTGTTGCAGTGAACTATCTTCTTGTTGCAGTGAACTATCTTCTTGTTGCAGTGAACTATCTTCTTGTTGCAGTGAACTATCTTCTTACAGCAGTGAACTATCTTCTTGTTGCAGTGAACTATCTTCTTGTTGCAGTGAACTATCTTCTTGTTGCAGTGAACTATCTTCTTGTTGCAGTGAACTATCTTCTTGTTGCAGTGAACTATCTTCTTGTTGCAGTGAACTATCTTCTTGTTGCAGTGAACTATCTTCTTGTGCAGTGAACTATCTTCTTACAGCAGTGAACTATCTTCTTGTTGCAGTGAACTATCTTCTTGTTGCAGTGAACTATCTTCTTGTTGCAGTGAACTATCTTCTTGTTGCAGTGAACTATCTTCTTGTTGCAGTGAACTATCTTCTTGTTGCAGTGAACTATCTTCTTGTTGCAGTGAACTATCTTCTTGTTGCAGTGAACTATCTTCTTGTTGCAGTGAACTATCTTCTTGTTGCAGTGAACTATCTTCTTTTGCAGTGAACTATCTTCTTACAGCAGTGAACTATCTTCTTGTTGCAGTGAACTATCTTCTTGTGCAGTGAACTATCTTCTTGTTGCAGTGAACTATCTTCTTGCAGTGAACTATCTTCTTGTTGCAGTGAACTATCTTCTTGTTGCAGTGAACTATCTTCTTGTTGCAGTGAACTATCTTCTTGTTGCAGTGAACTATCTTCTTGTTGCAGTGAACTATCTTCTTACAGCAGTGAACTATCTTCTTGTTGCAGTGAACTATCTTCTTACAGTGAACTATCTTCTTGTTGCAGTGAACTATCTTCTTGTTGCAGTGACTATCCTTACAGCAGTGAACTATCTTCTTGTTGCAGTGAACTATCTTCTTGTTGCAGTGAACTATCTTCTTGTTGCAGTGAACTATCTTCTTGTTGCAGTGAACTATCTTCTTGTTGCAGTGAACTATCTTCTTGTGCAGTGAACTATCTTCTTGTTGCAGTGAACTATCTTCTTGTTGCAGTGAACTATCTTCTTACAGCAGTGAACTATCTTCTTGTTGCAGTGAACTATCTTCTTGTTGCAGTGAACTATCTTCTTGTTGCCAGTGAACTATCTTCTTGTTGCAGTGAACTATCTTCTTGTTGCAGTGAACTATCTTCTTGTTGCAGTGAACTATCTTCTTGTTGCAGTGAACTATCTTCTTGTTGCAGTGAACTATCTTCTTACAGCAGTGAACTATCTTCTTGTTGCAGTGAACTATCTTCTTGTTGCAGTGAACTATCTTCTTACAGCAGTGAACTATCTTCTTGTTGCAGTGAACTATCTTCTTGTTGCAGTGAACTATCTTCTTGTTGCAGTGAACTATCTTCTTGTTGCAGTGAACTATCTTCTTGTTGCAGTGAACTATCTTCTTACAGCAGTGAACTATCTTCTTGTTGCAGTGAACTATCTTCTTACAGCAGTGAACTATCTTCTTACAGCAGTGAACTATCTTCTTGTTGCAGTGAACTATCTTCTTGTTGCAGTGAACTATCTTCTTGTTGCAGTGAACTATCTTCTTACAGCAGTGAACTATCTTCTTGTTGCAGTGAACTATCTTCTTACAGCAGTGAACTATCTTCTTGTTGCAGTGAACTATCTTCTTGTTGCAGTGAACTATCTTCTTGTTGCAGTGAACTATCTTCTTGTTGCAGTGAACTATCTTCTTGTTGCAGTGAACTATCTTCTTGTTGCAGTGAACTATCTTCTTGTTGCAGTGAACTATCTTCTTACAGCAGTGAACTATCTTCTTGTTGCAGTGAACTATCTTCTTCAGCAGTGAACTATCTTCTTGTTGCAGTGAACTATCTTCTTGTTGCAGTGAACTATCTTCTTGTTGCAGTGAACTATCTTCTTAGCAGTGAACTATCTTCTTGTTGCAGTGAACTATCTTCTTGTTGCAGTGAACTATCTTCTTGTTGCAGTGAACTATCTTCTTGTTGCAGTGAACTATCTTCTTGTTGCAGTGAACTATCTTCTTGTTGCAGTGAACTATCTTCTTGTTGCAGTGAACTATCTTCTTACAGCAGTGAACTATCTTCTTGTTGCAGTGAACTATCTTCTTACAGCAGTGAACTATCTTCTTGTTGCAGTGAACTATCTTCTTACAGCAGTGAACTATCTTCTTGTTGCAGTGAACTATCTTCTTGTTGCAGTGAACTATCTTCTTGTTGCAGTGAACTATCTTCTTACAGCAGTGAACTATCTTCTTGTTGCAGTGAACTATCTTCTTGTTGCAGTGAACTATCTTCTTGTTGCAGTGAACTATCTTCTTGTTGCAGTGAACTATCTTCTTGTTGCAGTGAACTATCTTCTTGTTGCAGTGAACTATCTTCTTGTTGCAGTGAACTATCTTCTTACAGCAGTGAACTATCTTCTTGTTGCAGTGAACTATCTTCTTGTTGCAGTGAACTATCTTCTTGTGCAGTGAACTATCTTCTTGTTGCAGTGAACTATCTTCTTGTTGCAGTGAACTATCTTCTTGTTGCAGTGAACTATCTTCTTGTTGCAGTGAACTATCTTCTTGTTGCAGTGAACTATCTTCTTGTTGCAGTGAACTATCTTCTTGTTGCAGTGAACTATCTTCTTGTTGCAGTGAACTATCTTCTTACAGCAGTGAACTATCTTCTTGTTGCAGTGAACTATCTTCTTCTTGTTGCAGTGAACTATCTTCTTACAGCAGTGAACTATCTTCTTGTTGCAGTGAACTATCTTCTTGTTGCAGTGAACTATCTTCTTGTTGCAGTGAACTATCTTCTTGTTGCAGTGAACTATCTTCTTGTTGCAGTGAACTATCTTCTTGTTGCAGTGAACTATCTTCTTGTTGCAGTGAACTATCTTCTTGTTGCAGTGAACTATCTTCTTGTTGCAGTGAACTATCTTCTTGTTGCAGTGAACTATCTTCTTGTTGCAGTGAACTATCTTCTTGTTGCAGTGAACTATCTTCTGTTGCAGTGAACTATCTTCTTGTTGCAGTGAACTATCTTCTTGTTGCAGTGAACTATCTTCTTGTTGCAGTGAACTATCTTCTTGTTGCAGTGAACTATCTTCTTACAGCAGTGAACTATCTTCTTACAGCAGTGAACTATCTTCTTGTTGCAGTGAACTATCTTCTTGTTGCAGTGAACTATCTTCTTGTTGCAGTGAACTATCTTCTTACAGCAGTGAACTATCTTCTTGTTGCAGTGAACTATCTTCTTGTTGCAGTGAACTATCTTCTTGTTGCAGTGAACTATCTTCTTGTTGCAGTGAACTATCTTCTTGTTGCAGTGAACTATCTTCTTGTTGCAGTGAACTATCTTCTTGTTGCAGTGAACTATCTTCTTGTGCAGTGAACTATCTTCTTGTTGCAGTGAACTATCTTCTTGTTGCAGTGAACTATCTTCTTGTTGCAGTGAACTATCTTCTTGTTGCAGTGAACTATCTTCTTGTTGCAGTGAACTATCTTCTTACAGCAGTGAACTATCTTCTTGTTGCAGTGAACTATCTTCTTGTTGCAGTGAACTATCTTCTTGTTGCAGTGAACTATCTTCTTACAGCAGTGAACTATCTTCTTACAGCAGTGAACTATCTTCTTGTTGCAGTGAACTATCTTCTTGTTGCAGTGAACTATCTTCTTGTTGCAGTGAACTATCTTCTTGTTGCAGTGAACTATCTTCTTGTTGCAGTGAACTATCTTCTTGTTGCAGTGAACTATCTTCTTGTTGCAGTGAACTATCTTCTTACAGCAGTGAACTATCTTCTTACAGCAGTGAACTATCTTCTTGTTGCAGTGAACTATCTTCTTGTTGCAGTGAACTATCTTCTTGTTGCAGTGAACTATCTTCTTGTTGCAGTGAACTATCTTCTTGTTGCAGTGAACTATCTTCTTGTTGCAGTGAACTATCTTCTTGTTGCAGTGAACTATCTTCTTGTTGCAGTGAACTATCTTCTTGTTGCAGTGAACTATCTTCTTGTTGCAGTGAACTATCTTCTTGTTGCAGTGAACTATCTTCTTGTTGCAGTGAACTATCTTCTTGTTGCAGTGAACTATCTTCTTGTTGCAGTGAACTATCTTCTTGTTGCAGTGAACTATCTTCTTGTTGCAGTGAACTATCTTCTTGTTGCAGTGAACTATCTTCTTGTTGCAGTGAACTATCTTCTTGTTGCAGTGAACTATCTTCTTGTTGCAGTGAACTATCTTCTTGTTGCAGTGAACTATCTTCTTGTTGCAGTGAACTATCTTCTTGTTGCAGTGAACTATCTTCTTGTTGCAGTGAACTATCTTCTTGTTGCAGTGAACTATCTTCTTGTTGCAGTGAACTATCTTCTTGTTGCAGTGAACTATCTTCTTGTTGCAGTGAACTATCTTCTTGTTGCAGTGAACTATCTTCTTGTTGCAGTGAACTATCTTCTTACAGCAGTGAACTATCTTCTTGTTGCAGTGAACTATCTTCTTGTTGCAGTGAACTATCTTCTTGTTGCAGTGAACTATCTTCTTCAGCAGTGAACTATCTTCTTGTTGCAGTGAACTATCTTCTTGTTGCAGTGAACTATCTTCTTGTTGCAGTGAACTATCTTCTTGTTGCAGTGAACTATCTTCTTGTTGCAGTGAACTATCTTCTTGTTGCAGTGAACTATCTTCTTGTTGCAGTGAACTATCTTCTTACAGCAGTGAACTATCTTCTTGTTGCAGTGAACTATCTTCTTGTTGCAGTGAACTATCTTCTTGTTGCAGTGAACTATCTTCTTGTGCAGTGAACTATCTTCTTGTTGCAGTGAACTATCTTCTTGTTGCAGTGAACTATCTTCTTGTTGCAGTGAACTATCTTCTTGTTGCAGTGAACTATCTTCTTACAGCAGTGAACTATCTTCTTGTTGCAGTGAACTATCTTCTTGTTGCAGTGAACTATCTTCTTGTTGCAGTGAACTATCTTCTTGTTGCAGTGAACTATCTTCTTGTTGCAGTGAACTATCTTCTTACAGCAGTGAACTATCTTCTTGTTGCAGTGAACTATCTTCTTGTTGCAGTGAACTATCTTCTTGTTGCAGTGAACTATCTTCTTGTTGCAGTGAACTATCTTCTTGTTGCAGTGAACTATCTTCTTACAGCAGTGAACTATCTTCTTGTTGCAGTGAACTATCTTCTTGTTGCAGTGAACTATCTTCTTGTTGCAGTGAACTATCTTCTTGTTGCAGTGAACTATCTTCTTGTTGCAGTGAACTATCTTCTTACAGCAGTGAACTATCTTCTTGTTGCAGTGAACTATCTTCTTGTTGCAGTGAACTATCTTCTTGTTGCAGTGAACTATCTTCTTACAGCAGTGAACTATCTTCTTGTTGCAGTGAACTATCTTCTTGTTGCAGTGAACTATCTTCTTGTTGCAGTGAACTATCTTCTTGTTGCAGTGAACTATCTTCTTGTTGCAGTGAACTATCTTCTTGTTGCAGTGAACTATCTTCTTGTTGCAGTGAACTATCTTCTTGTTGCAGTGAACTATCTTCTTGTTGCAGTGAACTATCTTCTTGTTGCAGTGAACTATCTTCTTGTTGCAGTGAACTATCTTCTTACAGCAGTGAACTATCTTCTTGTTGCAGTGAACTATCTTCTTGTTGCAGTGAACTATCTTCTTGTTGCAGTGAACTATCTTCTTGTTGCAGTGAACTATCTTCTTACAGCAGTGAACTATCTTCTTGTTGCAGTGAACTATCTTCTTGTTGCAGTGAACTATCTTCTTGTTGCAGTGAACTATCTTCTTACAGCAGTGAACTATCTTCTTGTTGCAGTGAACTATCTTCTTGTTGCAGTGAACTATCTTCTTGTTGCAGTGAACTATCTTCTTGTTGCAGTGAACTATCTTCTTACAGCAGTGAACTATCTTCTTGTTGCAGTGAACTATCTTCTTGTTGCAGTGAACTATCTTCTTGTTGCAGTGAACTATCTTCTTACAGCAGTGAACTATCTTCTTGTTGCAGTGAACTATCTTCTTGTTGCAGTGAACTATCTTCTTGTTGCAGTGAACTATCTTCTTGTTGCAGTGAACTATCTTCTTGTTGCAGTGAACTATCTTCTTGTTGCAGTGAACTATCTTCTTGTTGCAGTGAACTATCTTCTTGTTGCAGTGAACTATCTTCTTGTTGCAGTGAACTATCTTCTTGTTGCAGTGAACTATCTTCTTGTTGCAGTGAACTATCTTCTTGTTGCAGTGAACTATCTTCTTGTTGCAGTGAACTATCTTCTTGTTGCAGTGAACTATCTTCTTGTTGCAGTGAACTATCTTCTTGTTGCAGTGAACTATCTTCTTGTTGCAGTGAACTATCTTCTTGTTGCAGTGAACTATCTTCTTGTTGCAGTGAACTATCTTCTTGTTGCAGTGAACTATCTTCTTGTTGCAGTGAACTATCTTCTTGCAGTGAACTATCTTCTTGTTGCAGTGAACTATCTTCTTGTTGCAGTGAACTATCTTCTTGTTGCAGTGAACTATCTTCTTGTTGCAGTGAACTATCTTCTTGTTGCAGTGAACTATCTTCTTGTTGCAGTGAACTATCTTCTTGTTGCAGTGAACTATCTTCTTGTTGCAGTGAACTATCTTCTTGTTGCAGTGAACTATCTTCTTGTTGCAGTGAACTATCTTCTTGTTGCAGTGAACTATCTTCTTGTTGCAGTGAACTATCTTCTTGTTGCAGTGAACTATCTTCTTGTTGCAGTGAACTATCTTCTTGTTGCAGTGAACTATCTTCTTGTTGCAGTGAACTATCTTCTTGTTGCAGTGAACTATCTTCTTGTTGCAGTGAACTATCTTCTTGTTGCAGTGAACTATCTTCTTGTTGCAGTGAACTATCTTCTTGTTGCAGTGAACTATCTTCTTGTTGCAGTGAACTATCTTCTTGTTGCAGTGAACTATCTTCTTACAGCAGTGAACTATCTTCTTGTTGCAGTGAACTATCTTCTTGTTGCAGTGAACTATCTTCTTGTTGCAGTGAACTATCTTCTTGTTGCAGTGAACTATCTTCTTACAGCAGTGAACTATCTTCTTGTTGCAGTGAACTATCTTCTTGTTGCAGTGAACTATCTTCTTGTTGCAGTGAACTATCTTCTTGTTGCAGTGAACTATCTTCTTACAGCAGTGAACTATCTTCTTGTTGCAGTGAACTATCTTCTTGTTGCAGTGAACTATCTTCTTACAGCAGTGAACTATCTTCTTGTTGCAGTGAACTATCTTCTTGTTGCAGTGAACTATCTTCTTGTTGCAGTGAACTATCTTCTTGTTGCAGTGAACTATCTTCTTGTTGCAGTGAACTATCTTCTTGTTGCAGTGAACTATCTTCTTACAGCAGTGAACTATCTTCTTGTTGCAGTGAACTATCTTCTTACAGCAGTGAACTATCTTCTTGTTGCAGTGAACTATCTTCTTGTTGCAGTGAACTATCTTCTTGTTGCAGTGAACTATCTTCTTGTTGCAGTGAACTATCTTCTTGTTGCAGTGAACTATCTTCTTGTTGCAGTGAACTATCTTCTTGTTGCAGTGAACTATCTTCTTGTTGCAGTGAACTATCTTCTTCAGCAGTGAACTATCTTCTTGTTGCAGTGAACTATCTTCTTGTTGCAGTGAACTATCTTCTTGTTGCAGTGAACTATCTTCTTGTTGCAGTGAACTATCTTCTTGTTGCAGTGAACTATCTTCTTGTTGCAGTGAACTATCTTCTTGTTGCAGTGAACTATCTTCTTACAGCAGTGAACTATCTTCTTGTTGCAGTGAACTATCTTCTTGTTGCAGTGAACTATCTTCTTGTTGCAGTGAACTATCTTCTTGTTGCAGTGAACTATCTTCTTGTTGCAGTGAACTATCTTCTTGTTGCAGTGAACTATCTTCTTGTTGCAGTGAACTATCTTCTTGTTGCAGTGAACTATCTTCTTGTTGCAGTGAACTATCTTCTTGTTGCAGTGAACTATCTTCTTGTTGCAGTGAACTATCTTCTTGTTGCAGTGAACTATCTTCTTGTTGCAGTGAACTATCTTCTTGTTGCAGTGAACTATCTTCTTGTTGCAGTGAACTATCTTCTTACAGCAGTGAACTATCTTCTTGTTGCAGTGAACTATCTTCTTGTTGCAGTGAACTATCTTCTTGTTGCAGTGAACTATCTTCTTGTTGCAGTGAACTATCTTCTTGTTGCAGTGAACTATCTTCTTGTTGCAGTGAACTATCTTCTTGTTGCAGTGAACTATCTTCTTGTTGCAGTGAACTATCTTCTTGTTGCAGTGAACTATCTTCTTGTTGCAGTGAACTATCTTCTTACAGCAGTGAACTATCTTCTTGTTGCAGTGAACTATCTTCTTGTTGCAGTGAACTATCTTCTTGTTGCAGTGAACTATCTTCTTGTTGCAGTGAACTATCTTCTTGTTGCAGTGAACTATCTTCTTACAGCAGTGAACTATCTTCTTGTTGCAGTGAACTATCTTCTTGTTGCAGTGAACTATCTTCTTGTTGCAGTGAACTATCTTCTTGTTGCAGTGAACTATCTTCTTGTTGCAGTGAACTATCTTCTTGTTGCAGTGAACTATCTTCTTGTTGCAGTGAACTATCTTCTTGTTGCAGTGAACTATCTTCTTACAGCAGTGAACTATCTTCTTGTTGCAGTGAACTATCTTCTTGTTGCAGTGAACTATCTTCTTGTTGCAGTGAACTATCTTCTTGTTGCAGTGAACTATCTTCTTACAGCAGTGAACTATCTTCTTGTTGCAGTGAACTATCTTCTTGTTGCAGTGAACTATCTTCTTGTTGCAGTGAACTATCTTCTTACAGCAGTGAACTATCTTCTTGTTGCAGTGAACTATCTTCTTGTTGCAGTGAACTATCTTCTTACAGCAGTGAACTATCTTCTTGTTGCAGTGAACTATCTTCTTGTTGCAGTGAACTATCTTCTTACAGCAGTGAACTATCTTCTTGTTGCAGTGAACTATCTTCTTGTTGCAGTGAACTATCTTCTTACAGCAGTGAACTATCTTCTTGTTGCAGTGAACTATCTTCTTACAGCAGTGAACTATCTTCTTGTTGCAGTGAACTATCTTCTTGTTGCAGTGAACTATCTTCTTACAGCAGTGAACTATCTTCTTGTTGCAGTGAACTATCTTCTTACAGCAGTGAACTATCTTCTTGTTGCAGTGAACTATCTTCTTACAGCAGTGAACTATCTTCTTGTTGCAGTGAACTATCTTCTTGTTGCAGTGAACTATCTTCTTGTTGCAGTGAACTATCTTCTTGTTGCAGTGAACTATCTTCTTGTTGCAGTGAACTATCTTCTTGTTGCAGTGAACTATCTTCTTGTTGCAGTGAACTATCTTCTTGTTGCAGTGAACTATCTTCTTGTTGCAGTGAACTATCTTCTTGTTGCAGTGAACTATCTTCTTGTTGCAGTGAACTATCTTCTTGTTGCAGTGAACTATCTTCTTGTTGCAGTGAACTATCTTCTTGTTGCAGTGAACTATCTTCTTACAGCAGTGAACTATCTTCTTGTTGCAGTGAACTATCTTCTTGTTGCAGTGAACTATCTTCTTGTTGCAGTGAACTATCTTCTTGTTGCAGTGAACTATCTTCTTGTTGCAGTGAACTATCTTCTTGTTGCAGTGAACTATCTTCTTGTTGCAGTGAACTATCTTCTTACAGCAGTGAACTATCTTCTTGTTGCAGTGAACTATCTTCTTGTTGCAGTGAACTATCTTCTTGTTGCAGTGAACTATCTTCTTGTTGCAGTGAACTATCTTCTTGTTGCAGTGAACTATCTTCTTGTTGCAGTGAACTATCTTCTTGTTGCAGTGAACTATCTTCTTACAGCAGTGAACTATCTTCTTGTTGCAGTGAACTATCTTCTTGTTGCAGTGAACTATCTTCTTGTTGCAGTGAACTATCTTCTTGTTGCAGTGAACTATCTTCTTGTTGCAGTGAACTATCTTCTTGTTGCAGTGAACTATCTTCTTGTTGCAGTGAACTATCTTCTTGTTGCAGTGAACTATCTTCTTGTTGCAGTGAACTATCTTCTTACAGCAGTGAACTATCTTCTTACAGCAGTGAACTATCTTCTTACAGCAGTGAACTATCTTCTTGTTGCAGTGAACTATCTTCTTGTTGCAGTGAACTATCTTCTTGTTGCAGTGAACTATCTTCTTGTTGCAGTGAACTATCTTCTTGTTGCAGTGAACTATCTTCTTGTTGCAGTGAACTATCTTCTTGTTGCAGTGAACTATCTTCTTGTTGCAGTGAACTATCTTCTTGTTGCAGTGAACTATCTTCTTGTTGCAGTGAACTATCTTCTTGTTGCAGTGAACTATCTTCTTACAGCAGTGAACTATCTTCTTGTTGCAGTGAACTATCTTCTTGTTGCAGTGAACTATCTTCTTGTTGCAGTGAACTATCTTCTTGTTGCAGTGAACTATCTTCTTGTTGCAGTGAACTATCTTCTTGTTGCAGTGAACTATCTTCTTGTTGCAGTGAACTATCTTCTTGTTGCAGTGAACTATCTTCTTGTTGCAGTGAACTATCTTCTTGTTGCAGTGAACTATCTTCTTGTTGCAGTGAACTATCTTCTTGTTGCAGTGAACTATCTTCTTGTTGCAGTGAACTATCTTCTTGTTGCAGTGAACTATCTTCTTGTTGCAGTGAACTATCTTCTTACAGCAGTGAACTATCTTCTTGTTGCAGTGAACTATCTTCTTGTTGCAGTGAACTATCTTCTTGTTGCAGTGAACTATCTTCTTGTTGCAGTGAACTATCTTCTTACAGCAGTGAACTATCTTCTTGTTGCAGTGAACTATCTTCTTACAGCAGTGAACTATCTTCTTGTTGCAGTGAACTATCTTCTTGTTGCAGTGAACTATCTTCTTGTTGCAGTGAACTATCTTCTTGTTGCAGTGAACTATCTTCTTGTTGCAGTGAACTATCTTCTTGTTGCAGTGAACTATCTTCTTGTTGCAGTGAACTATCTTCTTGTTGCAGTGAACTATCTTCTTGTTGCAGTGAACTATCTTCTTGTTGCAGTGAACTATCTTCTTGTTGCAGTGAACTATCTTCTTGTTGCAGTGAACTATCTTCTTGTTGCAGTGAACTATCTTCTTGTTGCAGTGAACTATCTTCTTGTTGCAGTGAACTATCTTCTTGTTGCAGTGAACTATCTTCTTGTTGCAGTGAACTATCTTCTTGTTGCAGTGAACTATCTTCTTGTTGCAGTGAACTATCTTCTTGTTGCAGTGAACTATCTTCTTGTTGCAGTGAACTATCTTCTTGTTGCAGTGAACTATCTTCTTGTTGCAGTGAACTATCTTCTTGTTGCAGTGAACTATCTTCTTGTTGCAGTGAACTATCTTCTTGTTGCAGTGAACTATCTTCTTGTTGCAGTGAACTATCTTCTTGTTGCAGTGAACTATCTTCTTGTTGCAGTGAACTATCTTCTTGTTGCAGTGAACTATCTTCTTACAGCAGTGAACTATCTTCTTGTTGCAGTGAACTATCTTCTTGTTGCAGTGAACTATCTTCTTGTTGCAGTGAACTATCTTCTTGTTGCAGTGAACTATCTTCTTGTTGCAGTGAACTATCTTCTTGTTGCAGTGAACTATCTTCTTGTTGCAGTGAACTATCTTCTTGTTGCAGTGAACTATCTTCTTGTTGCAGTGAACTATCTTCTTGTTGCAGTGAACTATCTTCTTGTTGCAGTGAACTATCTTCTTGTTGCAGTGAACTATCTTCTTGTTGCAGTGAACTATCTTCTTGTTGCAGTGAACTATCTTCTTGTTGCAGTGAACTATCTTCTTGTTGCAGTGAACTATCTTCTTGTTGCAGTGAACTATCTTCTTGTTGCAGTGAACTATCTTCTTGTTGCAGTGAACTATCTTCTTGTTGCAGTGAACTATCTTCTTGTTGCAGTGAACTATCTTCTTGTTGCAGTGAACTATCTTCTTGTTGCAGTGAACTATCTTCTTGTTGCAGTGAACTATCTTCTTGTTGCAGTGAACTATCTTCTTGTTGCAGTGAACTATCTTCTTGTTGCAGTGAACTATCTTCTTGTTGCAGTGAACTATCTTCTTGTTGCAGTGAACTATCTTCTTACAGCAGTGAACTATCTTCTTGTTGCAGTGAACTATCTTCTTGTTGCAGTGAACTATCTTCTTGTTGCAGTGAACTATCTTCTTGTTGCAGTGAACTATCTTCTTGTTGCAGTGAACTATCTTCTTGTTGCAGTGAACTATCTTCTTGTTGCAGTGAACTATCTTCTTGTTGCAGTGAACTATCTTCTTGTTGCAGTGAACTATCTTCTTGTTGCAGTGAACTATCTTCTTGTTGCAGTGAACTATCTTCTTGTTGCAGTGAACTATCTTCTTGTTGCAGTGAACTATCTTCTTGTTGCAGTGAACTATCTTCTTGTTGCAGTGAACTATCTTCTTACAGCAGTGAACTATCTTCTTACAGCAGTGAACTATCTTCTTACAGCAGTGAACTATCTTCTTGTTGCAGTGAACTATCTTCTTGTTGCAGTGAACTATCTTCTTGTTGCAGTGAACTATCTTCTTGTTGCAGTGAACTATCTTCTTGTTGCAGTGAACTATCTTCTTGTTGCAGTGAACTATCTTCTTGTTGCAGTGAACTATCTTCTTGTTGCAGTGAACTATCTTCTTGTTGCAGTGAACTATCTTCTTGTTGCAGTGAACTATCTTCTTGTTGCAGTGAACTATCTTCTTGTTGCAGTGAACTATCTTCTTGTTGCAGTGAACTATCTTCTTGTTGCAGTGAACTATCTTCTTACAGCAGTGAACTATCTTCTTGTTGCAGTGAACTATCTTCTTGTTGCAGTGAACTATCTTCTTGTTGCAGTGAACTATCTTCTTGTTGCAGTGAACTATCTTCTTGTTGCAGTGAACTATCTTCTTGTTGCAGTGAACTATCTTCTTGTTGCAGTGAACTATCTTCTTGTTGCAGTGAACTATCTTCTTGTTGCAGTGAACTATCTTCTTGTTGCAGTGAACTATCTTCTTGTTGCAGTGAACTATCTTCTTGTTGCAGTGAACTATCTTCTTGTTGCAGTGAACTATCTTCTTGTTGCAGTGAACTATCTTCTTGTTGCAGTGAACTATCTTCTTGTTGCAGTGAACTATCTTCTTGTTGCAGTGAACTATCTTCTTACAGCAGTGAACTATCTTCTTGTTGCAGTGAACTATCTTCTTGTTGCAGTGAACTATCTTCTTGTTGCAGTGAACTATCTTCTTGTTGCAGTGAACTATCTTCTTGTTGCAGTGAACTATCTTCTTGTTGCAGTGAACTATCTTCTTGTTGCAGTGAACTATCTTCTTGTTGCAGTGAACTATCTTCTTGTTGCAGTGAACTATCTTCTTGTTGCAGTGAACTATCTTCTTGTTGCAGTGAACTATCTTCTTGTTGCAGTGAACTATCTTCTTGTTGCAGTGAACTATCTTCTTGTTGCAGTGAACTATCTTCTTGTTGCAGTGAACTATCTTCTTGTTGCAGTGAACTATCTTCTTGTTGCAGTGAACTATCTTCTTGTTGCAGTGAACTATCTTCTTGTTGCAGTGAACTATCTTCTTGTTGCAGTGAACTATCTTCTTGTTGCAGTGAACTATCTTCTTGTTGCAGTGAACTATCTTCTTGTTGCAGTGAACTATCTTCTTGTTGCAGTGAACTATCTTCTTGTTGCAGTGAACTATCTTCTTGTTGCAGTGAACTATCTTCTTGTTGCAGTGAACTATCTTCTTGTTGCAGTGAACTATCTTCTTGTTGCAGTGAACTATCTTCTTGTTGCAGTGAACTATCTTCTTGTTGCAGTGAACTATCTTCTTGTTGCAGTGAACTATCTTCTTGTTGCAGTGAACTATCTTCTTACAGCAGTGAACTATCTTCTTGTTGCAGTGAACTATCTTCTTGTTGCAGTGAACTATCTTCTTGTTGCAGTGAACTATCTTCTTACAGCAGTGAACTATCTTCTTGTTGCAGTGAACTATCTTCTTACAGCAGTGAACTATCTTCTTACAGCAGTGAACTATCTTTTTACAGCAGTGAACTATCTTCTTACAGCAGTGAACTATCTTCTTGTTGCAGTGAACTATCTTCTTGTTGCAGTGAACTATCTTCTTGTTGCAGTGAACTATCTTCTTGTTGCAGTGAACTATCTTCTTGTTGCAGTGAACTATCTTCTTGTTGCAGTGAACTATCTTCTTACAGCAGTGAACTATCTTCTTGTTGCAGTGAACTATCTTCTTGTTGCAGTGAACTATCTTCTTACAGCAGTGAACTATCTTCTTGTTGCAGTGAACTATCTTCTTGTTGCAGTGAACTATCTTCTTGTTGCAGTGAACTATCTTCTTGTTGCAGTGAACTATCTTCTTGTTGCAGTGAACTATCTTCTTGTTGCAGTGAACTATCTTCTTGTTGCAGTGAACTATCTTCTTACAGCAGTGAACTATCTTCTTGTTGCAGTGAACTATCTTCTTGTTGCAGTGAACTATCTTCTTACAGCAGTGAACTATCTTCTTACAGCAGTGAACTATCTTCTTGTTGCAGTGAACTATCTTCTTGTTGCAGTGAACTATCTTCTTGTTGCAGTGAACTATCTTCTTGTTGCAGTGAACTATCTTCTTGTTGCAGTGAACTATCTTCTTGTTGCAGTGAACTATCTTCTTACAGCAGTGAACTATCTTCTTGTTGCAGTGAACTATCTTCTTGTTGCAGTGAACTATCTTCTTACAGCAGTGAACTATCTTCTTGTTGCAGTGAACTATCTTCTTGTTGCAGTGAACTATCTTCTTGTTGCAGTGAACTATCTTCTTGTTGCAGTGAACTATCTTCTTACAGCAGTGAACTATCTTCTTACAGTGAACTATCTTCTTGTTGCAGTGAACTATCTTCTTGTTGCAGTGAACTATCTTCTTGTTGCAGTGAACTATCTTCTTGTTGCAGTGAACTATCTTCTTGTTGCAGTGAACTATCTTCTTGTTGCAGTGAACTATCTTCTTGTTGCAGTGAACTATCTTCTTGTTCCAGTGAACTATCTTCTTGTTGCAGTGAACTATCTTCTTGTTGCAGTGAACTATCTTCTTGTTGCAGTGAACTATCTTCTTACAGCAGTGAACTATCTTCTTACAGCAGTGAACTATCTTCTTACAGCAGTGAACTATCTTCTTACAGCAGTGAACTATCTTCTTGCATAGTGAACTATCTTCTTACAGCAGTGAACTATCTTCTTACAGCAGTGAACTATCTTCTTACAGCAGTGAACTATCTTCTTACAGCAGTGAACTATCTTCTTACAGCAGTGAACTATCTTCTTACAGCAGTGAACTATCTTCTTACAGCAGTGAACTATCTTCTTACAGCAGTGAACTATCTTCTTACAGCAGTGAACTATCTTCTTACAGCAGTGAACTATCTTCTTACAGCAGTGAACTATCTTCTTGTTGCAGTGAACTATCTTCTTGTTGCAGTGAACTATCTTCTTGTTGCAGTGAACTATCTTCTTGTTGCAGTGAACTATCTTCTTACAGCAGTGAACTATCTTCTTACAGCAGTGAACTATCTTCTTGTTGCAGTGAACTATCTTCTTGTTGCAGTGAACTATCTTCTTACAGCAGTGAACTATCTTCTTGTTGCAGTGAACTATCTTCTTGTTGCAGTGAACTATCTTCTTGTTGCAGTGAACTATCTTCTTGGTGCAGTGAACTATCTTCTTACAGCAGTGAACTATCTTCTTGTTGCAGTGAACTATCTTCTTGTTGCAGTGAACTATCTTCTTGTTGCAGTGAACTATCTTCTTACAGCAGTGAACTATCTTCTTACAGCAGTGAACTATCTTCTTGTTGCAGTGAACTATCTTCTTACAGCAGTGAACTATCTTCTTGTTGCAGTGAACTATCTTCTTGTTGCAGTGAACTATCTTCTTACAGCAGTGAACTATCTTCTTGTTGCAGTGAACTATCTTCTTGTTGCAGTGAACTATCTTCTTACAGCAGTGAACTATCTTCTTGTTGCAGTGAACTATCTTCTTACAGCAGTGAACTATCTTCTTACAGCAGTGAACTATCTTCTTGTTGCAGTGAACTATCTTCTTACAGCAGTGAACTATCTTCTTGTTGCAGTGAACTATCTTCTTACAGCAGTGAACTATCTTCTTGTTGCAGTGAACTATCTTCTTACAGCAGTGAACTATCTTCTTGTTGCAGTGAACTATCTTCTTGTTGCAGTGAACTATCTTCTTGTTCCAGTGAACTATCTTCTTGTTCCAGTGAACTATCTTCTTGTTCCAGTGAACTATCTTCTTGTTGCAGTGAACTATCTTCTTGTTGCAGTGAACTATCTTCTTACAGCAGTGAACTATCTTCTTACAGCAGTGAACTATCTTCTTTCAGCAGTGAACTATCTTCTTGTTGCAGTGAACTATCTTCTTGTTGCAGTGAACTATCTTCTTGTTGCAGTGAACTATCTTCTTACAGCAGTGAACTATCTTCTTGTTGCAGTGAACTATCTTCTTGTTGCAGTGAACTATCTTCTTGTTGCAGTGAACTATCTTCTTGTTGCAGTGAACTATCTTCTTGTTGCAGTGAACTATCTTCTTACAGCAGTGAACTATCTTCTTGTTGCAGTGAACTATCTTCTTACAGCAGTGAACTATCTTCTTGTTGCAGTGAACTATCTTCTTACAGCAGTGAACTATCTTCTTGTTGCAGTGAACTATCTTCTTACAGCAGTGAACTATCTTCTTGTTGCAGTGAACTATCTTCTTGTTGCAGTGAACTATCTTCTTGTTGCAGTGAACTATCTTCTTACAGCAGTGAACTATCTTCTTGTTCCAGTGAACTATCTTCTTGTTGCAGTGAACTATCTTCTTGTTGCAGTGAACTATCTTCTTGTTCAGTGAACTATCTTCTTGTTGCAGTGAACTATCTTCTTGTTGCAGTGAACTATCTTCTTGTTGCAGTGAACTATCTTCTTACAGCAGTGAACTATCTTCTTGTTGCAGTGAACTATCTTCTTGTTGCAGTGAACTATCTTCTTACAGCAGTGAACTATCTTCTTACAGCAGTGAACTATCTTCTTGTTGCAGTGAACTATCTTCTTGTTGCAGTGAACTATCTTCTTGTTGCAGTGAACTATCTTCTTGTTGCAGTGAACTATCTTCTTGTTGCAGTGAACTATCTTCTTGTTGCAGTGAACTATCTTCTTGTTGCAGTGAACTATCTTCTTACAGCAGTGAACTATCTTCTTGTTGCAGTGAACTATCTTCTTGTTGCAGTGAACTATCTTCTTACAGCAGTGAACTATCTTCTTGTTGCAGTGAACTATCTTCTTGTTGCAGTGAACTATCTTCTTGTTGCAGTGAACTATCTTCTTGTTGCAGTGAACTATCTTCTTACAGCAGTGAACTATCTTCTTACAGTAGTGAACTATCTTCTTGTTGCAGTGAACTATCTTCTTGTTGCAGTGAACTATCTTCTTGTTGCAGTGAACTATCTTCTTGTTCAGTGAACTATCTTCTTGTTGCAGTGAACTATCTTCTTGTTGCAGTGAACTATCTTCTTGTTGCAGTGAACTATCTTCTTGTTGCAGTGAACTATCTTCTTGTTGCAGTGAACTATCTTCTTGTTGCAGTGAACTATCTTCTTGCATAGTGAACTATCTTCTTACAGCAGTGAACTATCTTCTTACAGCAGTGAACTATCTTCTTACAGCAGTGAACTATCTTCTTACAGCAGTGAACTATCTTCTTGCATAGTGAACTATCTTCTTACAGCAGTGAACTATCTTCTTACAGCAGTGAACTATCTTCTTACAGCAGTGAACTATCTTCTTACAGCAGTGAACTATCTTCTTACAGCAGTGAACTATCTTCTTACAGCAGTGAACTATCTTCTTACAGCAGTGAACTATCTTCTTACAGCAGTGAACTATCTTCTTACAGCAGTGAACTATCTTCTTACAGCAGTGAACTATCTTCTTGTTGCAGTGAACTATCTTCTTGTTGCAGTGAACTATCTTCTTACAGCAGTGAACTATCTTCTTACAGCAGTGAACTATCTTCTTGTTGCAGTGAACTATCTTCTTACAGCAGTGAACTATCTTCTTACAGCAGTGAACTATCTTTTTACAGCAGTGAACTATCTTCTTACAGCAGTGAACTATCTTCTTGTTGCAGTGAACTATCTTCTTGTTGCAGTGAACTATCTTCTTGTTGCAGTGAACTATCTTCTTGTTGCAGTGAACTATCTTCTTATTGCAGTGAACTATCTTCTTGTTGCAGTGAACTATCTTCTTACAGCAGTGAACTATCTTCTTACAGCAGTGAACTATCTTCTTACAGCAGTGAACTATCTTCTTGAAGCAGTGAACTATCTTCTTGTTGCAGTGAACTATCTTCTTGTTGCAGTGAACTATCTTCTTGTTGCAGTGAACTATCTTCTTGTTGCAGTGAACTATCTTCTTGTTGCAGTGAACTATCTTCTTGTTGCAGTGAACTATCTTCTTGTTGCAGTGAACTATCTTCTTGTTGCAGTGAACTATCTTCTTGTTGCAGTGAACTATCTTCTTGTTGCAGTGAACTATCTTCTTATTGCAGTGAACTATCTTCTTGTTGCAGTGAACTATCTTCTTATTGCAGTGAACTATCTTCTTGTTGCAGTGAACTATCTTCTTGTTGCAGTGAACTATCTTCTTGTTGCAGTGAACTATCTTCTTGTTGCAGTGAACTATCTTCTTATTGCAGTGAACTATCTTCTTGTTGCAGTGAACTATCTTCTTGTTGCAGTGAACTATCTTCTTGTTGCAGTGAACTATCTTCTTGTTGCAGTGAACTATCTTCTTGTTGCAGTGAACTATCTTCTTGTTGCAGTGAACTATCTTCTTGTTGCAGTGAACTATCTTCTTGTTGCAGTGAACTATCTTCTTATTGCAGTGAACTATCTTCTTGTTGCAGTGAACTATCTTCTTATTGCAGTGAACTATCTTCTTACAGCAGTGAACTATCTTCTTGTTGCAGTGAACTATCTTCTTACAGCAGTGAACTATCTTCTTATTGCAGTGAACTATCTTCTTGTTGCAGTGAACTATCTTCTTACAGCAGTGAACTATCTTCTTACAGCAGTGAACTATCTTCTTGTTGCAGTGAACTATCTTCTTGTTGCAGTGAACTATCTTCTTACAGCAGTGAACTATCTTCTTGTTGCAGTGAACTATCTTCTTGTTGCAGTGAACTATCTTCTTGTTGCAGTGAACTATCTTCTTGTTGCAGTGAACTATCTTCTTACAGCAGTGAACTATCTTCTTGTTGCAGTGAACTATCTTCTTGTTGCAGTGAACTATCTTCTTGTTGCAGTGAACTATCTTCTTGGTGCAGTGAACTATCTTCTTACAGCAGTGAACTATCTTCTTGTTGCAGTGAACTATCTTCTTGTTGCAGTGAACTATCTTCTTGTTGCAGTGAACTATCTTCTTACAGCAGTGAACTATCTTCTTACAGCAGTGAACTATCTTCTTGTTGCAGTGAACTATCTTCTTACAGCAGTGAACTATCTTCTTGTTGCAGTGAACTATCTTCTTGTTGCAGTGAACTATCTTCTTACAGCAGTGAACTATCTTCTTGTTGCAGTGAACTATCTTCTTGTTGCAGTGAACTATCTTCTTGTTGCAGTGAACTATCTTCTTGTTGCAGTGAACTATCTTCTTGTTGCAGTGAACTATCTTCTTACAGCAGTGAACTATCTTCTTGTTGCAGTGAACTATCTTCTTACAGCAGTGAACTATCTTCTTGTTGCAGTGAACTATCTTCTTACAGCAGTGAACTATCTTCTTGTTGCAGTGAACTATCTTCTTACAGCAGTGAACTATCTTCTTGTTGCAGTGAACTATCTTCTTGTTGCAGTGAACTATCTTCTTGTTGCAGTGAACTATCTTCTTACAGCAGTGAACTATCTTCTTGTTGCAGTGAACTATCTTCTTGTTGCAGTGAACTATCTTCTTGTTGCAGTGAACTATCTTCTTGTTCCAGTGAACTATCTTCTTGTTGCAGTGAACTATCTTCTTGTTGCAGTGAACTATCTTCTTGTTGCAGTGAACTATCTTCTTACAGCAGTGAACTATCTTCTTGTTGCAGTGAACTATCTTCTTGTTGCAGTGAACTATCTTCTTACAGCAGTGAACTATCTTCTTACAGCAGTGAACTATCTTCTTGTTGCAGTGAACTATCTTCTTGTTGCAGTGAACTATCTTCTTGTTGCAGTGAACTATCTTCTTGTTGCAGTGAACTATCTTCTTACAGCAGTGAACTATCTTCTTGTTGCAGTGAACTATCTTCTTGTTGCAGTGAACTATCTTCTTGTTGCAGTGAACTATCTTCTTACAGCAGTGAACTATCTTCTTGTTGCAGTGAACTATCTTCTTACAGCAGTGAACTATCTTCTTGTTGCAGTGAACTATCTTCTTACAGCAGTGAACTATCTTCTTGTTGCAGTGAACTATCTTCTTACAGCAGTGAACTATCTTCTTGTTGCAGTGAACTATCTTCTTGTTGCAGTGAACTATCTTCTTGTTGCAGTGAACTATCTTCTTACAGCAGTGAACTATCTTCTTGTTGCAGTGAACTATCTTCTTGTTGCAGTGAACTATCTTCTTACAGCAGTGAACTATCTTCTTACAGCAGTGAACTATCTTCTTGTTGCAGTGAACTATCTTCTTGTTGCAGTGAACTATCTTCTTGTTGCAGTGAACTATCTTCTTGTTGCAGTGAACTATCTTCTTGTTGCAGTGAACTATCTTCTTGTTGCAGTGAACTATCTTCTTGTTGCAGTGAACTATCTTCTTACAGCAGTGAACTATCTTCTTGTTCAGTGAACTATCTTCTTGTTGCAGTGAACTATCTTCTTACAGCAGTGAACTATCTTCTTGTTGCAGTGAACTATCTTCTTGTTGCAGTGAACTATCTTCTTGTTCCAGTGAACTATCTTCTTGTTGCAGTGAACTATCTTCTTACAGCAGTGAACTATCTTCTTACAGTAGTGAACTATCTTCTTGTTCCAGTGAACTATCTTCTTGTTGCAGTGAACTATCTTCTTGTTCCAGTGAACTATCTTCTTGTTGCAGTGAACTATCTTCTTGTTCCAGTGAACTATCTTCTTGTTCCAGTGAACTATCTTCTTGTTGCAGTGAACTATCTTCTTGTTCCAGTGAACTATCTTCTTGTTGCAGTGAACTATCTTCTTGTTGCAGTGAACTATCTTCTTGCAATAGTGAACCATCTTCTTACAGTAGTGAACTATCTTCTTACAGCAGTGAACTATCTTCTTACAGCAGTGAACTATCTTCTTACAGCAGTGAACTATCTTCTTGCAATAGTGAACTATCTTCTTACAGCAGTGAACTATCTTCTTATCTTCTTACAGCAGTGAACTATCTTCTTACAGCAGTGAACTATCTTCTTACAGCAGTGAACTATCTTCTTACAGCAGTGAACTATCTTCTTACAGCAGTGAACTATCTTCTTACAGCAGTGAACTATCTTTTTACAGCAGTGAACTATCTTCTTACAGCAGTGAACTATCTTCTTACAGCAGTGAACTATCTTCTTACAGCAGTGAACTATCTTCTTGTTGCAGTGAACTATCTTCTTGTTGCAGTGAACTATCTTCTTGTTGCAGTGAACTATCTTCTTGTTGCAGTGAACTATCTTCTTACAGCAGTGAACTATCTTCTTACAGCAGTGAACTATCTTCTTGTTGCAGTGAACTATCTTCTTGTTGCAGTGAACTATCTTCTTACAGCAGTGAACTATCTTCTTGTTGCAGTGAACTATCTTCTTGTTGCAGTGAACTATCTTCTTGTTGCAGTGAATTATCTTCTTGTGCAGTGAACTATCTTCTTACAGCAGTGAACTATCTTCTTGTTGCAGTGAACTATCTTCTTGTTGCAGTGAACTATCTTCTTGTTGCAGTGAACTATCTTCTTACAGCAGTGAACTATCTTCTTACAGCAGTGAACTATCTTCTTGTTGCATTGAACTATCTTCTTACAGCAGTGAACTATCTTCTTGTTGCAGTGAACTATCTTCTTGTTGCAGTGAACTATCTTCTTACAGCAGTGAACTATCTTCTTGTTGCAGTGAACTATCTTCTTGTTGCAGTGAACTATCTTCTTACAGCAGTGAACTATCTTCTTGTTGCAGTGAACTATCTTCTTGTTGCAGTGAACTATCTTCTTACAGCAGTGAACTATCTTCTTGTTGCAGTGAACTATCTTCTTACAGCAGTGAACTATCTTCTTGTTGCAGTGAACTATCTTCTTACAGCAGTGAACTATCTTCTTGTTGCAGTGAACTATCTTCTTACAGCAGTGAACTATCTTCTTGTTCCAGTGAACTATCTTCTTGTTGCAGTGAACTATCTTCTTGTTCCAGTGAACTATCTTCTTGTTCCAGTGAACTATCTTCTTGTTCCAGTGAACTATCTTCTTGTTGCAGTGAACTATCTTCTTGTTCCAGTGAACTATCTTCTTACAGCAGTGAACTATCTTCTTGTTGCAGTGAACTATCTTCTTTCAGTAGTGAACTTTCTTCTTGTTGCAGTGAACTATCTTCTTGTTGCAGTGAACTATCTTCTTATTGCAGTGAACTATCTTCTTACAGCAGTGAACTATCTTCTTGTTGCAGTGAACTATCTTCTTGTTGCAGTGAACTATCTTCTTGTTGCAGTGAACTATCTTCTTGTTGCAGTGAACTATCTTCTTGTTGCAGTGAACTATCTTCTTACAGCAGTGAACTATCTTCTTGTTGCAGTGAACTATCTTCTTACAGCAGTGAACTATCTTCTTGTTGCAGTGAACTATCTTCTTACAGCAGTGAACTATCTTCTTGTTGCAGTGAACTATCTTCTTACAGCAGTGAACTATCTTCTTGTTGCAGTGAACTATCTTCTTGTTGCAGTGAACTATCTTCTTGTTGCAGTGAACTATCTTCTTACAGCAGTGAACTATCTTCTTGTTCCAGTGAACTATCTTCTTGTTGCAGTGAACTATCTTCTTGTTGCAGTGAACTATCTTCTTGTTCCAGTGAACTATCTTCTTGTTGCAGTGAACTATCTTCTTGTTCCAGTGAACTATCTTCTTGTTGCAGTGAACTATCTTCTTACAGCAGTGAACTATCTTCTTGTTGCAGTGAACTATCTTCTTGTTGCAGTGAACTATCTTCTTACAGCAGTGAACTATCTTCTTACAGCAGTGAACTATCTTCTTGTTGCAGTGAACTATCTTCTTGTTGCAGTGAACTATCTTCTTGTTGCAGTGAACTATCTTCTTGTTGCAGTGAACTATCTTCTTGTTGCAGTGAACTATCTTCTTGTTGCAGTGAACTATCTTCTTGTTGCAGTGAACTATCTTCTTACAGCAGTGAACTATCTTCTTGTTCCAGTGAACTATCTTCTTGTTGCAGTGAACTATCTTCTTACAGCAGTGAACTATCTTCTTGTTCCAGTGAACTATCTTCTTGTTGCAGTGAACTATCTTCTTGTTCCAGTGAACTATCTTCTTGTTGCAGTGAACTATCTTCTTACAGCAGTGAACTATCTTCTTACAGTAGTGAACTATCTTCTTGTTCCAGTGAACTATCTTCTTGTTGCAGTGAACTATCTTCTTGTTCCAGTGAACTATCTTCTTGTTCCAGTGAACTATCTTCTTGTTCCAGTGAACTATCTTCTTGTTCCAGTGAACTATCTTCTTGTTCCAGTGAACTATCTTCTTGTTCCAGTGAACTATCTTCTTGTTGCAGTGAACTATCTTCTTGTTGCAGTGAACTATCTTCTTGCAATAGTGAACCATCTTCTTACAGTAGTGAACTATCTTCTTACAGCAGTGAACTATCTTCTTACAGCAGTGAACTATCTTCTTACAGCAGTGAACTATCTTCTTGCAATAGTGAACTATCTTCTTACAGCAGTGAACTATCTTCTTACAGCAGTGAACTATCTTCTTGTGCAGTGAACTATCTTCTTACAGCAGTGAACTATCTTCTTACAGCAGTGAACTATCTTCTTACAGCAGTGAACTATCTTCTTACAGCAGTATCTTCTTACAGCAGTGAACTATCTTCTTACAGCAGTGAACTATCTTCTTGTTGCAGTGAACTATCTTCTTGTTGCAGTGAACTATCTTCTTACAGCAGTGAACTATCTTCTTACAGCAGTGAACTATCTTCTTGTTGCAGTGAACTATCTTCTTACAGCAGTGAACTATCTTCTTACAGCAGTGAACTATCTTTTTACAGCAGTGAACTATCTTCTTACAGCAGTGAACTATCTTCTTGTTGCAGTGAACTATCTTCTTGTTGCAGTGAACTATCTTCTTGTTGCAGTGAACTATCTTCTTGTTGCAGTGAACTATCTTCTTATTGCAGTGAACTATCTTCTTGTTGCAGTGAACTATCTTCTTACAGCAGTGAACTATCTTCTTACAGCAGTGAACTATCTTCTTACAGCAGTGAACTTTCTTCTTGAAGCAGTGAAATATATTCTTGTTGCAGTGAACTATCTTCTTGTTGCAGTGAACTATCTTCTTGTTGCAGTGAACTATCTTCTTGTTGCAGTGAACTATCTTCTTGTTGCAGTGAACTATCTTCTTGTTGCAGTGAACTATCTTCTTGTTGCAGTGAACTATCTTCTTGTTGCAGTGAACTATCTTCTTGTTGCAGTGAACTATCTTCTTGTTGCAGTGAACTATCTTCTTATTGCAGTGAACTATCTTCTTGTTGCAGTGAACTATCTTCTTATTGCAGTGAACTATCTTCTTGTTGCAGTGAACTATCTTCTTGTTGCAGTGAACTATCTTCTTGTTGCAGTGAACTATCTTCTTGTTGCAGTGAACTATCTTCTTATTGCAGTGAACTATCTTCTTGTTGCAGTGAACTATCTTCTTGTTGCAGTGAACTATCTTCTTGTTGCAGTGAACTATCTTCTTGTTGCAGTGAACTATCTTCTTGTTGCAGTGAACTATCTTCTTGTTGCATTGAACTATCTTCTTGTTGCAGTGAACTATCTTCTTGTTGCAGTGAACTATCTTCTTATTGCAGTGAACTATCTTCTTGTTGCAGTGAACTATCTTCTTATTGCAGTGAACTATCTTCTTACAGCAGTGAACTATCTTCTTGTTGCAGTGAACTATCTTCTTACAGCAGTGAACTATCTTCTTATTGCAGTGAACTATCTTCTTGTTGCAGTGAACTATCTTCTTACAGCAGTGAACTATCTTCTTACAGCAGTGAACTATCTTCTTGTTGCAGTGAACTATCTTCTTGTTGCAGTGAACTATCTTCTTACAGCAGTGAACTATCTTCTTGTTGCAGTGAACTATCTTCTTGTTGCAGTGAACTATCTTCTTATTGCAGTGAACTATCTTCTTGTTGCAGTGAACTATCTTCTTACAGCAGTGAACTATCTTCTTGTTGCAGTGAACTATCTTCTTGTTGCAGTGAACTATCTTCTTGTTGCAGTGAATTATCTTCTTGGTGCAGTGAACTATCTTCTTACAGCAGAGAACTATCTTCTTGTTGCAGTGAACTATCTTCTTGTTGCAGTGAACTATCTTCTTGTTGCAGTGAACTATCTTCTTACAGCAGTGAACTATCTTCTTACAGCAGTGAACTATCTTCTTGTTGCAGTGAACTATCTTCTTACAGCAGTGAACTATCTTCTTGTTCCAGTGAACTATCTTCTTGTTGCAGTGAACTATCTTCTTACAGCAGTGAACTATCTTCTTGTTGCAGTGAACTATCTTCTTGTTGCAGTGAACTATCTTCTTGTTGCAGTGAACTATCTTCTTGTTGCAGTGAACTATCTTCTTGTTGCAGTGAACTATCTTCTTACAGCAGTGAACTATCTTCTTGTTGCAGTGAACTATCTTCTTACAGCAGTGAACTATCTTCTTGTTGCAGTGAACTATCTTCTTACAGCAGTGAACTATCTTCTTGTTGCAGTGAACTATCTTCTTACAGCAGTGAACTATCTTCTTGTTGCAGTGAACTATCTTCTTGTTGCAGTGAACTATCTTCTTGTTGCAGTGAACTATCTTCTTACAGCAGTGAACTATCTTCTTGTTCCAGTGAACTATCTTCTTGTTGCAGTGAACTATCTTCTTGTTGCAGTGAACTATCTTCTTGTTCCAGTGAACTATCTTCTTGTTGCAGTGAACTATCTTCTTGTTCCAGTGAACTATCTTCTTGTTGCAGTGAACTATCTTCTTACAGCAGTGAACTATCTTCTTGTTGCAGTGAACTATCTTCTTGTTGCAGTGAACTATCTTCTTACAGCAGTGAACTATCTTCTTACAGCAGTGAACTATCTTCTTGTTGCAGTGAACTATCTTCTTGTTGCAGTGAACTATCTTCTTGTTGCAGTGAATTATCTTCTTGGTGCAGTGAACTATCTTCTTACAGCAGTGAACTATCTTCTTGTTGCAGTGAACTATCTTCTTGTTGCAGTGAACTATCTTCTTGTTGCAGTGAACTATCTTCTTACAGCAGTGAACTATCTTCTTGTTGCAGTGAACTATCTTCTTACAGCAGTGAACTATCTTCTTGTTGCAGTGAACTATCTTCTTACAGCAGTGAACTATCTTCTTGTTGCAGTGAACTATCTTCTTACAGCAGTGAACTATCTTCTTGTTGCAGTGAACTATCTTCTTGTTGCAGTGAACTATCTTCTTGTTGCAGTGAACTATCTTCTTACAGCAGTGAACTATCTTCTTGTTCCAGTGAACTATCTTCTTGTTGCAGTGAACTATCTTCTTGTTGCAGTGAACTATCTTCTTGTTCCAGTGAACTATCTTCTTGTTGCAGTGAACTATCTTCTTGTTCCAGTGAACTATCTTCTTGTTGCAGTGAACTATCTTCTTACAGCAGTGAACTATCTTCTTGTTGCAGTGAACTATCTTCTTGTTGCAGTGAACTATCTTCTTACAGCAGTGAACTATCTTCTTACAGCAGTGAACTATCTTCTTGTTGCAGTGAACTATCTTCTTGTTGCAGTGAACTATCTTCTTGTTGCAGTGAACTATCTTCTTGTTTCAGTGAACTATCTTCTTGTTGCAGGGAACTATCTTCTTGTTGCAGTGAACTATCTTCTTGTTGCAGTGAACTATCTTCTTACAGCAGTGAACTATCTTCTTGTTTCAGTGAACTATCTTCTTGTTGCAGTGAACTATCTTCTTACAGCAGTGAACTATCTTCTTGTTGCAGTGAACTATCTTCTTACAGCAGTGAACTATCTTCTTACAGTAGTGAACTATCTTCTTGTTCCAGTGAACTATCTTCTTGTTGCAGTGAACTATCTTCTTGTTCCAGTGAACTATCTTCTTGTTCCAGTGAACTATCTTCTTGTTCCAGTGAACTATCTTCTTGTTCCAGTGAACTATCTTCTTGTTCCAGTGAACTATCTTCTTGTTCCAGTGAACTATCTTCTTGTTGCAGTGAACTATCTTCTTGTTGCAGTGAACTATCTTCTTGCAATAGTGAACCATCTTCTTACAGTAGTGAACTATCTTCTTACAGCAGTGAACTATCTTCTTACAGCAGTGAACTATCTTCTTACAGCAGTGAACTATCTTCTTGCAATAGTGAACCATCTTCTTACAGTAGTGAACTATCTTCTTACAGCAGTGAACTATCTTCTTACAGCAGTGAACTATCTTCTTACAGCAGTGAACTATCTTCTTACAGCAGTGAACTATCTTCTTACAGCAGTGAACTATCTTCTTACAGCAGTGAACTATCTTCTTACAGCAGTGAACTATCTTCTTACAGCAGGAACTATCTTCTTACAGCAGTGAACTATCTTCTTACAGCAGTGAACTATCTTCTTGTTGCAGTGAACTATCTTCTTGTTGCAGTGAACTATCTTCTTGTTGCAGTGAACTATCTTCTTACAGCAGTGAACTATCTTCTTACAGCAGTGAACTATCTTCTTGTTGCAGTGAACTATCTTCTTGTTGCAGTGAACTATCTTCTTACAGCAGTGAACTATCTTCTTACAGCAGTGAACTATCTTCTTGTTGCAGTGAACTATCTTCTTACAGCAGTGAACTATCTTCTTACAGCAGTGAACTATCTTCTTACAGCAGTGAACTATCTTCTTACAGCAGTGAACTATCTTCTTACAGCAGTGAACTATCTTCTTGTTGCAGTGAACTATCTTCTTACAGCAGTGAACTATCTTCTTGTTGCAGTGAACTATCTTCTTGTTGCAGTGAACTATCTTCTTACAGCAGTGAACTATCTTCTTGTTCCAGTGAACTATCTTCTTGTTGCAGTGAACTATCTTCTTGTTCCAGTGAACTATCTTCTTGTTGCAGTGAACTATCTTCTTACAGCAGTGAACTATCTTCTTACAGTAGTGAACTATCTTCTTGTTCCAGTGAACTATCTTCTTGTTGCAGTGAACTATCTTCTTGTTCCAGTGAACTATCTTCTTGTTCCAGTGAACTATCTTCTTGTTCCAGTGAACTATCTTCTTGTTCCAGTGAACTATCTTCTTGTTCCAGTGAACTATCTTCTTGTTCCAGTGAACTATCTTCTTGTTGCAGTGAACTATCTTCTTGTTGCAGTGAACTATCTTCTTGCAATAGTGAACCATCTTCTTACAGTAGTGAACTATCTTCTTACAGCAGTGAACTATCTTCTTACAGCAGTGAACTATCTTCTTACAGCAGTGAACTATCTTCTTGCAATAGTGAACCATCTTCTTACAGTAGTGAACTATCTTCTTACAGCAGTGAACTATCTTCTTACAGCAGTGAACTATCTTCTTACAGCAGTGAACTATCTTCTTACAGCAGTGAACTATCTTCTTACAGCAGTGAACTATCTTCTTACAGCAGTGAACTATCTTCTTACAGCAGTGAACTATCTTCTTACAGCAGGAACTATCTTCTTACAGCAGTGAACTATCTTCTTACAGCAGTGAACTATCTTCTTGTTGCAGTGAACTATCTTCTTGTTGCAGTGAACTATCTTCTTGTTGCAGTGAACTATCTTCTTGTTGCAGTGAACTATCTTCTTACAGCAGTGAACTATCTTCTTACAGCAGTGAACTATCTTCTTGTTGCAGTGAACTATCTTCTTGTTGCAGTGAACTATCTTCTTACAGCAGTGAACTATCTTCTTACAGCAGTGAACTATCTTCTTGTTGCAGTGAACTATCTTCTTACAGCAGTGAACTATCTTCTTACAGCAGTGAACTATCTTCTTACAGCAGTGAACTATCTTCTTACAGCAGTGAACTATCTTCTTACAGCAGTGAACTATCTTCTTGTTGCAGTGAACTATCTTCTTACAGCAGTGAACTATCTTCTTGTTGCAGTGAACTATCTTCTTGTTGCAGTGAACTATCTTCTTGTTGCAGTGAACTATCCTCTTGTTGCAGTGAACTATCTTCTTACAGCAGTGAACTATCTTCTTACAGTAGTGAACTTTAAAGTGTTTACAAGAATGTATAATTTTGGCCATAATGAATAAATATTGTATGTAAAATGAATTTTAATTAATTTATGTGGTAAACTAAAGCTGTTGTGGTACCTATTGTAACCATTTCTATAACTTATATCTCCACATTGCTAGTGCCCTGAGTAAGATTCTTGGATATGACTTGGTTGTAGAAAATGTAACTGTGCATGAGGAATCTGGTATTGTCTACCCAGACAGGTAAGTGTGATGTTGCTGATTGTGTTAGGGTGTGTCTTATCTGTATTCAATTTGCAATATTCAATAGATTATGCAAAGAGAAGATCTGCCTTCATGAAACAATGTGAGGTAACAGAGGAGAAAGACACCGGCATGTTACTTCTGATAGTTTTATAAGTAGTGACTTTATAATAGTTTCAGAAACATTATAACCTTAACGAGACAAGGCAATGTCAAAAATGATGTTACTCGAGCAGAATGAGGTGTAACACCAATTATGAGCTACAATAAGAAATAACAAATTAAATTATTTGGACATATTGTCTAACAGCAAACTGCATGCCACAACACACATTAATAATTTGATGCAACAAAAAGACATAAAGAAGGAGACTTTCCAATAGATGGATTAGCAAAATTTCAGATGCCACATAACTACTTTTATGAAGTAGACCCCAGAGCTCTGACAAGAACACTCCAATTTTCTCAAACTTTAAGGCACAAGGAGACTGAAACAAAACAGCAATAGCCAATATCTATCTATCTATCTATCTCTCTCTCTGTTTGTGTGTTTCTGTCTGTCTGTCTGTCTCTATTTAATAAGGAACTCTGTAGTTAAGAAAAGAAAAGATTATTTTTAACACAAACGTCAAAACTTTATTTACCTTTTCATCAAACACTTAGCTCATGACCAATAATATTATCAAATTCAAACTACAGAAGATAGATGTTAACGAGGCACCACATTTTGTGTAAGGTGTCCAGAAGTAATGGCTAGCACTTTACCAATAAATAAAACAAGACAACATTCAGATAACTAAAAATTAAGAGTGAAAATGTAGGTGGTTAGTACAAACTCTCACTAAAACCAAAAAATATAATCAAGTATGAAGTTTAGTGGAACAAACTTTGAGATGAAGAACAGAAGATATTATCTGTGATGTTAAAGTTCTCTAGATACAGTTACTGCAGGACTTGCTGAGATGAGGATCTGAGCACCTATGGACATGTTTGGAGTGCAATGATGATGACCATAAATAACTTTTTATTTTTGAAAATTTATTTTTTCTCTTTGTAAATTTGTTTTTTTTACAAAGAATGTATTATGATAGAGGTCTAATAGAAGTTGACAGCTTAATTACAATGATTACTTCTTAGATTCAATTTTCATATTATTTTCGTAAATTAGTTACATTAATATATATAAGAATAAATAAGGAAACAACAGATAAAATGGTTTGGCCACGTGACAAGGCAAAAAGAACAAAACACAACACAACGAGCCTTCAACAAACGTTGTGAGAACACCAGACCCAAGGGTCGACCACGAAAAAGATGGGTCGATGGAATATTAAAGCACTAGGAAACATAACAGCAGCAGAGGAGAACAGAAGAGCAAAAGACCGCAAATTATATTTCCTCTCGACGCTGAAAGGCAGATGAGGAAGGAAAGAAGAAGAAGTAGAAGAAGTTACATTAATCATTAACACATAATTAATAATGCTTCACACATTTTTAAATCTAACATGTTAATTTTGTTTAAGAAGTCAATATGTTGCCTCCTGTATATGTCAAGAAACCATGAACTTAGCACCTGCATGCAAGTTTTGTTAAAAATTGTTTGCTTCTTTCATACAGCAACAATCTAGTTTAGTTTAGTTTAGTTCAGTTCAGTTCAGTTCAGTTCAGTTCAGTTCAGTTTAGTTTAGTTTAGTTTAGTTCAGTTCAGTTCAGTTCAGTTCAGTTCAGTTCAAGTTCAGTTCAGTTCAGTTCAGTTCAGTTCAGTTTAGCTGACAGACCATCTTCATTGCACAGTGGACAACTCCATAGTGCTCAGATCCCATCCTCAGCACTTTTCCCAGTTTCAAGCATGCCCACCACACGCTAGCAAAAGTACTAAAGATGGTCTCTGCAATATATTCAATTAAACTAGGGTATTCAGCTTGTAGACATTGTACAGTCAACCTTGTGTTGATTGTCAGCATGTATATCTAACAAATCCAACTGGCTTGGCTAGGGTTTTGAGGTCACAGCAATCCTTTTCTGATTGAAAAATGGTCATTCCTCACTATCTTGAGTATGTGTGTATAGCTGTGTGGGTAGGTGTGAGAGAGAGAGATTTTTTAAACTATACCTTGATATGATATTACAACTGCTCTATTAGTATTACTGATACAAACTTTACACTGCAATAAAATGTCCTCTTTATTGATTTTAGACACTAGATTTGTCAATTCCTAAAATATGATTAGTAGGCATGATTAAAATAATGTCTGACATAACATTACCAATGTTTTTCAGAAGTGACATCCTGTTTCGAGCCTCTACTAAAGTCAATATGAACACAACCACAAACTTAAGTGAGAGTCAGATTGCAGCGTATGTGTTTTTTTCATGTTATGCATATTTTCTTATGAGCCATGATGACTATCTCAATTTATTTCTGTTGTTGTTATATGGTTATTCGTATTTTAATGTAAATATTTGCATGTTTTTGTTGTTTTTTTACTTCATGAAGTAATAATTAGATGGGATTTAACTGTATCTCTACATTTACATTAAATTTAAACATCATTGCCACATAGTTTCTCCATTGTTCTCTTATTAACTGATTGTTTTGTATTGTAATGTTCCATTCTCTAAACTCAAATAATATTCACAGAATTCTCCAGAAAAGGGATAAAAGCTATAACAGATGCACTGTGGTTTTCACCAAATGGTCCACTGCATTTATCTTTGTACCTCTCGGTCTCTCAATGTCTCTATGTTATATGAGGCATTTATGTATAATTCTGCTTTTTATAACAGAAAATTAATCTGTGTGAATTTTAAAATAACCATGATGTCAGTGGACTCAACTACAATGTTTAAAATAATTTTTTTTCATTGAACATTCGCTCTTTTAATTCATCATTTTGTTCAACATTACACATCAAATATGGGTGCATGTTTACAGGTTGTTTAGACAACACACACTCATGTATAATATTCACAAACTGAAGTTTTGTGTGCTAACTTAAGTCCCTTATTAAACAATTTTTTTAATGTTTGCGTTTTTTTTAAAAGTTATTTTTGTAAGATGTAAATGTTTTATAAAGTATATGCTACAGATTTTGTACTACTTTTAATTTGAACATAAGTAATTTTGTCATAAACAATGTAAAGAAATGCACTTGAGGACGACAAAATAGTAACCCAGTTAGGAATTTGGAATATATGTCACTATTGCTCGGTGGTTAATGAACTGAACTACTACGGCCAAGATGTTTGTTTGGTCCTGATTGACAGCTAGGTTCACCCAACCTTAAAGTGGTACTTGATTTTTCTAGGAAAGTAGGGCAGTCTAACATGATACTATAGCTTGTTTCATAAATTTATAACGACCCATTGATGTAGTAAAAACTTAATGTTTACAGTATTTTAAGTTAAAAATAGTGAGTAAAAATCCATACACGGTAAAATTGACGTGTTTGCACGCTTTTACCGTAGTTTTTTGACACAATTAGACACTTGTAAAAAACACGAGAAATTGTGTGTTCCATTTCCGTTCATTCAGAGGTAGAGTCGTGGAACGATAACATTTATCATGAGTCTTAAAATGAAATTCTGCAGTTTACAAAACATCGCAATAAAAATGTATGACTATTTTTGCAAAGAGGCTAAACGAGGAAGATTATTTCATTCTTTAGAAAACCCTGAGAATAGGACAAGACACATTTTGGATTTATCTAAACGGTCATTTAATCACTGGATTCAAGCACGTGACTGTCAATGTTCAAAATATACAAAATCACAAGGAAGAGCAAAAATGTTGGATAATTTCGACAGTGAACTTATTAGAAGTGAAATTCGCAAAATGTTGGATATGAATGAAACTGTTACAATAAGAAAATTAAAAGTATCACTGAAAAAGAACAACAGTATTGAAATATCAAAGTCTACATTATGGAGGAATGTGAGAGCTGCAGGCTTTACATTCAGAAAGTATTCCAATGGACGAAACATCATCTGTGAGAAGCCACTTATAGTAGTCATGAGAAGCAAGTACTTACGTGAAGTAAAAGAGGTGCGCAAGCAAGGTTATGATATTGTGTACTTGGATGAAACATGGATCAATGCTCAGCACACTAACCAAAGGGAATGGCAGTCATCAGATGGAAAGATTAAGAGATTAATACCTAGCAGCAAAGGACAGCGCTTGATAATTGCTCATGCAAGTAGTCGACAACATGGACTAATACAGAATGCAGAGCTCATTTTTCTTTCAAAATCCATAGACAATCGGGATTATCACTCTGAGATGAATGGTCACATATTTAGAAATTGGATTGAAAATTCTGTTCTCCCATCACTAGATCGACCATCTTGCCTAATAATGGACAATGCAGCGTACCACAACATTGTTGCACTTGAAGATAAAGTCCTGATGTCATCCAGTACAAAAGATGCTATTAAGATATGGCTCACAAAGGAGCACATACAATTTAATAACATGTACTTAAAACCTGAATTACTATCTCTAGTAAAGCAAAAACAAAGGACAAAGATTTTTCAAATAGATAAGATTATCCAAGAGCACAGTCATATAAGTTTGAGGCTGCCACCTTACCATGCTCATTTAAATCCAATAGAACTAATCTGGGCAAAATTAAAAGGACAAGTGGCAGATGAAAATACAACATTCAAAATATGCGATGTAAAGACTCTTGCTAATCTTGCTTTATTAAATATAGACAAAGATCATTGGGCTAAATGTGAAGACCACGTCTTAAAACAGGAAGAGGAATATTGGAAAAATGATGGTTTGTGGAATGTTCAACCCCAAACAGTTATTAATCTTTTAGACTCGTCTGATTCAGAATGAAAGTATATAGCCCCCACAATGTTGGCCCCTATATTACCTTAAATTAGTTCAACAAACGGTCCTTATCAGGACCACACAACTATGAAAATTGGACATACAGGTATACCTTGATATTATCGTCCATCCTCAAACTGAGAAGACAATAATTCTCCTGGTGTTTTGTCTTATTAGGTTATTTCCCCATTACAGCCATGCCTTTACCTAGTGAAAATTAATCATAGACCAGCAACTACGGTAATTTCTATTATTTAGGGGTTCACAATTTACAATTTTGACAAACATCAAAGAAATTCGCCGCTTTAAGAAAACTGCAGCTGCAAGATATTTGTTAAATATACATTTAAAGGGTCTTTTGCATTCTAATAACATTTGGAAAATTTCAACAGTTTTTAACAAACGGTTACTGAGTAATAGCGTTTTGAAGTTGGGCACATGATTTGAAACGAGCTATAATCATATCTCCCATAAAAAGTGTTATTGGTCTTTGAAAAATATGACACTAACACCATAATCCCTTGATGCCTTTAGGCTTGGAGGACAACCCTCTAATAAACAATATAGTACCATATATTTTAAAAATATAGGAATATTGTCACACTGTTTTAAAATAGATACTCAGAAATAAAAACTCAGACCCAAATACCTAGTAGTGTCTACACTGGACAAGTGACCTTTATTCTTCTGTCCTTTAAGTCCCTCTCTGGCACACCCCAGAGATGAGACAATGCTGTAAAGATAGGGTTCTTTTTTTACTGTTTTAATGTACCCCTTATCTTATCTTAGCTAAATTTACTGTCTCACGTTTAGCTTGTCTTTATGTTTTTATTTTATTTGCATTTCTCAAGTGCATTAGAAAAAAAAGTCTCTCTTTATTGGTCGTATCATTAGTTTATTGGTCATATCAAAAGTTTATTGGTTGTATCATGTGTTTATTGGTCATATCATGTGTTTATTGGTCATATTATGTGTTTATTGGTCATATTATGAGTTTATTAGTTGTATTATGAGTTCATTGGTTGTATCATGAGAACAGGAACATGAAAAATATTTTAACTATGGGCAAGACAGAATGAAAGAAAGACAGAGCAAGGCTCTAACAGGAAATATTATATATCCTACCTGCCTGACATGGTAAGAGATCAAACAGAAGGAATGATAAGGAACACAGTGACAGAAATATGTGGCAACATATAATCACTAATGTCAATGGACATGGCATCCTGATGATGATGGTGGTGGTGGTTTCTTAAGCCCCAATTGTTTACCATCTCAGTCATACAAATTTCTACAGTTCAGGCAATCAATGCTATTTTTTTAATGTCTGTAGGAAAGTCGCAGCGCATCATGAGGATATTGAAAAGTTGTTCAAACCATACACAGCACAGCAGTCAAAGTCAGAAGAAGATGTTTTAAATACAGTCTCTAAAGCTCTGATTGGTGTGGCTTGTTTCTTATTGGTTGCCACTCTTCTGGTTATAATCATATCATGCAGGATGTGGAAAAAGTGAGTTTGATTTTATATTTTACATGTTGCATGAATAAAAAACATTCTGGTTATAAAATGGAAAAAATGAGATCTAAGTTTACATCTTTACACCTAAATATATATATATATATATATATATATATATATATATATATATATATATATATATATATATATATATATATATAATAACCTACAGTTTGCTGATGATATTGATGGTTTAGCAAGAACAGAACAGAACTAACAGACCTGATACAACAACTAGGTAAATTATCTGCTGCATATGACATGCAATCAATGCTGAAAAAGCAAAACTGATGAACAATAACTCTAGAGGCAAAATATTGCAAAAATAAATATAAATAAATGGACAAAAACTAGAAATAGTTGACAAATTTAAATACTTAACAGATTTTCTATATGCTTGCGAAACATGGACTCATACAGCAGAGCTACAGAGGAAAATACAAGCTATAGATATGAAATGTTATTGTAAAAGTTTGCGCATCTCTTACTTAGATCGTGTTATGAATGATCAAAGTTGCAAAAGGATATGATCACTCGGATCACACAATGATTTTGTTTTACTACTGTGAAGAAACATAACATGAAATGGTTTGGCCGCGTATCTCAATCATCTTCTCTAGCAAAGGCCATTCTGCATGGAATTGTTAAAGGAGTGAGAAAGAAAGGTAGACAGAGAAAGCGATGAAGAGATAATATCTAAAGAATGGACAGGTCTCAAATTTGCAGAATGGCTGAAGATGGAGAGAAATGGAGAAGCAAGATGAAGCCTGTCCGTGGTGTCCCAATTATCTGCTGGGGTTATGAGAAATAGAAGAAGATATAAATATAATAATATATATAGCCTACATGATGTATTGGCCTGGTGTGATACTGACCACATCATCCAAAAATGTGCCATGGTCATAGAAAAATATGGTTACTAACATCATATTCTCCATACGTTTGCAAGGCCTGGAGGGAACCTTTAATTTTTACATTATGTATGGGGTTTGTGTGGTCTAGAGGTGAGATGGTCACCTCAGGATAAAAAGACCCCCACGTTTAAATTCTGTCACAGATTGTGGAAATTCTCTTTGAATCTGAGTTTCTTCATGACTTTACCCTTCCCCAGTCTCTGAGTAGTAAAATCCTAGGTCTATCTCCCTAAAATAAGTGCTAAAAAGAGAAGATCTTGTGTGCACTCTGCAAACACATTAAAGAACCCTTTGCAGTTAAAACTTTGAAAGGACAGTTCAAAATGGCCATTATCCAAACATAATTGTTAACAATTAAAAATCAACCCATGCTGAAGATGGGTGTATCAGTTTGAAAGACACAGATGGTATGCTGTAAACTAGCAACACAACCCAATTACAACTACTTCATGTGTGAACACTGAAGAAGAAGATATGTTGTATGTATTTTTATGTTAATTGTTTCATTATTTCAAGACAACTATTTTAGAAACATCTGCTGGTAATTTCTGTCAAAGTAATTATGTAATGAAATGTATTTTTTCAAATCTTTAAATATACCATTCTTCCTTTGTTGCAAATGTTCTGTCTCAAACAGAAAAGAAAAGTATGCAGAGAAAAATCCTGTGTCAAAAGAGCAATTCAAAATTGAAGAGACATTAGTGGTAACAAGCAAAAAAGAAACAGACATATATTCTGAGGCAAATGAACATCTTGAAATGTAAGTTAATTTATTAAATTAAACATTTTCTAACATATAATGTTATATAAATCATATGTTGGCAGGCAATAAATATGCACCTAACTGAATATTAAAAATAAAATTTGCATTGAAGGTATCATTACATAAATCCAGAAATGAGGATGAAGATAGATAAGTTATGTTAAATTATGCTGTACAATGGCTTCAAACACTCTTCCAAATGGTAAAGGAAATACTCAGAGAGACATATTGGAAATATTTTGTATGGAACTTGAAAGAGAATGGTTTCATTTGGGCTAGACAAGAAAACTGGCTCAGAGCAGACAACAATGGTCTATATCATTAACTTGTTTTTTTTCTTGAGCAACACACATCCCATTATTAAAATATCAAATTCAAATACTAACTGCAATAAACGTGATAAACTATATAAAGTAAGGGATCCCTCCAACCTTAAGGTGTGTGGCAAATGTTGAGTTAATGCCCATATTTTTAAGATGATGAGTGATTTTGAGCTCTACACATTCTGATGATCCAAGAAAAGATAGAATGACTCCACAATATTTCTGGTCAAGCAGGCGTCCAGATCAACACAACCAAAATGGAAGCCCTGAATATTACCAACAAAGTGTATAATATAAATTAACAATATAACAACAATGACATTTAACAAAAAGTTACAAATCTTATTTATATAGGCAGCAAAATGTCCAGAGATGGAGACATAACATCAGAAATCATAACACACATCATGCTAGCATCTAATGCTGTCATTTAAACTGAAGAAATTCTGGAGATCCAAAGTTCTCAGTAGATGAACAAAACTTATAACTGTTCAACTCCTGTGTGATACCAGTGCTAACATATGGATGTAAAAGTTGGAAATACATCAAGACCTTAGATAGGAAATTAAATGTCTTTGAAAAGAAATGTCTTCCTAGGATCTGAAACATAAGCTGGAAAGAATCCATATCAAATGAACAGAGAAGGGCCGAATCAAAACAACAATACATATCTAGCTTTATAAGGTGTTCATGGGCTGAGGATGAATGAAGAAAGTCTTGCCCATCAGGCGTTCATGTGGAAACCATCTGGTAAAAGAAAACAATACAGACCAAGAGAATTGCTATGCAGAACAATTGCCAGGGAAGGCTCAATCATGGGACTAGAAACAACCAAGACCTACAATAATGAGCAGCAAATCGTCAATCATGGAGAACTATGACTTCTGCCCTGTCTTCGGCCCAAGAGGAAAATGAAATGAGTGACATATTTTATGGATAATGTGGTCAGTATCATGCCAGGCAACCATTCATTTCCAGAGAAAATCTCTGGTACCAATTTTTAGACGTAGATAAATCCTAAAACTGTGTTGGTCCCCAAAAAAATGTATCTCTCTAGAAATTAAACCTGGACACTTCTTATTGGTAGCAAGTATACTAACTGCTTAGTCAGTGCAACTGCCAAACCACATAGTGACTTACTATAAATATATCAACCATGAATGTGCTGACTTGGACTATGATATAAAAATAAACGGAACTTATAGTTAACCAAATTCTTCAAAACAACGATGATGACAAATAATAAATTAAACTTGAACAATATATACACAAAAACAAGAAATAAACTTTCTGCTATTTCTAAATCTCTTGTTATTAGAATATTAGTTTAGAAAACTCACAGAGCTTTGGTTACAAATCTTGCTAGTCTTACAAAAAGCCTCAGTGTAAACTTCAGTATTTAATAATTAATTAAAAAACTATTTTTCTAAATTAAATGTGTTATGACTGTACTTCCTTTCTTTTGATATGATTAATATAACATTTCAAAGGTAAAATATAGTAAAGGTAAAATTATATTTTCCATTAATTAATGTAATATTGTCATTTTGCTTCTTAGCTTATTTAACACATGTAATTGATTTCTGAAAGCGCATTTTTTTTTTTTTATCATTGCCTGTACCCCTTGTCTTTTACTGGTTTGTCATATCTATCATTGCTTGGATAAATTTATATCAGCATCTGTCCACATTTATTTCTCTATATGGTTATGGTTATGGTTAGGGAAGGCCCCAGTATCACTGTAAACGAATTAAAATCCATAATTGTTCAACCGCCTGTGCCAGTGGAATCATCTGAATTACTAACTCATCTCCCACACAAAGAGAGGTAGCTGTAGTCCCTATCATAGCATTCTCAGCACACGCCAAAAGACATAAGGCAAAACCGCACAGAAAGTGAACACGGCAAACTGTTCCCTCTCATACGATTTCATCGTAAACAATTGAAATATCGAAACACGATTCAAACGGATGAAACACACAGCTCACAGTGTGCACAGAGCACTTAACTCAGTAGTTCCTGCAACAAGCCAGACTAGGAATATGAGGAAATTGCAACAAGGAACATTTTTCATACATAGCCTTCAATGGTTCCTGCCACATAGGCACCACCATATTGACCGGAAGTTCACGTCCTCCTGAAAATGATGATCATCATATTTTTTTTAATTGTATAGCGCTTGATGATGTTAGGACATCGTTTTTGACTCCAATTCTGAACATATATAACAGAGTTAGTCATCGTATATATATATATATATATATATATATATATATATATATATATATTGGTTATGGTTATTGGTTATGGAAGGCCTCGGTATCACAGCAAACGAATTAAAATCCATAATTGCTCAACCGCCCGTGCCAGTGGAATCATCCGAATTACTAACTCAGTTAGTATATTAATATATATATTATTAGCTATTTTTTTTTATATTACTGTATTCACTCTAAGTATTTAAGTTTTTTCACCCAAACTTTTCAACAGAAATAATCACTAACATTTTTTCTCTTTAAATTTAACTTTTCTTTTTTTTTTTATTCTAAAAATATATATATTTGTGCAGGACATGGTTTAATGGTTGCTCCGTTGTTTTAGGGTGGATTGTTGGTGAGTTTATTTCCAGACTAGACATACACCAGTCGACTCAGATGAAAAATTGGTACTTGACACTTGAAGTTATTGAAACTAATAACAGTACTGCAGAGTACTTTCCCATTGATCGAGAAGGGGATACGAGCAAAGAAATTAGAATCAGACTGGCTAAAGCAGCAATGTCTTTCAGAAGCCTTGAAAAGTTGTGGAAATCAAAACTCATTAGCACAAACACAAAACTTAGGCTATTCAAATCAAATGTACTATCAACCCTTACATATGCGTGTGAAAGCTGGAAAACAACAAGAGATATAGAAACAAAGTTGAACGCATTCGAAAATAAATGTCTAAGGAAAATACTTGGTATAGAATGGAACGAATTCAAAACAAACGAGGAAATTAGAGAAATCGCCAATCAACCACTAATATCTTCAGTAATAAAGAAAAGACGATGGTCATACGTTGGACATGTGATGAGAAGAGATAATAATCGAATAGCAAAGCAAGCCCTCATATGGGAAACAACAGGTAAAAGAAAAAGAGGAAGACCCAGGGAGACACTGAGAAGAACATTGATGAGAGAGGCAAGAGCAGCAGGAATCGGCTCCCTCAATGAGATAGAACTGCTTGCACAGAACAGAGACAGATGGCGAGATTTGATAAAATATCTTTAAAAGAAAACTGCTAGAACAAAAATTCATATAGGAGAAGGTGTATCTTGGTCTACGCCCTATGGGCGGTTACGGCTCGAAAGGTCAATAGATAGATAGATAGAGTACTTTGAATACTGTGAAGTTAAATTTCTATAGAAATAAATGTGGATAGATTCTGATATAAAATTATATAAACAAATGACAGAAATAACAAAACAGTAAAAGACAAGTTAAAATTATTTCATACAATAATTTGACTTACTGTCAGATTACTATTACTTTGTGTACAGATCTTTCTTTGGTAATTTACAAGTTTAGTGTCCCAAATTGTTTCTGCTAAATGAGTGATCTTCCCTCACTGACCGAATATACTTGAATTATCAACTCTTTCTAGTTTCTGTGTGTTTAATTTTATTTTCTCAACAAGGTTTAAGGTTAGGATTATGTTTAGGGCTATTTGTAGGCTATTCCAAACCATAAACCTAGCCCAGTGGTCTTCTAATGACAGATTCAAGAGCGATAAAATAAAGTGCAAGGTGACACTACTACGAGCAAAAATATTTTGGGACACTAAACTCATAAATTATCTTTCCTTTTGTGAAGACTGATCTGAATCTACAATCTTGATTACAGGGTTTATTAGATTATTGCTCCAGAAGCTTATGGGATCCCTGTCCCTTGACTGAAAGGCATATACTATGGTGGGCCAGAGAGAGATTCACGGCAACAAAAAGACTAGCATGCTAACAGACAATGAAAAAAACGCTGTTATGCTAGTTTTCAAAACTGTTATGGTAGCAGAGCAATTGATTAAATATGAGCAAAGGAAATCACACAGAAGATAATTGATCTAGCAAATAATGATAAAGTCTTTACAAGGATTGAAAACTGCTAGAATAAAATTTAGATAAGAGAAAGAGTATCTGAGTCTATACCCTATGGGCCAGCTACAGCTCGAAAGGTCAATAGATAGAAATAATGATAATATCAAATGGTGAGATTTGATAAAATATCTTTAGAAGGATTGAAAACTGCTAGAATAAAAATTTAGAAGAGAAAGAGTATCTGGGTCTATGCCCTATGGGTCGGCTATGGCTTGAAAGGTCAACAGAAGATAAATGATCTAGCAAATAATAATAAATCACACAGAAGATAAATGATCTGGAAAATAATGATAAATCACACTGTTATAAACAAGATAAATGATCATCTAGAAAATAATGGTAACAAGGAAATGATGAGGAAGCAAGCCTTAAATTGTGAAAAACTTTGAACTAGTTGGAATTTTTTAAGACTGTAAAATGATAGTGTGAGTTTACAAATTTGTCCCAAGATACTTCCATATTTGCCATCTGCTAAAGATGCTTTGCACTTAAGTCTACTTGGAGCACAAAGCAGCCACATCCTTCTTACATTTTATTTCTTTTGAGTTATCTTTAAATTCAATACTTTAGCATTTATCTATTTATAATTGTAGGCTTTTGCTTTAATTAGATTACTTTTTTGTTCACTGGCTACTAAATCAATGCCAGTGTTGTAGTTTTTTTGGTTTATAATCATTTCAAAAAAATTCAGTGAATATTTCAGTGAAAATTACAGAAAAAAATGTGTTCAAAACTTTACTGACTTCCAAAAAGTTTTTGACAGTATGCATGGAGGCTCGTTGGGGTATATCCTGAGAAAATATGGAATATCACTAAAAATTATGAACATAATCAAAAATTAGTGTGACTGCTAATTTTGTGCTGTTTTCACAGACAGGAGTGAGTGAATGGTTCCAGATTGAAACCAGAGTGAAATAAAGATGTGCTTTATCTCTCTTGTTATTTAGTTTTGTCATCAATTTTATAATGCAGAAATGTTTTGGCTGCATATTTACAATGGTTAATTTTCAGGTGCAATAGATACTGTAGGCAAATAATTTTTTGATCAGTGTTAGACTTTCAATTACAATGAAATAATTTATTTCCTTTATAATAATTTATATTTTTCTTTTATGCTGTCATAACATTGGATTTTTATGCCCCGAGTAAGTAAGATGTAAGTCTCTCTAACATTTCTCTCTATATGCACCTTCTATTTATTTGGGTAGGGGAAATCATCTAAGATTTTGATTGGTTAGAAGATGTACTATATATTTACACACATCGTATCCTGGAGTAGGAAATTGTATGCAAATTGATCATATTTTCAATTAATAAATTGTGATGTTTAATTACTTATATTTAGCAAAAGTTGCTGCAAAATCATTAATGATTAAACATTTTCCAAGATAAAGCATCACATAATTGTGAGTGGAAACAGATGATTAGACAAGTTGTTTACAAGTTGATGGATTTGATTCCCAGTAAGGTTGAGATTTTTTGTTTTCAATTGGATGAGGCCAGGTGAAATAAATAACCAAAACCTGCACATGACAGCTGCACTGGATATGTGACCTTTATCCCAGTACCATAGTAAACTCTATTGCCGGATCCAAGAAATGGCAAAATCCCATAAGAAATAGGTTGTTGTTTTTTTTTTTCTATGAATACCAAAATTCTTATAGTAAAGTAAGTAAAGTACCCCTGCCACGCCAAGTGGCGTATAGGGAATATGGTGTTAGTGACAGCGTATATAGCATAAGTTTTACAGACCTTCGGCACATGATTTTTGGGGTAATGTGGTCGGTATTATGCCCATGCCACTTAACTTTCCCAGAAAAAAATTCGGTACCCATTAAAGACTGGGTGAACCAGAAGCCGTTGGTTGAGATTGAACCCTACCTCTTGTTCTTTGTAGTCCAGTTCACTAACCACTGAGCTATCGTCGCTCCCTAAAAAATTCTTATACTTTAAATAATTATTTTCTCTTTCTGCATTTTTGTTTGTTTATGTATATCTAAAACAAGTAAATTATTTACTTCAAATCATTAATTTCTATTTCTTCTTTATGCCTCTTTGTTTAAGTACATTTGAAAGAAGGAAATCATTAAACTGTACTTTAAATAATTATTTTCTATTCCCAGGACTACTCTGACAGAAGTTTCAGCTGTAGAAGTGCTTCTTAAAGAAGATGCAGAAACTGTTTGTGAGGACTTGCATAATGTACAACAGTCCTTAATGCCACTAGATAGTGAGACAATGGATTCTGGTTCAATGCTCCCACCTAACTCAAACAGTCAAGAACATGGACAACTCTCTGGAAATGCCCGGAGTATTGATCAGAATGAAGAATTGGAGGAAACATCATCTTTAGAAAGTGACAAAGGGGAGGATGTGTTGGACGATGAGAATGAAAATGATGAGAGTTCACCAGCCCCAGATTATTTTGACAAATTTGAGGATGATGAGTATAGTGAATCATCTGAGGCTGTCCACAACAGAGAAGACAAGGATGAAATGGAGCAAGAGAAGCTTTCACAAGTTTTAGAACCTGCCGACTCATTTGTACCACAAGATCACATCAGTCATAGCCCATCTTCCACTAGAAGTCAACTGAAATATACCCCAAATTCAAATGGTATAATATCAACCCCATATTCAAATGGTGTCATTCCTAACTCAAGCTTGGATCTTGCACACAGCAAGCATGAGTCTAATGGAGATTATATCTATGATAACTCCAGTCCACCTGCTGTCAAACCTAATAAAACAGTTGCTTTTAGTTTTCTAAATGAAGTATATGAGAGTGTGAACAATGAGGATGACGATAATATGTCAGAAGCTACCACACACTTTTAGGACTTTAAGTGAATTTCCGTGTATAAAAACCTGGATCACTGGGGCATACATACATGTGCAAGGCAGACCTAGTTTAGAGAGATAAAATAGATGATCATTGAGTGATTTTATTATGTCTTCTCTATCAGTATCATGTCCAAATTTTAGATCCTTTAAATGTTAGTCTATCAGCTCTTTTATTACCACAATTATTTGTGGCCAGATATTAGAACTGCAACTAGTCCAGAAAATGGTAAGCCTTTGAAAGTTATTTATTCACAATGAAGCCAAACGCTATGACTTTCTGATTAAATATCTGATTAGATAAATGTGGTCTGCAACAAAACTACTGTACAATTATGACTGCAGCAGCTGCTTCAGTTGTTCTGTATATTGTTATGTAACTATGGTTTATTGTTTAATGCTTTAACCTTTCTCTTGCCAATAATTCAAATCCTAATTTCTCATTAATAAAACATGGACCCATCAGTTTATCCACCAATGAATTGACTTCTTATATTTGTCATGTGCTCATGTTTTTTTAAACTCCTTAGTTGTTCTATCAAAGATCTTTTCTTAATTTTTCTTGCTCTCTGTCTTTCCAGTCTTTGTTAGAGTTTCCAAAACAGAAAGATCCAAAGGTTTTTTTAAATAATGTTTTAAATTTAGTTTTCTTCTTCTTTCTTCACATCCTCTTGTACCCATTTGGGTGTTGAGGGAGATACAAAGTTATCTTCTTGCCCTTATGGCAGCTACAATCATTGCCTATTGATATTGTTGTAGTGTTTCTTTGATGTTTGGTTTTTAACTGCATTATTATGTGATCATTGGTTTTTACATGTTTTCACATTTTTAAACAATTTAACATTCATCTACATTTTATAATTTCTTGTTAAATTTCTTTATTTAATTTCCTAGCATTCTTGGTGTATGTGTGTGTAGCAACTCTTGGAAACACTATCTCTGTTGTGATCTAAATCACTTATCCCTTTTTTATAACTCATATCTATAAACAGGCTGACCATATTTCCTTCAGACTAAAACGGGACATTGAGATAACAAAAATAGGACAGACTAATAATATTCCTCTATAGTAATATTCTTTATTCATGAAAAAGTAAGACAATAAAAATTGTTTAATTATTAATTGCATAAACTTATCATCATCATGTGCTATACTGGTTGGTGTAGGCGATCGTGTTCTTCCACAATCTTCTATCTACAGTGCATAGTATCAGTTCTGTGTTGACTGTTTTCCATGCCATGACACCAAGCTATCCAGTATTTTTTCTCTTTGTCGTCCGCGATCTCTCTTTCTTTTTATTTTGCCAGTTGTGACCAAGTATTCCAACTTTCCTCTTCTCATGATGTGCCCGAAAAATATTGATTGTTTCTTTCTAATGTTTTTTAGGAGTTCCTATTTTGTGAAGGCCACATTGATAATTTCCTCATTGGTCTTTTTAGCTGTCTAGGGAACTTTCAACATTCTTCTGAGAAATCCCATCTCTGTGGTCTCTAATCATCTTTCCATTTGTTTGTCTACTGTCCATAGTTTGCTTCCATAGGTCAGAATTGGTACTATATAGCACCGATGAACTCTTTTTCTCACTTCTATTGACATAGATTTGTTGCATAATATATTTTTCATTTTTTGAAATGCCATTTTGGCCTGAGCTATTCTGCTTTTTATTTCTGTGGTGCATCTTGCATCTGATGTTATTATTGTGCCCAAGTATTTGATTCGTTGCACTTGTTTCAGATTTGTCCTGTTTGTTTTTATACTGCATGATGGTGATGATTGTTTCTTTGATATGACCATTACTTCTGTTTTCTTATTATTCAGACTGAGTCCTTTTTTTGTTGCGTTCTTTTACTATTATGTTTATCATTTATTGTAGTTCATTCTCTGTCTCTGCTATTAAGACTGTGTCATCCGCATATTGCAAATTATTTATGTTATGACCATTGACTTCAATTCCTTTTTTGTCTACTATTGATCTCATAAACATAATAACAAGCATACTATATTTCTTCAATATTACAAAACCCATACATAATTTTAGGGAGGTATAAAGGTGGACTGTATATCACCCATGAGAGCATTTCTCTGATGAAATATAATCTTACATAGCCAATTTCAGTCTTTCAAGACCTTCTCAAAAAACTTCTCAAACTCCATGAAACAATTTTGTTTTAAACTTAACAACATTGCATTTTACACTTAACATTGCATTTTACACATAACACTGCATTTTACACTTAACGTTGCATTTTACACTTAACATTGCATTTTACACTTAACATTCCCCTCATTGTCTCAAACTGGATTTATCCTTTGACCACATACTACTCCTAACAGAAAGTATTCTCTTGAAAGGTGCAATGCTTCCTGGAAAACAAAGAATAAACTCTTCAATATTACAATTATCTTGAAAATCTGAGTGATATTTGCTCATTTCAGAAAAAATCTGTACCTATCTTCAGATATAGGAATGTGTTCTTGATTCCATAAATCCAACAGCCTCACAATTAAAGATGTCATGAGAAGACACTCACTGAATACCAGAATTTCTTCTGTTTCATTGTGTATGATGAGTTCAGGTTGTTCTGTATTTCTTTCCATTGAGGTGTTTTCTTTAGTATCATCTATTTGAACTACTCAGTTTTTCAGAAATTCCACTCCCTCGTTGATATATTCTAAGCTGATTTCAAAGACATTTGATACTATCACACAATGTGATTTTATGATTATACAAATTATTGGTGTCCATGACAAGATGGTAGTTATGATTTATGATTGACCAATATCACACACAGTTTATTTATAGTTTTTATTAAAATGTGACAAAACTTGACATTTTCATTAAAACAACGAGATTTTCAGAAAATATATTTTTTAAATACAACTGTGCCATTAAAAAATGATAACATGTGGTCAGGCTATCTGTAAAACAAAATTTTGTGTTTTATATAGCAATGCATTGTAGTTCACATGTATAAAGTAAAATTGGTTATACTGAAACAATTTTATATTTCACATCTATAAACTAATACTGATTTTATTTGGCATTGCAAAATAATTTGCATATATATATATATATATATATAGATATAGTAATGTTGATTGTACATTAGCAAGGAAAGATAATTGACATAAATAAAGCACAGCATAGCCTGGGACAGACGAACTCCAACCTCTCCAGTAAGAGCCGGGAATGTCAAGAAAGCCATTACGACCCACCACATCTAATGAGTCAAAGAGCAGCAAGCTCGTATCAACTCGTGGCAATCAGTCAATCAATCAATTAATATAGCAATGCAAGATTATATCAAACAAGTGGGTTGATATAGTTCTAAAGTAAACATGTGAGTACATCAATGCAGCCTCCAGGTGAGTTGTTAAATTGGTTACTTCTTATTTGGATTTTTTTTAAAACAAACTGTCCTATGACACATCTATCATATACATTCTGATCATGGGGTTCTCAACAGGACCAAGGAAATAGAGGCCACTTGGTCACAGCAGTCACCATGATGTGTGAGACAGGATTTTTGTTACACCCCTGATAAAAAAAATCCTTTCTGTCTACCATGGGTTTCGAACACTGTACGCCTGCTTTTCAGCCAGCGAAACAATGATTTTTGCCACATGGCCATGGGCTCCTCCTTATTTGGATAAAAGTCCAAAATATACCCTTAAACTCAGACTGGCCCAAGAAGCTGATGGTGAATGATAAATCACTTGATGAAACTATAATGCTCAGAAGCAATAGAAGGAAGAAAAGTCAGATGTAGAAAGTTATGTATTAATGAAATAGCAGACATCATGATGAGCACTATGCAGGGGACAGTGTAAGGCAGTGACTTAAAAAATCATTTTTCCTTTATGCTTATATAAAAGAGAGAAAAGTGGATCCAAGATACATTATATGCCAGCATTCGAGTATTGTATTGAGTCTCTTTCATTATCTGGTTGATACCCATTTTAAGATGTTCTTATCTGTAGGTTGTTACATCAATTTTAGCAAATTTTCCTTTCTTTCATTTACCTTGGAGTACCTGTAAAATAATGTGCAGCCAGAGAAACCATACAAGTTTAGCCAGTGAATTCAACAAACAAAAACAAATTATCAGAGACTTCTTAACCTTATCAAGCTGCCAATCAAATTACATTACATGCAATTTTTTATCGACGACTCACAACACAAGCGCTAGATATGAAAGCATCATACTCTTTGGCCTTAATAATTAATCAAATCTTAATTGCTAGAATATCTTACAGAACATAATAAACAATATGACCTTGTAATAATACTACGTAATTTATTTCTGTTACTGTCTTATTCACTTTGTAATTTTTATTTCATGTAAATATTTGCACATTTTTTTTTCCTTTTTAAACGTTGCATAATAATGACTAGCAAGGGTTTAGCTGTAACTCTTAATTTACAAATCAACTTGTGTTGTTTGTTACCCAGTTGAAATATATATTTTTTCTAGTAAAATTAACTAATTTATCTCATATAAATGAGCATTTAGACAAAAGAATTTAGATTATAAGGAAATATGTGTGCGTTACAAATCTCTAGTAATTTATTTTGATAACATTATGCTTCAAATGCTCCTAAAGTGTATATAGCTATGAAATGTTTAAATATCACTTTATATAAGACCAAAAGCATGGAGTGTTTATATATCACTTTATATAGAACCAAAAGCATGTAGTGTTTAAATATTACTTTATATAAAACCAAAAGCATGAGCGAAAGTGTTTAAATATCACTTTATATAAGACCAAAAGCATGTAGTGTTTAAATATCACTTTATATAATACCAAGCATAGAGTGTTTAAATATCACTTTATATAAAACTAACAGCATGAACAAGAGTGCTTAAATTATCACTTTATATAAGACCAAAAGCATGAGCAAGAGTGTTTAAATATCACTTTATATAATACCAAGCATGGAGTGTTTAAATATCACTTTATATAAGACCAAAAGCATGAGCGAAATTGTTTAAATATCACTTTATATAAGACCAAAAGCATGAGTGAGAGTATCTAAATATCACTTTATATAAGACTAAAATCATGAGCGAAAGTGTTTAAATATCACTTTATATAAGACTAAAAGCATGAGCGAAAGTGTTTAAATATCACTCATATAACTAGAGAGAACATTGATACTTTTCTTGCTGCAAGCCACATATCAGTTTTTACATCTAAGTCAGCTAGACTTACTGTCAGTAAAATACCCACGATTTTTAGATTGTTGAGTCATTCTCTTATTACCTCACTCATAAATATGAAACATTGATTTTCTTCTCTGATTCTGTATCTATGTTTAGTGCAATAAATTGCTATAAAATCAACAATTTATTTTAATTTGTTTCCGTTCATTTTTATATTTCAGTGTTTTTGTTTTTTTCTTTACAACATATTTTATTATCTCCTACAAAATAAACAGAATTTGTATTTTTTTTTTTACATTTGTTAATAATATATATAGCGTGGAACTAATTCAAAACAAACGAGGAAATTAGAGAAATCGCCAATCAACTACTATTATCTTCAGTAATAAAGAAAAGATGATGGTCATATGTTGGACATGTGATGAGAAGAGATAATAACCGAATAACAAAGCAAACTCTCATGTGGGAAACAACAGGTAAGAGGAAAAGAGGAAAACCCAGAGAGACACTGAGAAGAACATTGATGAGAGAGGCAAGAGCAGCAGGAGTCGGCTCCCTCAATGAGATAGAGCTGCTTGCACAGAACAGAGACAAATGGCAAGATTTGATAAAATATCTTTAAAAGAATTGAAAACTGCTAGAACAAAAATTCAGATAAGAGAGGGAGTATCTTGGTCTACGCCCTACGGGCCGGCTACGACTCAAAAGGTCAATAGATAGATAATAATATATAAGATGATGCGGAAAAAAAAATTCATCATGTCAGTTCTTCAAATAGACATTTACCACAAACAAAACTGGTCTTACACAACCCTTCCTTCTACTATTTGCTCAAAGTGCTGAAGTTAGAGTACGATCTCTGTAGCTCTCATAGTAATTCTAATTTTTAGTTAATGCTATAAATATTGATTGAATTGTTCACTCTGGTAGAGCCATCATGATGAAAAGAGGAAAGAGGCATATATACCAAAGGAAGTTCATCATGACAAATATTAAAATCCCACTTCCCACAGGAATTCTCAGTGTGCACACTTTGTGTCACCTTTTGCATCCAATTAGGTCACTTCTTGTAAACAGTTTTCACTTGTTAGTGATAAGCAATATGCAGATTTTAAATAGTAGTAAACAACAGTAAAGTGCCCCATCATGCCAAGTGGCTTATAGGGAATATGGTGTTAGTGGCCATAATATTTTACAGACCTTCAGCACATAAATTTTGGGGTAATGTGGTCGGTATTACGCCTGTGCCACTCTACTTTCCTATTTAAAAATCCGGTCCCATTTAAGGCTGGGTGAACCTGGAAGCCGTCAATCAGGATCAAACCAGACCTTTTGTCCATAGTAGTCCAGTTCACTAACCACTGAGCTATCGCGGCAGATTTTAAAATGGTAGAATGTAAATAAATATGTACTAGTATTTGATCTGCTGTTTTAGAGCATACGTAGCTATAGAAAGGGGAGAAAATAATTGGCAGCCAGGACTAAGCTAAAATTAGGTGCCCCTATTAACACTGCATCCAGGCACTCATAAAGTGTGTAAACTAAAGACAATAATAATAATAAAATAAACAAATGTTTAGTTGGCAATTCTAAGGCGAGAGACAAACATAAATTACATAGAAACAAAAGTAATTTTTACATCACTTGGGGAAAAAAGCAGAAAACACAAAGAACAATAGGAATAACTAACTAAATCAGCCTGGTATCACAAAAGACACTAACACTATCTTGTCATTCATAAACATTTTTGTCTAGAAAATTATTATAAGACCAGTCCATGAATTAAATTACAGACAAAATAACATTGAAACTTTTAACTTTCTTATTATCAATCACAGAACAACCACAAAGACAGTGACAATGAAGGTATACAGCAAATGATAGCAGCAACACTTATAGGTTGTTTACAGTGATACAGTTATACTTAGAACTCACAGAAGATAAGAGGCTCATGGACAGACCAAAACAGAAATATAAGGTTATGTTGACATGATATTTCTTAGAGACTTTTCAATCAGTGAAAAAGACTAAGGCAATTCATCAGAGGGTCATAACATATGAAGAATAAACCTAAGAAATGGCAATTTAAAATAGAATGAAGTCAAAGTTAAAAGATTAAAGATGTAAGAGAGAACATGGGAGACCTTTCAACATAAATACCCTTGGTCATTCTGCAGATAAATCTGCCACTAGCAGATTCAGTCATAAGAGCATCTGTTTGTCAAGACAGTGTCTGGACGAAACACCATCAAAGGTATATAGAAATAATGTAACATTATTTTTTTTTAAATTAATTACTAGCGATAAAATAAATATAAATAAGAAAGAAATCAGAATCAGAATAGCAAAGGCAGCAACGACTTTCAGAAAATTTTATAAAATATGGAAATCAAAATTCAGTTCATCATCAAGTACCATGCCTGCTGGCAAAGCTGATCATGTATCTCCACAACTTTCGATCTTGACAATTAATTATCATTTCTGTTGTTGACCTTCTGCCAAGCCATTCTCTTAAGATGTCTAGTATCTTTTCTCTTTGCTTCCCTCTATCTTTTCATCCCTCAATTTTCCCAGTTGTCACAATATATTCCAGCTGGGCCCCTATCATTACATAGGCAAAAAATGATGATTGTTTCTTCCTTAATATTGGAAATTAGCTCTCCTTTTGTTTTGGCCTATTTCAGAACGTTTTTATTAATCTTCTTAGCTGTCCATGGTATTCTCAACATTCTTCTGTAAAGCCATATTTCCACAGCCTCTAGTGATTTTTTTTGTCTGTTGTTCTATTGTTCATGATTCACATCCGTATGTTAAGACTGGCTGTACATAACATTTCAGAACTCTTTTTCTTGTTTCTATTGCCAAAAATGGATCAGCATATCTGAGATTATTCAAATCAAAATTACTAAGCACAAAAACAAAGCTCAGGATTTTCAAATCAAATGTATTATCTGCCCTTACTTATGTGAGAGCTGTAAAATCAAAAACAGAAATAGAAAACAAACTGGATGCATTTTAAAACAAATAAATAGAAAATACTTTGTATACCATGGAATGAGTTCAAAGACTAGTGCAGAAATAAGAGAAATGACAAAGCATCCAAAAATATCAATTATAATCAAGAGAAGAAGGTGGTCATATGTTGGCCATGTGATGAGAAGAGACAACAAAAGAATCTCAAAGAAGGCCATTCAGATGGAAACCAGGGGGTAAAAGAAAAAGAGGCCAACCTAGAGAAGCACTAAAAAGAACATTAAAATGAGAAGCAATAACAGCAGGTATCAGCTCCCTTACTGAGATTGAGCAACAAACCCAAAACAGAGTTGTATGGTGAGACACTATGCAGGTCCTGTGCAAGGTCTGACAGTTGAAAGATTGTTGGACACCTATGTGCAGTTTTCAACAACAGGAAAGGACAACAGATAGATAGTTAAAACTGTTTATGCACAAACATTTTTTTTTAAACATATATTTTTATGATGAAGATGCTGCACTGATTAAACTGTGCCAATGTGTGCTGGCCAGCTCAGGTCTGGACAACATTTCTTGCCAGTGTACAAGTTCATCTCCATGAGCAAACATGAATGAACCAACAACAACTCGGCCATATTCAATTTCATTGACTGCACTGAGTTTGTAGGGTGTAAGCATAATTGAGACTTTCAAATTACAAGTGTCCAGCAACTTTCCACATACTCTAAATGTCAAAGACTCATTGAAGGTCACTTGTGCTTCCCCTTGATGGATGATAGTGCGTTTCACTCGATGACATTTATGTCCATAGAATAGCTGAACCTGTGCACAAACTCCTGAAATTTTGAAAAATATTTCTTAAAATAAAACATCTGGTGCATAACTGTTTGTTAATAGACATATTTTGTGATTGTTTAGCAATAAGTTTGTGAAGCATTTTCTGATATTTCATAATGGGTGGTATATATTCTTCCACAAGTAATAATTTGCTGCAGTTCTGCAGATAGAATATTTAAGTTCAATAAACCCATTATGAAAGTGTTAAACACATATAGCAGATAGAATATTTAAGTTCAATAAACCAATTATGAAAGTGTTAAACACATATAGCAGATAGAATATTTAAGTTCAATAAACCCATTATGAAAGTGTTAAACACATATAGCAGATAGAATATTTAAGTTCAATAAACCCATTATGAAAGTGTTAAATGCATATAAGATCGTTCTATTACTAAACAATAATAAAATATCTTCAGACACTTAATTATTTCAAGCTGACTATAATTTAATACAAATTAAATGACTGCAGCACCACAGCAACATCATAGTTTAATTCTGACCTGACACTATACAGTCAACAACGTTGAAATAAAATATAGCATTCTGACTAAAAGAGTTTGAAGAGACGGTACAAACCGTCTGTCAATACACCAAAGGCCATATTCTGACTCAAAGAGCACCAACCGTCTGTCAAGATGCCAAAGGTCATATTCACACTCAAAAGAGTACCAACCTGTCAAGAGACCAAAGGCAATATTCTGACTCAAAGAGTACCAACCGTCTATCAAGATGTCAAAGGCCATATTTTGACTCAAAGTGAACCAACCATCTGTCAAGACGCCAAAGGCCATATTCTGCCTCAAAGAGTACAAGGAGGTGACAACACTGGCCTCATCATCTCCAAATTCTGTAGCCTAGAACTTCATTTTTTCTTCTTCATTTGCCTTCCTGAATTAAAGGGAGATATATTTTGGGATCTTTTGTTCTTCTGTTGGCCTCTCCTAATGTTTCTAATATTCCATCATTCCATTTTGTTCCCTTGGATCTGGTATTCTACACCACTTGTTTGTGGCTCATTGTGTCATATTTTGATCTTTCTATCATGTGGCCAGACCATTTTACCTGTTATTTTTCTTTTTATATATTCAAAGGCAGGAATTATTCAAAGCTTTTTTCTTAGCTCTTCATTTCTTATCTTATCTTTCAAGCTGTTACATGTCACTTGTCTAGCACAATAAATTTCAGTAGTGGTTATTTTTCTATCTATTCTTGAGTCTAATATCAAGGTCTAGCATTGGTAGTACAGTGTTAGATTGATGATTTTGTATTTTATAAACATGACTGGTGTATCTTTGAGCAACCTAAACCAATTCTCATCTCTTCATTTTGGATAAATTCTAACTGTTCACGCTGTTGGCTGGACCCCCTATAAGTATGTCCAGCCTATAATCTATCACCAACAAGATCAATTGATGGTACACTAGAAGAGGCAATCTCTACTCCATCTATGCATCCACTATCATTTGTACGGCTGATATCATAATATGAGCTGCTATTTAAAAGATTGTGATAAATAGTAACTCCCAGATATATTAATTTGTCACACCATTCAAAATGATTTGTCCACTAAATTTGATTATAGGAAGTTTGATTTCCAGAATTGAGTTGTTCTGAGAGTAAAAAAATGAGTTGGCTGGATTGATGTTAGACTTACATCCCCTATTGCATACTCAGCTCAACGAACTACTTTTCTATTTTCATTACCAACTTTTATCATGTTTCTTAGCACTATGTATTATTTTTACTTTTTCACATTATTTTCCTAGCTGCTCAACAGCCTTGCACTATCATTGAAAATTCTGGACTTTCTTACCAGTCTTAACACTTTGGTTTTCAAGACTTTTGCTTGCCAATATAATTACAGATTTGCAATCCTGCAGGTTGAAAGGTATACACTTCAAACGTGAAAGTAGTAAACCCTGTAAGAGACCTTGAAATAAGCAACTAGATTCTTATGTTTATGACCTCAAAAGAAGAATGACTTTAATTTCCATTAGAACTCCCTACACCTAGTTCCTAAGCCATTGATCAACTCCACTTATCACAACACCATCTGTAAACAGCTTTACATAAACTCACCCACTGGAAGATGTTTTTCCAAATATTTCAAGTTTTTGGCTTTACAGATTGTAACCTTCATCCTGTCACTGGCAGGGAAGTAAGTCAGGCCAAATTGGAGTTCTCCAATGGATGTAGCATTCTAAATTGAGAGCATTTTACAGATGATGGTCAAGTGTACTGCTATTTATTTAAAAATAGGAAACTCACGTAAACATGAACTTCACATAACAACAAAAATTATTTAAATTACCGTCAATCACAAAAGTCATTTGGTTTCTATTAACAATATTAATGTTAAAATTATAAAAGTATTTAAAATATGTTGTAATTAATTAAATGACTCATCAAATTATCATAAGCCTTTTAGCTCATGCAGTACAACTAACAAAAACATTGTGTTTGTACAAGTTTTTTTTTTAGTTTTTATGTTTTTATGTTTTAGAGGATTAAATATCAGCTCCAGAATCAACTGACTCACTTCAAGCAACATAACTGATCAATTGCAGTTCTTTTCTTCTGAAATAGCAAGCATAAAGTAAATGTGGGTTGTCTTTTTTTTAAGATTCTGACGGTGAATAGAAAATGACTGCTCTTGGTATATAGTGGCTTCCCACTACCTTAGGAGGACTACTGCAAATGTAATGGTTGATTTATTATATAACTTTCAAACAACTCTATCACTTTTGTATATTAAGTATTTATATGTCTGCAAAAAGATTGCAAATTTTTTCTGAATCCACCTGAAGTATTGGCTCCAGCTTCCTCCACATGATCAGATCCTTAGCGAGATCAACATTACTCAGGTTAATTACCACATGGCCTAAGCAATGACGCACGCGACGTTTGTCAACATCATACATGGAAAATCGTAACATGTGTTTCCGGACATCATCAGCTGTTACCTGTTAAAAATAAATTGTCATAATCAATTAACTACTCTAAAGAAAGTGTATATTTTAGTTTTATATTACAAAAACTTCAGATAATAAAAATTTCAGATAAAATGGTTTGGCCACGTGACAAGACAAAAAGATCACAACACAACGAGCCTTCAACAGATGTGAGAACACCAGGCTCAAGGGTCGACCACGAAAAAGATGGATCGATGGAATATTAGAAGCACTAGGAAACATAACAGCAGCAGAGGTGGACAGAAGAGCAAAAGACCGCAAATTATATCTCCCCTCGACGCTGAAAGGCAGATGAGGAAGGAAAGAAGAAGAAGAAGATATTTTTTAAATATCAACAAGATGCATGTTATTTTAATTTACAGCAAAACAATATAACCCTTATCTACCTACATCTAATGTTGACCAAAAATAAAATAGAAATTAATTCTTTTGAATGACCAACTTTCTGCTGTAGAGAAATTCTAACATTGATTTTTTTTTTTAAAACCATATTCCAGAAACTCTAGTCCAAAGCTGGAGGAATTAGAAAATAATTGTAGCATGCCTGGGAAGAAAATTTGAGAAAGTGATAAATAATTAATAAAATAACTTAGTAATAAAACAATTTACAAATAAAATAACTAATTAATAAAATATAGAGAAAATAAATTAGCTAACAAAAAATAAATGTCTAATAAAATAACTAACATCTATTACCATATTATTGATATATATTTTATATCCACATTTGATGAGTATACACTGTTCTCCATTAACATTTGTAAGAGAGGTCTCTGAATAATTTTAATAATAAACTGATTACATTTTTGTAAAGCAATATAAAGGCATTCATAATTTTGCATCTGTCAAATAGAATGGCTTTTAAATAACTTAAGATCATGTTCAAATTGTATACAGCCATATTGGTAAAAACAGTTCAAGTTCTTTGCAAACCTGTAACTTGTGAGCTATAAATAGAAAGCCAAGTTTTCTTTATTCCCAAACCTGGAATGTGTGAGTTTCATCAAATACTGGACTTAGGGTATTCTTCTTGACCTCCGACACTTTACACATTTTCTCATCAGGCATGAGGAATATCTTGACAAATGGATCTCGAGGATGACCATCATTAGTGCGTCCTTGCAAACCATTATAATAAAATGAGCGTAACATGATATAGCGAGCCTATTAGTTTGATTTTAACAAATTTAAAACACCACAGTGAAGACATAAAATAACTTTCTTTCTTTACTGTCTTAAGGTGAACTCATAATAATTTGTTTAAATGTATAAATCAAATTACTGAACATAATAAGCTCCTTATTCTTCCTTTATTCCCTTAATTATCTAGTATTTATGTTATACATTATGAGTGCTTTGACATATCTAACATTCAAATTACGATAATAAAGTAATAATTATGACTGGTGATCACTGATGAATCAGTTTCTTGGCTTATCACACCGTAAATAGGCATCAGAGATTGTTTCTGGGAATAAAGATGGCTTTGTGTAGTGCTGATCACATTATTTTAAAATGTGCTGATGGCCAGAACACATAAGAGCACAAATACCATGTTCCCTGAACACTACACTCAAAGCATGACAGTGTTCTTGTTTTTCTTTCTATGACTGGTTGCATCTTCTATACTTACCATATATACTTTCTGGTTTATATATATATATGTGCGTGTGCGTGCGCGCGTGCTCGCATGCGTGCGTGCGTGCGTGTGTGTGTGTGTGTGTGTAAAAGAATGACAATGAGTTACTGAAAATAATTGAGATTAGAGCAAAAGAAAGTAAAACTGCCTTAGCCTCAACAGCAAATGCACTGAAGAAATTGTTGCAACAGCAAAAAAGACATCTAGATGCACATAAAAGTAAACAGAATAGTATTAAAATAGGTCAATGAATTCAAATATCTAGGAATGATGATAACTTCAGATGGTGGATGTACAACAGAGATGACATGCAGATTAGTTCAGGCAAAGGTTACACAAAAAAAAAAAATAAAAACTTATGCAGCCAATTTTGGCAATGAAAAGAAAGAGTTCTTCAGTGGAGCCAGTCTTCACACATGGATGTGTCTCCCGACCAATCAGACAACAAACAAGAAAGTGGCTTTTTTTTTTTTCACAATCTTATGAGAAGCTGTGTCAAATGAAAAAAATCAAGGAAAGGTGAGATAGAGGGAAACAGAGAGAAAAGATACAGGGCAGGTTAAGTGAATAGTTTGGTAGGAAGTCAACAACAGAACTGATAAACAACTGTAGAGATAGAAAGCTGAAGAGAGAGAGGAGAGATTGGCTACACCTGCAGGTATATTTGTTGATGATAATGTATATATATTGTCATTTTATCTATATATATATATATATATATATATATGTATATATATTTATAAAAACTTTTTTGTATGTAAAATGCATGTAACTTAATTTTTTAAGATGTATATTATTTAATCTATTATTTATGTTCATAATAATTATAGAGGTTATTCTTATATTAATTATTATATTGCTAAAATATTTTATTGTATAATATATATGTACAAAATTAAACTTTTCATGCCGGAATAATATTTTTGACAACTTTCCCTAACACTGCATGTTTTTTTTAAAACTTTCTAGATTATGCCATTAATCTAGGCAAGCATTCCTTTATGTGACACATTGCCTACAAAATCATAAACACTGCAATATGTGATAACATAACCATTTTTCAGGAAACACAGGTCCCATCATTTGACAATGACTAACACCCTAGTTTCATTATATAAAGAATAAACACAAATTGGTCTTATATCTTTGCCAATTACTGGTAAAAGCTAAGGTAAAGAACAAAAATAATGTTTTCAGATCAGTGGAGATAATCACATTTTAAAATGATTCTCATTGTAAGAATTGCCATTTTAGATGACATTAATGGCTTCTGTTATTTATATTGTTATACTGACGTATACTACGTAAATGATTTTTTTTTTCTTAAACTTACCTGGCAAGTTTTCAGCCTTTATTAGTTTGACATATAGAAGCTCTTGACTTCCATCATACACCACAGAGAACCACAAACAACCACTGGAAGCTTCAGAATAATGCAATTCATCATCCCTTAATAAACTATTCTTGCTAAAAGTGAAGAAGAAAACCAATTTTATTGAACATATTAAAGATGGCTGTCTATGGATGACATAAGGAGTGTTTGATGTTTTAGCTAAAGGTCAACCAGGTCTGTGAGAATGCTGCAGTGTGACTAAAGAGATGTGATTCTAACAATGCTTGAGGGTAGTGGTAGAATTGAGGCTACATTGCTGCTTCAAGTCCAAAACTATTTTATTCAAATCTCTTGTAGAGCAGTAGAATTATCTCCAATAACCCTTGACCTAAAAGAATGGTGCTTCCTTTTGGAGAAATTAATAAAATCATCCAATCAAAATGACACATACAAAAATAAAATATTTTAAAATGCAAACGACAACAACCAAAAAAAAGTGAAATTCCTGTCATCATTTAAAATTTAATTTACATCTCTCTGAAATTTACTCATGGACACCTGCCAGTGCTTGTGCACTGAGCTGAGATCTTGTTGTGCAATCAGGTAAGGGATAAGTGGATAAGAGTGTCAAAAGACACTGTCTATGTATGACAATGATGTTGATTCTAAATACATGAGCAAGCATTTAATTAAGCAAAGTTGTTTTATAAAAAAGCTTTCAGTAATTAATCTGTACACATATATGTCCTATCTATTATTAATTCCGCCCGTGTGTTACCGGGGCCTCATTACGTGGGATGTAAAGAATAGTGACACTGTGACCTTCCAGGCATGTCGTAAGAGGCGACTAAGGAGGTTGATCGATGGCTTGACAAGCTGTCATTGTAAAAAGCATTGTTATGGAAACAGACCATAGATTTTAGAAGCAGTGATCTCTGCAATATGTGCCATTTTGGCACGCAAGGTTTCTGTTTTTGAGATTGTGGTTCTGCCCTATGTGCCGTCTTCGGCTCGAAAGGACAATAGATAGATTATTAATTCCCTATAGAGTAATGATATCAACTCATGGTACTCGTACTTCAATATTAATTAATGATCTCACTGCTGTAATTCCTTCAGAGTTATACAGTACAGACCAAGGAGGAAATTCTCAAAGAGGCCAACACAAAAAGGGAGCTCCTAAAAAACATCAGAAAAAAACAATCAACATTTTTATGGCACATCATGAGAAGAGGAAAGTTGGAATACTTGGTTACAACTGGCAAAATACAGGGAAAGAGAGACCACAGACAACAAAGAGATAAAATACTAGATAACTTGGTGTCATGGCATGGAAAACAGTCAACAACACAACTGATATGATGCACTGTGGATAGAATATTGTGGAAGGACATGATCATATGTGACCAGTATGGCACATGATGATGATGATATACAGCACTGGCCTATCAGACATTGTCCAAAACCATTCAAAAAGAGAATGGTGGAAATGTGGTGTTCACTGACACCCAAAGGATAAACTGCAGCAACAATCACAACATAGACTAATGCACATCATTGGAACATTAGTAACACATATCACACAAATAATGGGAAAAAAAACTAAAAAATCTAATGTGAAATCATCCAATACAAGACATATCTTTATGTGTATATACTATGGCAACAATAATGATTTGCACAATCCAGAGCTGTGCAAGTTAAAGTGCTGGAGAAATAGACATAAAGTACATCTCAGATTCCACATTCAAGAGCAGAAAGTAGTCAAGCACTGAAAGTGTGCCCCTTTGGATGAAATGATGGCTTCATATTGTTTATATCCTCTTCTTGGTGAGGTATTATTTGTTAAACTTCAGACTACTCTTCCATTATTTACTACTACAATAACAAATGAAAAATTGCAGTAAAAACTACATTTTTTCAAACTAATAAAGTAAAGCAGCTTATTTAACAGATGAAAATGATTTGGACTCTTTTAACGCCATGCCCATTTTTTCCTCTAACACCCCACCCGCCCAAACAAAAATTTTCTTTCCATAGCTTTATGTCTGTATTTGTAACTTGTATTATGAGCTGCATGATAAAACCATTACGAAGACTGGCAGACAGCAGTTAATATATGCTGCTTATTTTTATGATAATGGTTATAGGTAGTTTCAATAAGAAAAAAACGTGGGTGTGTGAAGAATTTGTTTAAACTAGAATCACATCCTCAAGTGACGGTAATGAAAAATATATTTTCTTTTGACATTTGTCACAATTTTACGTGTATTTAGGCATTGAAGTACTGATGCACTATTCACTCTCAGACATCTAGTACAGAGGATGACAGAAAACAATCAAAATGAGTACACAGCTTTCATCAACCAAGAAAAAAAACATTTGACCAAGTAATCAGAGAAGAACTATGGGAGATACTAACAACATAAGGAGTGATCTAACATCTAACCAATGTATGTAAAAGTCTCTACATCAACAACAGCTGTACTGTCAGAACAGCAGACAGCTACGCTTCGAAGTTTTAACAGGAGTAAGACAGGAATGCGTACTATCTCCCCTATAGTTTATTACATACATAGATTACATATGTAAGTTAGCCAACCCATTAGACACTGAGGAGATTTAAGAGCTAATATTGGCAGATGATCAGGCACTAAAACATTTAAAAATAGAAGACCTATAAGAGCATTTAAATAGATTTAACATGACAGGCAATAAAACATGAAAATCAACAAAACAGAAGTCATGAATATTACAAAAGAGAAACAGGGCAATATAACAATAGATGGTAGACAATTAAAACAAGTGAACAAATTTAAATATCTAGGAGGTCTGGTGACAACAACAATTCACAAGCAGTAGAAATACAGATGCAGCAAACCTTGTCAAATCATCAGACAGCTACCATCACTATTGTCCAACAAGGAAATAACTATAGAGGCAAAACGGGCACTCAACAATACAATCTTCATCGCAATGTTGTGCTACCAATGCCAGTCTGGACCCTAGATGCAAGAACAATAAGAAAAATAACCTCTACAAAGATGAAATGTGTTAGACGAATGACAGGAAACAGCCTGAGAGATAAGATCAGAAATGAAGAACTGAGAAAAAAAGCTAGGAATAAATACCACCATCTAATACATAAAGAAACAACAAATAAATTGTTTGACCATGTGATAAAACAGAAAGACCAGAACACAACAAAATGAGCCTTTAATAAATCGTGTGAGAACACCAGACTCAAGGCCAACCACAACAAATATGGATTGATGGAATAGGAAATATAACAGCAGTAGAGGCCAATAGAAGAGCAAAAGACCGCAAATTATATCTCTCCCAGCGCTGAATGACTGAGGAAGAAAAGAAGGAGAATATTTGTGCTATTGTATTCTTATAACAGCAGGGACAAACTATGACAAAGAAAGTAATGTTCTGGTATAGTTGGAAGTAGGGAAGGAAAGGAATTTGTAAGTGTGTGAGGTATTTTTTTAAAGACACTTTTATTTACACCAGGTGTAATGACCAGTGATAGAGAAATATACACAAATTAGAAGAGAGAAAAAGAAAGAGTTGTGAAGAGAAGATACAAAGAAGAGGGAAGATGGAATGAAAGGGAGAAATAAGCAATAAGGATGAAAAGAAAGAGAAAGAGGGAGAGAACTGGAGGAGAAAAGAGAGCGATGGAGGAAATAACATAGGGATAGAGAAAAAGAGAGGGAGAGGAGTAAAATGAGAAAGAGGGGAGAGAACGAGATGAAGGAAGAGATGGAGAATGGGAAAAAGGGAGCACAGAGAGTGAGAAGAAAAAGATGGGCCTACTTACAGATAATAACCATATAATTATTATTTTATTTATATATATATATATATATATATATATATATATATATATATATATATATATATATATATATATCGTATTTATGTAGCACCAATTTTCTTGTCACTTTTTTGTATATTATTAAACAAAAAGATTGTGGTTTTGTTTTGCGACTAATGAGTTAATGACTAATAGATTTAATAAAATAAGGCTTATTTAATTAAGAAAATTTACTTTTAAGTTATTCCGAGTTACTGGTGATACTAGAACTTCTAGACTGAAGACTTGGACTACTTCTTTAGTCCTATCAACAACACAATGACAATGCAACATAAAAGTCTTTGACACATTTACTGACAATTTTCCTACATAACTACAGTAATAATAACAGACAATAAATATATATAGAAACTATAACGTCATGTAATTTAATCACCGTGGACACGTAGTTTAACAAAAAAAACTTACTGGTAGAAACCACGCGCTACTTGTGCTACTCCGCCAGATTTTCTGTGAAAAACAGCATCAATTTTGCCATGCGCGTTCTCAACCTTAATAACTTCAGATGGTGTGGATTTTGATAAAGCAGGTGTCATTGAAGTGTCAAAAACATCTTTTATTTTGGTTCTGACTGATAGAGCATCTGGGCAGGACTTGCACTTACTCAACTTTGGAGACGCGGTTCTGTTAATAAACAATTGTGTACAATAAGAAAATGCAACCTGGAAAACGTTAGAGCTTCCTTATTTAAATGTAATGTAAGCCAACAGAATTACTGTTACATCAATATCTATCTTTAAATGTCGGCTGTATTTATACAGAAATTACGATATTGTGGTTTAGTAGTCCCTTCTTTGACAATTCATGAATTTCGTCTACGTACCACGCCTTCATCAAACATGTGCAACAATATTTTTGCAACTTAAGATCCCTAGTAAGTAAATAAAGTATATCATTGTTTGTTGGCAGCTTTCTGGATGTTATACTAAGTTTGTTCTCTATTATGATCAATGTGTTTTTATTGTTTACAGAGTTATCATACCCCTAACCTTTCGTGTTGCTGTAACGCATTATAACTGTACTGAAGTGTACGCCACAGTGAGCAGTAGCATAAGGGCATAATCTGCATAAGCAATGAATGATGTTTTTATTGTTCATAAAATTGCCTATAACCTTCTGATATCCTCTTAACATTCCTGTATGGTGCAGAAACATCGACATGAGACAAGAAAACAGAACAGAAAATTTAAGCCTTTGAAATGTGGATTTATAGAAGAATAGGATGGAGGGAAAAAAAAAAGAAAAGAAATGTTGAAGTCTTTGAACAACTAAAAATGAAAGAGAACTACTAAACACAGTTGAAACAAGACAAATTAGATTTTTGGGGCGTGTTAAAAGACACCGCAGCCTACTAAAAGTAATCTTGCAAGGGAAAATACAAGGCAAAAGAGGCAGAGGCAGACCAAAAATAACACGGACGAGTAATATTTAAAAAATGGACAAGTTAGCCTGTAACAACCTGCACTATCAAAGCAAGAGACAGAGTGGAATGGCGCTCCATGGTCATCGTCATCATCATTGAGTGCCGTCTCCGTATCGAAGGTTGGCTACCATGGAGCGCCATTCCATTCTGTCTCTTGCTTTGATGGTGCAGATTGTCATAGGTTGACTTGTCCATCTTTTGATGTTACTCGTCCATGTTAGTCTTGGTCTGCCTCTGCCTCTTTTACCTTGTATTTTCCCTTCCAATATTACTTTTATTAAGCAGTTGTGTCTTTTAACATGCCCCAAAAATTTCATTTGTTTTGTTCTAATTGTATTTAGTAGTTTTCTTTTCATATTTAGTTGTTTTAAAACTGCATCGTTTGTTTTCTTTTCTTTCCATACAATTCTACCTATTCTTCTATAAATCCACATTTTAAAGGCTTCAATGTGTTAGAATTTTTCTCCATTAGCTTTCTTTGGAATGTTACGTGATGAGGATCCAATCTCATTCACAGTGATCTGCTGTATTCGTCTTTCGGGGTTCTGAATATGCCTGATGTGTACCACACACTTTGCTGTTTTCGCTTTCTAGGCCGTTGATCATTTCTGATTCTTCCGCCCCATCCACCGTCACAGACTTTTCACATTCGGGTTGAACATACCCGGCCGACGCCATTGGTGTCGAAAACTATGCGTTTGCCTGTCGAACCGCGAACACACGACACAAAGAAGAATAATTGTAACCAACCTAAACCTTCGCGGATGCAGAGATGGCATTCAATGATGATGACACTTCTGCTTTAATTAATGAATTTCAAAGACCTCTGTTACTAGAGGGCCAGTAGATGTTCTGCTCTTCTAATTTTCTCTCACTGTGAATGCATCAAAATGTATGTTTGAAAGTTTGGTAGAAAGGTTTTTTTGAACCTGTCATTATTTTTAAAATATCTTTATTTTATATTTTCCGTGAAGTAGCATTCAGCTCACTCTTTCCAATTTTCAACAACCAAGAGTTCTTAGTTCTTATATGGTGTCATCATCATTAGGAGCCCTGTCGGTAGGCGATCCTCTCTCTCCATATCACTCGCTCCTTCATGCATGTCGTAATTTTAGTCGATGATCTTCTGTTATGCCATTTGGATAAGCTGTTCAATAAACTTTTATCTTGGTTTTCCTGTGCTTTTCTTTCCATTCATTGTGCCTGTTATTTCATAGTATTCTCAATGCCTTCTTTTCGCATGACATGCCCAATATTGTCCTTCCTTATTGTTTTCAATGTATTTATATTTCTCCAGATCGTTTTAAACATTCTAAATTTGTAATTTTTCCTATCCATGGAATTTTTAGCATTCTGATAAATCACATCTTAGCTGCCTCTAGCTGCATTTTCCTTTGTGTTATCTTACTTATCGTCCATGACTCGCATCCATATAGTAGCATGGTATAGTTCGATGTAGCACTTTCGGACACGTTTTTGTAACATTAATTGACAGTGATTTGTTACATCAAATATTTTTCATTCGATGGAATTCTGTCTTTGCTTGTCCTATTGTGCCTCTAATTTCCGCAGTGCATCTGCAATCTGATGTTATAATTGATCCCAGGTATGTGAATCTATGCACTTGTTTCGGGATTTTTTTTCATTTTGTTGTATTTTACATTCTTGTGTGTTTGTTTTATTTGATATTGTCATATTTTCTGGGTTTTTTTTAAATGTTGAGGATCAGGCATTTTTGTTTATAAGGCGTATTTTTTGCTTAATTTTAAAACGTGACATTTTTTTAGCATCCATCCATCTCTGACATGACCAAACATTCTATCTCTTTTAGCAAAGATCCATTCTCTTCACGTGAGACTCGAACCACGTGCGGCTTGTCGTAAAATAGTGACACAACGTATCCACGCCCACTAGACATCCTTTTAAGGGCGGACGATGAAAAGGAGTAATCGTCAAGCGAACAAAGAAGGAGAACCAAGTACTTTTGCACGCAGGTCTTCCTTTTTTTTCCTTTTTCCCTATTTAAAAAATTGAAATCACACACACACACATTTGTTTGTTTCTCCTTTACTTGATTTTTAATTGTTTTGTGTCAAGGGATAGACAATGACTCGGGTGTCAAGGGATAGACAATGACTCGAGTGCCAAGGAATAGACAATGACACGGGTGTCAAGGGATAGACAATGACTCGGGTGTCAAGGGATAGACAATGACTCGGGTGTCAAGAGACGGACATGAAATTCGGGTGTCAAGATTTAGACAATGACTCGAGTGTCAAGGGATAGACAATGACTCGGGTGTCAAGAGACGGACATGAAATTCGGGTGTCAAGGGATAGACAATGACTCGAGTGTCAAGGGATAGACAATGGCACGGGTTTCAAGGGATAGACAATGACTCGGGTGTCAAGGGATAGACAATGACTTGGTGTCAAGAGATAGACAATGACACGGGTGTCAAGGGATAGACAATGACTCGGGTGTCAAGAGATAGACAATGACACGGGTGTCAAGGGATAGACAATGACTCGAGTGTCAAGGGATAGACAATGACACGGGTGTCAAGGGGTAGACAATGACTCAAGTATCAAGGGATAGACAATGACTCGAGTATCAAGGGATAGACAATGACACGGGTGTCAAGGGGTAGACAATGACTCGAGTGTCAAGGGATAGACAATGACACAGGTGTCAAGGGATAGACAATGACTCGAGAGTCAAGGGATAGACAATGACTCGAGTGTCAATGATAGACAATGACTCGAGTGTCAAGGGATAGACAATGACTCGAGTGTCAAGGGATAGACAATGACTCGAGTGTCAAGGGATAGACAATGACTCGAGTGTCAAGGGATAGACAATGACACGGGTGTCAAGGGATAGACAATGACTCGAGTGTCAAGGGATAGACAATGACTCGAGTGTCAAGGGATAGACAATGACTCGGGTGTCAAGGGATAGACAATGACTCGAGTGCCAAGGAATAGATAATGACACGGGTGTCAAGGGATAGACAATGACTCGGGTGTCAAGGGATAGACAATGACTCGGGTGTCAAGAGACGGACATGAAATTCCGGTGTCAAGATTTAGACAATGACTCGAGTGTCAAGGGATAGACAATGACTCGGGTGTCAAGAGACGGACATGAAATTCGGGTGTCAAGGGATAGACAATGACTCGAGTTTCAAGGGATAGACAATGACACGGGTTTCAAGGGATAGACAATGACTCGGGTGTCAAGGGATAGACAATGACTTGGGTGTCAAGAGATAGACAATGACACGGGTGTCAAGGGATAGACAATGACTCGGGTGTCAAGAGATAGACAATGACACGGGTGTCAAGGGATAGACAATGACTCGGGTGTCAAGAGATAGACAATGACACGGGTGTCAAGGGATAGACAATGACTCGGGTGTCAAGAGATAGACAATGACTCGGGTGTCAAGAGATAGACAATGACACGGGTGTCAAGGGATAGACAATGACTCGAGTGTCAAGGGATAGACAATGACTCGGGTGTCAAGGGATAGACAATGACTCGGGTGTCAAGGGATAGACAATGACTCGGGTGTCAAGAGATAGACAATGACTCGGGTATCAAGAGATAGACAATGACTCGGGTGTCAAGAGATAGACAATGACTCGGGTGTCAAGAGATAGACAATGACTCGGGTGTCAAGGGATAGACAATGACTCGGGTGTCAAGGGATAGACAATGACACGGGTGTCAAGGGATAGACAATGACTCGGGTGTCAAGGGATAGACAATGACTCGAGTGTCAAGGAATAGACAATGACACGGGTGTCAAGGGATAGACAATGACTCGGGTGTCAAGGGATAGACAATGACTCGAGTGTCAAGGAATAGACAATGACACGGGTGTCAAGGGATAGACAATGACACGGGTGTCAAGGGATAGACAATGACACGGGTGTCAAGGGATAGACAATGACTCTGGTGTCATGAGATGGACAATGATGCGGGTATCAAGAGATGGACAATGATGTGGGTGTCAAGAGATGGACAATGATGTGGGTGTCAAGAGATGGACAATGATGCGGGTATCAAGAGATGGACAATGATGCGGGTGTCAAGAGATGGACAATGATGTGGGTATCAAGAGATGGACAATGATGCGGGTGTCAAGAGATGGACAATGACTCGGATGTCATGAGATGGACAATGATGCGGGTGTCAAGAGATAGACAATGATGCGGGTATCAAGAGATGGACAATGATGCGGGTATCAAGAGATGGACAATGATGCGGGTATCAAGAGATGGACAATGATGCGGGTATCAAGATATGGACAATGATGCGGGTATCTAGAGATGGACAATGATGCGGGTGTCAAGAGATGGACAATGATGCGGGTGTCAAGAGATGGACAATGATGCGGGTATCAAGAGATGGACAATGATGCGGGTGTCAAGAGATGGACAATGATGCGGGTGTCAAGAAATGGGCAATGATGTGGGTGTCAAGAGATGGACAATGATGCGGGTGTCAAGAGATGGACAATGATGCGGGTGTCAAGAGATGGACAATGATGCGGGTGTCAAGAGATGGACAATGATGCGGGTGTCAAGAGATGGACAATGATGCGGGTGTCAAGAGAGGGACATGAAATTCGGGTGTCAAGATTTAGACAATGACTCTGATGTCAAAGATAGATAATGACTCGGGTGTCAAGAGATGGACAATGACTCGGGTGTCAAGAGATGGACAATGATGCGGGTATCAAGAGATGGACAATGATTTTCGTGTCTAGGGGAAGCTTTGGCTATGATCCGGGTGTCAAGAGAGGAACAATTTCTCTGGTGTCATGGGTATCAAGAGGTAGACTATGACTCGGGTGTCAATAGACAGGCAATGACTCGGGTGTCAAGAAATAGACACTGACTTCATCATCATCATGTGCCACACCGATTTGCGCAGGCGTCATGTCCTTCCACAATCTTCTATCTGCTGTGTATCGTATCAGTTGAGTTGTTGACTGTTTTACATGCCATGACACCAAACTATCTAGTATTTTCTCTCTTTGTCGTCCGCGATCTTTCTTTTCCTGCATTTTGCCAGTTGTAACCAAGTATTCCAACTTTCCTCTTCTCATGATGTGTCAGAAAAATGTTGATTGTTCCTTTCTGAGGTTTTTTATGAGTTCCCTTTTTGTGTTGGCCTCTTTGAGAATTTCCTCGTTCCTCGTTAGTCTTTTAAGCTGTCCAGGGAACATTCAACATTCTTCTGAGAAATCCCATCTCTGTGGCCTCTAATCGTCTTTTTCATTTGTTTGTCTACTGTCCAAGACTTTGCTGTTATATAGACACAGACTTGTGTATCAAAATAAAAACATCTCCGATTGTCAAAGGGAGATTAACCGTTTAATGCCTGAGGAAAGACATTCTGTGTACATTAGAATAATCTACCCTTCGTGCTCATGAAAAGATCTGCATTATGTTCCATAGGATGGTCGAACTAGAATCGCTAAACAAAGAGCCACAGAAGATTAGCCCTCTAGCTTGATCTTATAGCTGTAATTAAGGACATTCTTCTAACCTTGATGTGGGAGCCGATTTGATTATTTTGGATTCCATCGAGTCCTCGATGAAAGAATCTTTGAGCATCTTCTGACGCCGATGTCTTATCCAGCACCAGAGCATTAACACCACACACAGAACTGCTGCGACTGCAGTACATACACACACTATGTAGAGTGTTGGAGCTGTTTTGTCAGAACAAGAGAATATAATGTGCCATAAAATATGTCAGTTTGAATTCGTCAGAGAAGGATACTTTGAAGGTTACAAGTTTGGGCAAAATGAGTTAATAAAAAATAGTTATATTCATCAAGTATTAACAAACTTCACTACTTGTTAAATGTAACTAAAGAGACATTCAGTGAATATTAACAATAGTTTTGATAAACAAGGATTAGTATCTATTCATATTTATTCTGTAATAAGAACATTTATACAGAGCTTCGCAGCAGGAGGCAGTCTGATCATCAGAAATTAACCCTCTGTCGAGCATGTGTTTCCGCCCTTTAGTTTCTTGACACTGTATAGGAGGTGGGCCCTTTTGCATCATGATCCAGGCGTCGTTTTCGGCATGTACAAACTAAACTTATTCTAGGCAACACTTCTGATCGAATATATTAACTATACTCGGTTGCACACGACTATCTCAGCTGTAACCCAGTACACTGATGTCCTCTTTGTGGTGAAAGCAGTCTAAAATAGTATTTTCGCGACGTTCTTTATACACACACCATTTTTTGCCCTGGAGTAACTCCGTACGGTTATGGTTGTGGAATGACCCGGTATAACAGTAAACGAATTAAAATCCATAATTGCTAAACCGCCCGTGCCAGTGGAATCATCTGAATAACAATCTCATCTCCCAAACAAAGAAAGGTAGCTGTAGTCCCCATCATAGCAGTCTCATCACACGCCAAAAGACATAAGGCGAAACCGCACAGAAAGTGAACACAACCGTCCGTCTGTTCCCTGTCATAGGATATCATCATTCATCGTAGACAATCGGAATATTGAAACACGATTAAAACGGATGAAACGCACAGCTCACGGTGTGCACAGAACACCTAACTCAGTAGCTCCTGCAACAAGCCGTGCTTGGAATATGAGGAAACTGCAACAAGGAACACTTTTCAGACTGAGCCTTTAGGGTTAGTCGCCTATCCACAAAATTGACCGGAAGTTCACGTCTTCCTGAAAATGATGATCGTCATTTTTTAAAAAAATATATAGCGCTTGATGATGATAGGACATCGTTTTTTTACTCCAAATCCGTACGGTGCTGTCTACAATTTCGTCATCCGCTGAAAGCGAATGAGCACATGTGGCAATTTCAACTCAAACTGACAACAACAAAGAATATTCTGCGGGTTTTATATATATATATATGTTGATATTGCTGCCCTACAAGAAACAAGACTCTCAGACTGTGGTTCTGTAAAGGAAGAAAACTATACCTTTTTCTGGCAAGGCCTAAGCCCCGAAAAACCACGTATACATGGAGTAGGCTTTGCTGTACATAACAAACACATAAACTCCATAACCACGCCAAAAGGAGTATCTGAACGCTTGATGATACTCCAGCTACATACGAAGAGTGGATCAATAAATATCATTAGTGCCTATGCACCAACGTTGGCTACATCAGACGAAGAGAAAGACAACTTCTACCAACAACTGCAAATGACCATTGACTCACTTCCAAAAGAGGAACTATTATACTTACTCGGTGATTTCAATGCACGCACAGGATCTGATCAGCAATATTGGCCAACATGTCTAGGACACCACGGCATTGGAAAAATCAACGGAAATGGCCAGCGACTCCTAGAATTCTGCTCAAATAACCACCTATGTGTAACAAATACATACTTTAATGTGAAACACAAGCATAAAGTAACATGGCGTCATGCTAGAAGTGGTCACTGGCACCAACTAGACCTAGTTCTTACACGTAGGCAGTCTTTAAATAACATCAGAATAACACGAACATATCACAGTGCAGACTGCAACACAGACCACGCTCTAGTCATTAGTAAGATCAAAGCCAGAAGTAGTCGTATCTACAAATCAAGAGAGCCTGCAGCAGCCAAGATCAACATCACAGCGACAAAAACCACACCAACCGAAGATATTTTTAGATCCAAGTTTGATGAACTGGTAGAAGAAGTAGAAGATGCATCAAGTGTGGATGACAACTGGTGCTCCCTGAGAACACACATCTATAACTGCGCTCTATCTACCTACGGCCAGAAACGGTTCTCAAAGAACGACTGGGTCGAAGAAAATGCAGCAAGACTAGACCCACTAATAGCTAATAAGAAAAAGGCTTTACTGAACTTCAATAATAATCCCAATCAAATCACCAAGGATCAGCTCAAACATGCGCAAGCCACCCTACAACGCGAAGCAAGAAGATGCGCAAACGAATACTGGAACAATCTATGCTCTGAAATACAGAAAGCCTCAGACAGGGGCGACTCAAAAACCATGCATGACAATATAAAAAAGGCCCTTGGACCAAAAATAACAAAATTAGCCCCCCTAAAATCCAAGTTTGGAGAACCTATTACTGACAAGGGACAACAAATGCAAAGATGGGTTGAACACTACTCTAATCTATACAGTGACGACAGACCAGCAAACACAGCTCTAGCACAATCAATACCCAAATATCCTACAATGTTTGAACTGGATGTTGAGCCTACTATGAACGAACTTGCTGACGCTATAAATGCCCTCTCAAGAGGAAAAGCTGCAGGAAATGACAACATTCCCACAGATGTACTAAAGGACAACCTAAGCGTACTACTTCCACACCTATACAAACTGCTAATTAAATGCTGGAGAAACGGAGAAATACCTCATGATATGAGAAATGCTAAGATTATAACGCTGTACAAGAATAAAGGAGACAGGGGTGACTGCAACAATTACAGAGGCATTTCTCTCCTTAGCACAACAGGCAAAGCTTTTGCTAGAGTCGTACTTAATCGCCTGCATAGACTTGCAGAACGGGTGCTTCCCGAGTCCCAATGCGGTTTTAGACCCGGGAGATCAACCATAGATATGATCTTCACTCTTAGACAACTGCAGGAAAAATGTCGGGAACAAAATATGCCGCTCTATATTGCCTTTGTGGATCTCACAAAGGCATTCGACACAGTAAACAGAGATGGTCTCTACAAGGTGTTAGAAGGCATAGGCTGCCCTCCTAAATTACTTAGGCTGATAATTTCCTTCCATGAAGACATGAATGGCCAAGTCCATTTTGATGGGAGTCCATCAGAGAATTTCAAAGTCAACAAAGGAGTGAAACAGGGATGTGTCCTCGCCCCCACCCTTTTTGGTATATTTTTTGCTGCCCTCCTAAATTACACCTTCGAAAACAGCTCAGGAGATATTTACATTCGCACAAGACCAGATGGCTCACTGTTCAACCTAGCACGACTAAGAGCAAAAACCAAAACAAATGTTGCCCTACTTAAAGAATTTTTATTTGCTGACGATGCAGCCCTAGTCGCTCATAGTGAGGCCACCCTACAGTCGCTGATCAACAACCTGGATAAAGCATGCGACCTTTTTTCACTGTCAATTAATGTTCAGAAGACAGTAATACTAAATCAAGGTGACTTCAAACCTATATCTATTACTCTAAAAGACTGCCCACTAGAATCAGTACAGAAATTTACATATCTTGGATCCACAGTTACGCAAACCATCTCTCTTGATGAAGAAATAAACTGTCGAATTGGTAAGGCAGCTACGACCTTCGGCAAACTCACAAAAAGGGCATGGAACAACACGAAACTAACTCAAAAGACTAAACTCTTAATATATCAAACTTGTGTGCTTAGCACACTACTATATGGATCCGAAACCTGGACAACATACTCAAACCAGGAAAAAAGACTAAATGTCTTCCACATGCGATGTCTCCGCAAAATAATGCACATCAAATGGCAGGACAAAATAACCAACTTAACTGTCCTGCAACGTGCTAAGACCCTAACAATCATGTCGATGCTCAGAAGTCGAAGGCTAAGATGGCTGGGGCATGTCCAACGGATGGAAGAAAAACGCATTCCTAGGCAAATACTATATGGCGAGCTAAAACACGGAAAACGACAAATCGGCAGACCTAAACTACGATATAGAGATATCTGCAAATCATCTCTGAAAGACTTCTCCATCTGTGAAAACGACTGGCAACATCTGGCAAGTGATCGCACATCATGGAGAGCACGTATAAGGAACGGTATAACAACATTTGAGACTGTTCTAAGACAGGACTTAGAAGAGAAGAGACTCATGAAAAAGGATGGTAAACCCTGTGGACCAGCGAGCCTGACCTGTTCATTATGTGACCGCGTGTGTTTGTCAAACATTGGTAGAATTAGCCACGAGAGAAGCTGTTCGGCAAAAACAATACCTCAAAAAAATACGCAATAGCCTCCACTAGACCGTCTGACAAGACGAAAAGGGCCATATATATATATATATATATATATATATATATATATATATATAGTGGGTTATGTTTCTCCAGAGCCAATTACGTTACATATAACAGAGGAACTTACTACTTTAGAAGATGTTATGTATATTTGATAGCCCACGGTGATCATCTCATCTTCGATATCTGACATTGGGTCATATTTGATCTTCTTCTTCGCTCCCTTTCTATATCCGTCTCTCTCTCTCTCTCTCTCTCTCTCTCTCTCTCTCTCTCTCTCTCTCTGTCTCTTCTACTATCTACCTGAGTGTATGCAAATATTTTTTTTTACTCATTCTGAGCATGAGCTTGCATACATTGACGTACATTGCGTGTCTAACTCCCGGAACAGATGCAATTATTGGCCGCCTACACTGCCAACTTTGTGTCTGTCTGTGTGTGTGTTTGTATGTGTTTATGTACATAAATAAGTATACCTATAACACACACATACATGTGATTGTTTTTTTTTCCTTCTGCAATTCTTTTCCCCTAATAATTTTGCTAGAAACCGTTGATCAGAGGTTTAACAAGCCGCTATCGTAAAAACGCTTTTGTTAATGAAACGTGTACAGAATGTGTAAATTAACAGTAGATAATAGTGATAGATTTTTCGGCCCTAAAACAACAAAAATGGGATTCTGGAATGTACGAACAATGGCCGCGCTGACGAAACAAGCACAAGTCGCGAGCGAGATGGATAGATCATCATCATCCTCGTGTGCCATACCGGTTGGCGTAGGTGATCATGTCCCTCCACAATCTTCTATCTACAGTGCATCGTATCAGTTCTGTTGTTGACTGTTTTCCATGCCATGACACCAAGCTATCCAGTATTTTCTCTCTTTGTCGTCCGCGATTTCTCTTTCCTTTTATTTTGCCAGTTGTGTTCCAACTTTCCTCTTCTCATGATGTGCCTGAAAAATGTTGATTGCTTCTTTCTGATGTTTTTTTAAGAGCTCCCTTTTTGTGTTGGCCTCTTTGAGAACTTCCTCATTAGTCTTGTTAGCTGTCCAGGGAACTTTCAACATTCTTCTGGGAAATCCCATCTCTGTGGCCTCTAATCGTTTTTTCATTTGTTTGTCTACTGTCCATGATTCGCTTCCATAGGTCAGAATTGGTTTTATATAGACCGATGAACTCTATTTCTCATTTTTATTGACATAGATTTGTTGCATAACATATTTTTCTTTTTCTGAACTGCTATTTTGGCCTGATATATTAGGATTAAGCGAAATGTGCTGGCTAGGAACAGGTAGGAAATCTGCTGATAATAAAATAGTAGTTTTTATTCAGGAAGGGAAAATGTAAAACACCGCGAAGGAGTAGGCATAATGACGATAGACATAGCTGCAAGAAGTTTATTAGAATGGGAACCAGTAAATAGCCGTCTGATATGGAAGACTTTCAATTACTCAATGCTATGCGCCTACAAACAAAGCTGATGATGAAGTTAAGGGCGATTTTTATAACCAACTACAACAACTTAAAAACAAAATACCAAAACACGATCTATTAATTGTAATGTGAGACTTCAACGCCAAAGTAGGAAGGAAAAGACAACGCAAGAGTGAAACATGTAATGTGGAGAGAAAGGTGTGATACAAGTCAGAATGGAGAAAGATTAATAGAATTATGTTTAATTGAAAATTTAGTTATAGGTGGGACATTATTTCCACACAAAAATATACAAAAAACAACATGGATATCTCCTGATGATAGAACCTCAAATCAAATTGACCACCTATGTATTAAACAACAATTCAGATCATCATTGATAGATGTAAGAGCATACAGAGGTGCTGATGTTAATAGTGACCACAACCTGTGCATTGGGAAAATAAGATTAAAATTTAAAAGCCAACAGAAGAGATCAACTACACATAAAATTGATAGTCGTAAACTGAAAGATGAAGCCATCAAGAAAAAGTTTAACATAGAGCTAAGTAATTGTTATGCAGCACTCGGTGAAATAAAATGATACCAAAATAAGGATATCAAAAGCAAGAGGAGCTTTCGTTGCACTGAGAAACATATGGGAAATCCAAAGAAATTAGGTTAAATACAAAAATAAAAATGTTCAACTCAAATGTTAAGTCGGTCCTATTATATGGCTGTGAAACATGGAGAACCACAAAATTGACAATCATGAAGATACAGACTTTCATTAATGGATGCTTACACAGAATAAAAGGATGGAAATGGCAGGACAAAATCACTAATATAGAATTATGGAAATGTACCAGTCAAATACCAATGGATAAAGAGATACAGCGAAGACGATTGCGCTGGATAGGACACACACTGCGGAAGCTAACTGAGAGTATTACACAACAGACCTTTTTTTGGAATCCCCAGGGGAAAAGACAAAGAGGAAGACCAATGAATTCTTGGAGAAGACAGATAGACGCAGAGATGAAGATGAAAGGGAAGACAAGGAATGATCTTAGAAGAATGGCAAGAAACAGAACGACTTGGAAAGTGTTTGTTGAAGACATATGCTCCACTGGGAGCTAAAAAAGGTAGAAGAAGAAGAAGAAGACTCGGTGAAATAGACAAAGATATCAATGAAATTTGGGATCAAGCGCAGGACTGAAGAAAATGGAAAAACGAGCATGGATTTCAGACACTACATGGAAATACATCAAAGAAAGAAGAGAAGCAAAGAGATCCATGGCTAATGTAAAGACAGATCTTGGAAAGGTCCTGGCAAAAGCAACATACAAAGAATTAGACAACAAAGTAAAAAGTTCGGCAAGAAAAGATACAAGAGCTTATATAGACAACTTGGAAGAGACAGTTTCGATTACAGGAGACAACAGAACTCCCTAAACTGTACAAAAGTTGTTGACAAACACCTATACATCCAGTGGAGCACCAATTCTGGACAAATCTGGTTCGATGCTAACAACAAGCGCAGATATAAAAGCACGTTGGGCAGAACACTTCAAAGAAATTCTTAACCGCCCACTACCCCACAATTTAATAGATTTTGAAGTTGAAACACCAACAAAAGAATTAGATATAAATTTAGATGACTTCACCTTGAACGAAATAGAGACCTCCTTAAAGCGTATGGTCAACAACAAGGCTGCTGGAAAGGATAACAGCTGAGATCCTCAAGGCGATTGATAGCCATAATTTAATACACCTCCAGAAAATGTTTAACATCATTTGGAAAGCAGAGAAGGTGCCTCATAAGAAATTAGAGAAATCGCCAATCAACCACTAATATCTTCAGTAATCAAGAAAAGACGATGGTCATATGTTGGACATGTGATGAGGAGAGATAACAACCAAATAACAAAGCAAGCCCTCATGTGGGAAAGAACAGGTAAGAGGAACAGGGGCTGACCCAGAAAGACACTGAGAAGAACATTGATCAGAGAGGCAAGAGCAGCATGAATCGGCTCCCTCAATGAGATAGAGTTGCTTGCACAGAACAGAGACAAATGGCGAGATTTGATAAAATATCTTTAGAAGGATTGAAAACTGCTAGGATAAAAACTTAGATAAGAGAAGGAGTATCTGAGTCTATGCCCTATGGGCCAGCTACAGCCCGAAAGGTCAAAAGATAGAATAATTTTACTTCCGGACAAACAACTCCCAAGGCTACTTCCACTCTGCTCTACTGCCTGCATACACAAGACAATCGCCTTTTCTTTATGAGGGTTGAAACATATATTATCTAATCTCTTTACGTTTGTTTATTTCCTGTAAAATATTTCCAGTCCCAGTATTTTCAGTCAGGTTGATGTTCAGTATAATGTGTATTGTTGTTCAGGCGGATGGGATGTAACAGGTGTTCAGGAAAACGGGCACATTAGTTAGCACTGGGCGTAAATACGACATATCTAACTATCAGATTGTATTGCGCGTAAACGGCATATCTAACTGCAGAATGTAAACAATCTAGACCATAACAAACAAAAGTTTGAGAAAAAAATGTTTTAGTGATGTGTTTAGCGATACTGTGTTTGAATGTGCACGAGCGAGTGTGTCTGTGGCGAAAAAAGATAAGCGTGCACATTTTGTTATATATTATAGCAGAGAAAGTAATTGTGTTTTGGGGTTATGTTCTGTCATCATCATCATCATCATGTGCCATACCGGTTGGCGTAGGCAATCATGTCCTTCTACAATCCTCGATTCACAGTACATCTTATCAATTCTGTTGTTGACTGTTTTCCATGCCATAATACGAAGTTATCCAGTATTTTCTCTCTTTATCGTCCGCGATCTCTCTTTCCTTTTATTTTGCCAGTTGTGACCAAGTATTCCAACTTTCCTTTTCCAATGATGTGCCAGAAAAATGTTGATTGTTTCTATCTGATGTTTTTTTAGGAGCTTCCTTTTTGTGTTGGCCTCTTTGAGAACTTCCTCATTGGTCTTTTTAGCTGTCCAGGGAACTTTCAACATTCTTCTGGGAAATCCCATCTCTGTGGCCTCTAATCGTCTTTTCATTTGTTTGTCTACTGTCCATGATTCGCTTCCATAGGTCAGAATTGGTTCTATATAGCACCGATGAACTCTCTTTCTCATTTCTATTGACATAGATTTGTTGCATTAGATATTTTTCATTTTTTTAAATGATATTTTGACCTGAGCAATTCGGCTTTTTATTTCTGTGGTGCATCTTCCATCTGATGCTATTATTGTGCCCGAGTATTTGAAACGTTGTACTTGTTTCAGATTTGTCCTGTTTATCTTTATGCTGCATGATGGTGATGATTGGATCTTCGATATGACCATTACTCCTGTTTTCTTACTATTCAGACTGAGACTTTTATTGTTGCTTTCTTTTACTATTATGTCTATCATTTTTTGTAGTTCATTCTCTGTCTATGCTATTAAGACTGTGTCATTCGCATTTCGGGAGCCGCGATAGCTCAGTGGTTAGTGAACTGGACTACAAAGGACAAGGGGTAGGGTTCGATCCCAACCGACGGCTTCCGGGTTCACCCAGCCTTAAATGGGTACGGGATTTTTTCTGGGAAAGTAAAGCGGCGCGGGCGTAATACCGACCACATTATCCTAAAAAAAAAAAGCATGCGCTGAAGGTCTGTAAAATTTATGGTCACTAACAACATATTCCCTATACGCCACTTAGCATGACGGGGCTTTTTACTTACTTTTTACTATACGCATATCGCAAATTATTTATGTTGTGACTTTTGACTTCAATTCCTTTTTTGTTTACTATTGATCTCATAATATGTTCGCTGTAAAGTGAAAACCAATCCGGCGACAGAACACAGCCTTGTCTGACTCCTTATGTTTTGTATGAATATTTAATTCGTTACTTCTGTATTCCCTCAACGAATTATGTCTAAATGTTGTACTAGTTAATCATCTTCTTCCATGGGGTCTCCGCTATTTTAGCTACGAATGTCTTCCAACTTCCAGTATTAATTTTTATTTCCCTTTTTTTTCTTCTTTTTTTTTTCCTCTTGCATTTTCCAGTGTCAGAATCCATCTTGCTGTTTCTATTCTATTCTTGCCTTTTTTAACACCCCTCCCCCCCTTTTTTTCCAATGTGTCATGGGTCATCCACGAGAGTTCTCCAATAGCTTTCTATCCTTTGATGTCTCATGTAATCTTTCCCGGATACTATTCATCTTTTTGATATTATCTCTGGGCTTCGTTACGATGTCTTCCTACCCTGTGTCTTCCCAATTTCCTCGTTCCCTTTTGGCTCCAGGTGAGAGCTTCTCTGCTAACTCTTGTAGCTGACTGCGCACGTCGTAACCAACCACATCATCATTTTCTTACAATTTCTTCCAATGTAGTTTGTATATACTGATCTATATTCCCACCGTTCATAATTTATATTGGTGTCTGACCATTATAAGTATTCTCCTTAACTAAGTCATAATACATGTCTGCGGTTTACTTGTAGACATGGGTTATTTTGTCCATATTTCTGATCCATATAAAGAACCTAATCTGGCATGAGCCAGCTCTGACGGTCTCAGTCAGGACCGATGAGACAGATGTTCTACTAAAAAAAAGAGGTTTTATGCATTAACACGTTACCAGTAAAATGTACTCTTCTGACGCTCCTCCACCACAAAGTGGTAGAGGAGCCTGTGTTCCCATAGTTCAAAGAACTGCTCTAGTGGTAACAATGTTACCAAGGTATCACCCAAACTGGACGGGTCAAAAGGCTGGGTCGCCAGGATCGGGGGACCAGAACCACCCAGACCCTAATCCACCTCTTCGTTGTGCTTCCAGAAGCAGGCAAATGGCTGGGACCAGGACAAGTGAGAAGCAAACATGTTGAAATCGGATGCCCAGGGCCACATGCCTTGCAAACAGTGCAACGTAAATATTCACAATGAAGACATGACAGTTTATAGTTAATTATTATAGAGTCTGGTTGAGAGCGGTATGGTGGTCATCACATGGAGTCCTGCCTGACGGCGATAATGCTAGGCCCACTGCCTCGAAGGGGTCCAACCATTGCTACTGGTGGTCACCTTCCTCTGTGTTGTGGAGTCAAAGCACAGAGAGAAATCACTAGAGTTATTGATCAAACATCATGACAATTTTTTTTTAAAGGAATTTAAAAGTGGTATGGTAACAGCTTTACGTGATAATTAACAAAACAAAAGTCGACGTTTTGGCCAAGTAGGCCTTCAGTTGGAACAACAAACAACACAACTATATTTAAGGATATGTACACAAATCTAACTACATGGCGATAATATGCTAGATGCTCAAGAAAGGAAATAAAAAAGGTAACTTCCTGTGGTCCAGGGCGTGGTCAGCTTCTGAATGAACTAAAATAAGTGGGCGGGATGACCAACCAACATTTCAATGACCAGGCAGTCAGGAGAGGATTTTTAGAACCCTTCCGTCTTTTCACCTGACTGCCTGGTCAGCGAGATATATATTTCAATAGGACAACAGACAAGAAAATCACTGGAGTCTGTAGAAATGTGGTTTTACAGAAGAATGCTGAGAATACCATGGACAGCTAAGAAGAGTAATGAAGATGTTCAGAGAGAGGTGAAAGCAAAAAGAGAGATAATTTCCAATATTAGGAAGAAACAATCATCATTTTTTGGCCATGTAATGAGAGGAGAACAAGTGGAATATATTGTAACAACTGGACAAATTGAGGGACGAAGAGATAGAGGGAAGCAAAGAGAAAAAATAACAGACAGCTTAAGAGAATGGCTTGGCAGAAGGTCAACAACAGAAATGATGAATAGCTGCCGAGATCGAAAGTTGTGGAGAGAAACCAAGATTTCACAGATAAGTCCGGCCATGACATCTCACACGGAACAGAGAAAACTTTAGAGTAGCTGTCATGGGACCAAGTTCCAACATGAACAAGCTAGATGAAACAATACTTTTGAACCTCTAAAGACAATAACCAATGCAAAAACACTCAGTATCTACATTGTAAAGGAGAGAGGTCTGCAGTTTCTTAATGGCTTTCATCATTGTCATCAAGTGTTGTCTCCACATCAAAGGTTGGCTACCAGAGCGTCATTCCGCTCTGTCTCTTGCTTTGATAGTGCAGGTTGTCATAGGCTGACTTGTGCATCTTTTCATGTTACTCGTCCATGTTAATCTTGGTCTGCCTCTTACCTTGTCTTTTCACCTCCAAGATTACTTTTAATAAGCTGCTGTCTCTTTTAACATGCCCCAAAAATCTCATTTGTCTTGTTTGAATTGTGTTTAGTAGTTCTCTTTTCATTTTAAGACTTCATCATTTGTTTTCTTTTCTTTCCATCCAATTCTTCCTATTCTTCTACAAATCCACATTTTAAATGCTTCATTTCTTTGTTGTTTTCTTGTCTAATGTCCATGTTTCAACACTATAAGAAAAAGAGTTCTTAAATGTTACGTAGAGCCAGTCTTAACATATGGATGCGAATCATGGACAATAGAACAACAGACAAGAAATTCACTGGAGTCTGTAGAAATGTGGTTTTACAGAAGAATGTTGAGAGTACCATGGACAGCTAAGAAGAGAAATGAAGATGTTCTGAGAGAGGTGAAAGCAAAAAGAGAGCTAATTTCCAATATTAGGAAGAGACAATCATCATTTTTTGGCCATGTAATGAGAAGGGAACAGCTGGAATATATTGTAACAACTGGAAACATTGAGGGACGAAGAGATAGAGGGAAGCAAAGAGAGAAAATAACAGACAGCTTAAGAGAATGGCTTGGCAGAAGGTCAACAACAGAAATGATGAATAGCTGCCGAGATCGAAAGTTGTGGAGAGAAACCAAGATTTCACAGATAAGTCCGGCCATGACATCTCACACGGAACAGAGAAAACTTTAGAGTAGCTGTCATGGGACCAAGTTCCAACATGAACAAGCTAGATGAAACAATACTTTTGAACCTCTAAAGACAATAACCAATGCAAAAACACTCAGTATCTACATTGTAAAGGAGAGAGGTCTGCAGTTTCTTAATGGCTTTCATCATTGTCATCAAGTGTTGTCTCCACATCAAAGGTTGGCTACCAGAGCGTCATTCCGCTCTGTCTCTTGCTTTGATAGTGCAGGTTGTCATAGGCTGACTTGTGCATCTTTTCATGTTACTCGTCCATGTTAATCTTGGTCTGCCTCTTACCTTGTCTTTTCACCTCCAAGATTACTTTTAATAAGCTGCTGTCTCTTTTAACATGCCCCAAAAATCTCATTTGTCTTGTTTGAATTGTGTTTAGTAGTTCTCTTTTCATTTTAAGACTTCATCATTTGTTTTCTTTTCTTTCCATCCAATTCTTCCTATTCTTCTACAAATCCACATTTTAAATGCTTCATTTCTTTGTTGTTTTCTTGTCTAATGTCCATGTTTCAACACTATAAGAAAAAGAGTTCTTAAATGTTACGTAGAGCCAGTCTTAACATATGGATGCGAATCATGGACAATAGAACAACAGACAAGAAATTCACTGGAGTCTGTAGAAATGTGGTTTTACAGAAGAATGTTGAGAGTACCATGGACAGCTAAGAAGAGAAATGAAGATGTTCTGAGAGAGGTGAAAGCAAAAAGAGAGCTAATTTCCAATATTAGGAAGAGACAATCATCATTTTTTGGCCATGTAATGAGAAGGGAACAGCTGGAATATATTGTAACAACTGGAAACATTGAGGGACGAAGAGATAGAGGGAAGCAAAGAGAGAAAATAACAGACAGCTTAAGAGAATGACTTGGCAGAAGGTCAACAACAGAGATGATAAATAGCTGCCGAAATCGAAAGTTGTGGAGAGACATGATCACCTACGCCAGTAGGCCCGGCACTTGATGATGATTACAAATCTATGTCTGGTTGTTAATGAAGTTCCATGCCTTTTTAAATAAATATTCTTCAGTTGTGTGTGTGTACATATACATATGTACACAAACTAGCCTTCCCAAGTCTTGCATCATCTGCCTCCGTGCTGCCTTCTCTGTTAATGGTACTATTAAGACTATAAAATATATATAGTAAATGCATGAACATAATTAGCTTCTATTACAGTCTTCTATTATAACTGAATTAGTGTTAACTGTTTATTCTAAGTTCTCCATATTTTTCTTTATTTATGCTATGCCAAATCCTTTACTCTGCAGATATTTTCTTGTATATATATATGTCATGTTTATTTCATTTTAAAATACGTTTGTTCTGTTTTCACCAACATTTCTGATTGTTGTTACTTCTAGTCTTCTGAGCCCATAATTATGTTTGTTGTCACTAGATGTGTTAATGATCGCCAAAGGAAAGTATAGAGAGAGTAGATCTACTCACGTTGATGTAGAAATGCAAAGAATTCTCTAACTTCCTGACACTCCCTACTGTCTGTCAATTGACCATTGTCTTTGGAGTCTGCAGAAACACCTCGACGCTGTATGGAAGATTGCTCTCCGACTATCGTGTCCGTCTCTACACAACCATTACTGGTCAGTGTCGATGGCATGATAGCTGGAGACCTACCAACGGTTCCTGAGGTGAATGCAGACTTCCCACAGTCCAATCTTATTTACAGACAAATCTGCGCAGCTCCGGGATCTGACGTCAACCCAAGATAACATTTTAAATCACAATTTGATCGGCAAGTTTTCTTATTCTACCAAGTGGCTTAGGGGTTTTTCTTGGCTTTCTTCTTGGCGAGCTACTAGTCGTTCAACTTCAGACTATGGCTATCTAGGTTATATCAGACCGTAATTACCACTAACATGTCCTAGTGTATAACAGGGATGGCTAATTTCTTTCAAATGGAGGGCCACTTTTTTATTTATTTATTTTTTTTTTTTTTGGTGGCGGGCCACACACATAACAACATCAATACAAATAAACTTGGCATTTGTTTTAATGTAATATTTTTGTTATTTATCGGCATTATTTGTTTACATAAATCATTTTGTTGCAACAGAGTGTAAAAATGCCTAGTTGATTTATAAAAATGCATCATCATCATCGAGTGCCGTCTCTGACTCGTAAAAAATACGAGTACCTCCGAAGACGGAGTTATCTGCCTGTACAGCGAGGGACCCATGTGCACACAGTTGCAATGGAAAAATGGATTCATCATCGAGTGCCACCTCTGCAACGAAGGTTGGCTACCATGGAGCACCATTCTGTTCTATCTCTTGCTTTGATGGTGCAGGTTGTCATAGGCTAATTTGCCCATCTTTTGATGTTACTCGTCCATGTTAGTCTTGGTCTGGCTCTTTTACCTTGTATTTTCCCCTTCCAGTATTACTTTTAGTAGGCTGTTGTGTCTTTTAACATGGCCCAAAAATCGCATTTGTCTTGTTTGAATTGTGTTTAGTAGTTCTCTTTTCATTTTTAGTTGTTTTAAGACTTTATCGTTTGTTTTCTTTTCCTTCCATCCAATTCTACCTATTCTTCTATATATCCACATTTCAAAGGCTTCAATTCTCTGTACTGTTTTCTTATCTACTGTCCATGTTTCTGAACCACATAGGAATATTGAGAAGATGTAACATTTTGCTATTGTTAGTTTTAGCCCAGGTGTTATTTGTTTTGATGTTAGTATGTTCTTCATGACATTAAAATTACTTTTTGCCATTCCTATTCTTTTATTTCAGTTGTACATTTTCCATCACTGGTTATAGTATGTCCATGGTAGTTGTAAAAAAAAAAAAATGAATCAAAGTTGCTATTGATATTGTTTAACAAACATGTTTTAGTTAGGTCATTTTAAAGTTGACATGTAACAAACCTTAAAGAGAACAATGTGGACGTTCATGTGCAGCAAGTTCATCAAAGTCAATGTGTAAAGATGCTGATGATATTCGTAATATATCCTGAAGGTGGCCATCAGTAGGTCTGTTTCTTTGTGACGATTTCATCGCCTTCATTGTTGAAAAATGGCATTCACATATGTATGTGCTTCCGAACATAGAAGTAATTTTCAAACTGAAATCACTCAATGCGGGATATTTTTCCAGTGGCACAAGTTTCCAAAAGTCAACTCTTATCTCCATCCTTGATTGGAAAAAGGGGTCACTTTGGAGGCTACATAACTCCAACTGAAAAGTGTCATGTTGTTGGAAAATGTCACACTTCATAAGGTTGTTAAACAATACCATTTCTGGTCGTATACCACTGAAGTCAGAAAATCGTTCATTGAATTGCTCCAATAGTTTGTCTAACTTTAATACAGAAAATTTGAAATCAGTGTCACTGCGCTCCTCAATCAATTCTTTGCACGAAGGAAAATGAATGAAGTTTTCTTTGGCCAGGGTAAATCTAAAAACTTTTAGTTGACTTATAAATCCTTAAGAGGTGTCCTACCAAATCTGAGACTGTTTGGGAACGTCCCTGTAGCTTACCGTTGAGTTTATTCATGTGCTGGGTGATATCAGTTAAAAAGGCCAATACGCTGTTAAAATGTGGATCAGACATTTTTCTGATCAGTTCTTTGTTGGTATCATGTTTCTCTAAAAACTGATTTATCTCGTTTCTCAAAGCAAAAAACCGCCTCAAACAATTCCCTTTGCTTAACCAGCGTACTTGTGTGTAGAGCACCAAATCGCCATATTCCGCCTCAACTTCTGATTGAAAATTTATAAACTGTCGGTGTGTCAAAGCCCAATTCCCGCCTTTTATTAATTCACACTTTATTAGTTTTCATAACATCCTCCACGTCTAGAATCTTGCCACACAGCGCCTCTTGGTGTATAATGCAATTTAATGCTGGGCAATGGATTCCAGCCGTCCTTAATAATACAACTAAACCTGTTTGAGTACCACACATTGACTTAGAGCAATCTGTCACTATTCCTGAAAGTCTGTTTATGTCACCGATACCGTTAACAACTTTCATAACTGAGTTATAAATGTCTTGACCTTTGGTCGTATTATGCAATGAATCTAAAGCTAGTAGCTCTTCATTCATTGATAATAAAGTCTTTTGAAACAGTTATTATGAAAATTAAAAGTTGTGCTGTGTCTGATATGTCAGTAGATTCATCCAAAGCCAGAGAAAAGTAAGTGAAATTTGTAACGACATTCTTTAATTTACTAGATATATGAGAACTTATTTCCTCAACCCTTCTAGTGACTGCCTGTTTTGATAGTGGGACGCTCTCAAAATGACTGGCAATTTTTTCTTCCCCAAATAACGCGCCATGTTAATAGAACAACGCTTTACGAAGTCACCGTCACATAACGATTTTTTTTTTTCGCTATCTCTGCGCTTACAACAAACGATGCCATTAAGGAACTTGTTTGTTTTGTTGTTAATGTAGTAAAAACAGATTTCTGAGCACTACCCTTTTTCTTCAAATCGCACACAAGTGTAGAACGTATTGTACCAATTTAGTCCTTGTATTTAGCGGCGTGGTGCTGTGTGTAATGACGTTTAAGATTATATTTTTATTTACAGACAACACTTGCAAACACACAAGGCACTGCGGTTTGCTATCCTTATTGCTGATAAATAAAAAATCATGTTCCCATTTCTCATGAAAAAATCAGATTTTTTTCATTTAATTGACGTTTATTGTTCATATTATACCACGGCCGAAGCAACAGACAATGAAAACACAGATTACAACAATAGCACTGTTTCCTGTTAAAAATGGAACTGTTCGCTGTAACTCGACAAAATTAGAATGATCAGATCGGATATACAATTTTGACTGATGAAAAGAGGTTTAGAGAGAAAGAAACTGAAAGTAAAATAATTGTGGGGTGAATGTGTTGGGTGACTGACAGTATTTCTTGGCGGAAACTGTTTGAACTCGCCGAACCGAAAGTCGTTTCTAGAACCATTCATCGGTTTCTTCCTTTGTTTCAGTCGATCGCAGGATGATCAAACGGAAAAAAAGGATAGGTCGGGAATGACGGGAAGGCGACGTTAAACTAACTACTTGAGTGTTCCGAGTGTTAAACATAGGTCTACTTGTACTATTATTCTTCTTTGATTTACCTCAGATGTTTCCACCAATAATTATACTTTATTTTAAACAAATTACTAGGGAACATTTGAGTTAGCTTTCTCCAAGGTAGAAGTTAATGTAACAAATTTTAATCAAATTTACCCAGGACATTGTGCTCAATGCAACCTGATTTTATTTTTTATCCGCCGCAGGCCAAAAAAAAGGATGTCACGGGCCACCTTATTGGCCATCCCTGGTGTATAACACACTTATGCAACGTATGGTGACAGATTTACAAAGATGACTATACAAAATATAGGGACAACAAAATGAAGATATACTCTACTACATGTTCTGGAGTAACTAAAACTAATATTACAAAGATAGAATAGATACAAATATAAGAAAATACGCAAGGAAAATATACTATATTACATGTCTAGTAGATAGATTAGACAGACAGACAGATAGAGGAGAGAAAATAAATGTAAAAAAATGGGTCACTTAGCTGAAAGAAACTTCTTACGGAACCGCAGACTAGATCAATGTTCTACCGAAAAGTCTGAAGTTAAAACTACATTTTAAAAAAATTAATTGACAAGTGTGGCTTTTCAGAGAGAAGACATCTGGGAGGGCTTCAATAACAGCAGTCAACTGGTAAGACATGTTTCTAATCATGGAAGTATAAGTAAGAGCCGTCACAAGAAATGATGACAGCAGATTCAGTTTTGTGTGAATGGAGGTGGCTGTAGAATCACATTTTGATATCAAATATAATCAATGCTACTGGTCATATGGGTGTCGATTGTTTTTAACTACCAGCAGGTTGTTTTTTTTTTGTTTGTTTCTTGTTGATTTGGTGTTTCTCTAGCGGTGTAATGAACTGCAGCATGCTATTTCGCCATTGTGGGCGGTTTCGCAAGGACAGAAAATGACGTCGATTGAAGCTTTTTATGTACAAATCTGTGATGTTTCTTCTGCCAATGGGCCAGTTGCTTCCTTTGCTAAACTCGCTGTACAGCACCTGTTTCAAAATATCTTTATCAGGCATACCTAACACATTAAAACATAAATTAAATAGAGACACAGGTACAGTACAGTACACACAAACAACGGCAGAAAAAAAATATTTTATTGCGCAGTCCCAACCTGGATTCATAAGACACTCTTACCACAAGAGAGAGAGAGAGAGACCTATGTTTTAGAACACCGGCAGCTCATTATTCTCTCTCCCCCCAAAGTATTGTTGCTGGTAGGTCATACATACATGTCCCCATGTGTCTAGAACATTGGATTACAACCCTGATGCAGGAATTTATATCATGAACCCTGTGTTGTTATGTTCCTTGTTTTATATCAACAGAAGTGTTTCAACTTATGTTAGTGTATGTGGCATATACTTGATAATGACTATGTACTTTATATTTCTATCACACCTCAGCGTTTTCATCTAAAATAAATTTTTATTTATTTAGTATTATTGTCTTTTATATCACACGGACTTATTTAGCAGCATGTAGATCAGTGTAACTGATCTACATGCTAACTTAAGGTTGGCCAGGGCAGGATTATAGCCAAGACTAGAGGGCCAAACTTAAGAACATCATAAACAATTACATGATGTGATTTAGTAGTATATAAATAATGCTTGCACTTTGATGACATATTTTATCATGTGTGGCAACAAGACAATTATTTATTTCACAATTACATTTATATTATTTCTTTTAACCAACTAGAACTTTGGTTTTTATTTATAGGTATTTAAGATAGTAGTTTATGTGTAGGCTTCAATGGCCAAGAAAAAATAGACTGGCAGGCCAGCATTTGGCCACAGCTGGTGCAGATCTTTAGAATACTGGATTTTATTAGGAATTGAGCGTCTGGTACTATATCCTGCCCTCTATTTTAAGATTTGTTTATAGGCTATTTTGTCGACCACAAACATGTAAAGGCCTTGGTAATATTCCAAATGTGTAAGTTACAAATGGTAACAAATTTATATATCTATCGAGTAAATTAAGAGAACACCATCAGGCATATCCTACAACTTTCTCTATATTGAACCACTCACGTGTCCTCTTTCTACTTTGACGACTGCATACGGTTGGCTTTTGTACATTAACAGTATCAATTTGATGTGCAGTGAGAACCCCATGTTTTCTTTATTTTTTAATAATCAGAAACAAATAATTACAACAGCCAGTGAACAGATATAATCGTCAGAGTACACACACTTCAAAAACAACACAGCCAGTGAACAGACAGAATCATCAGTGAGCATGCACTTCATGGTCTGCTATAAGTTACTGAGCACCTATGGGTATGGACCTAGGTATGTTGTGATATCAACTCTAAAAACAGTGAACAAAAATAAAGCAAGCAAAAATTTGTTGTTAAGGCTGAGATCTTTGAGAGTTGGAGGAAGATAGAAAGGAAAGATTTAGGGTTGCATAATAAAAAGTTGTTGCGGAAACAAAGACCAGTTGTGAAATTTCCACAGGTCACAATGTTTGAAAATGGGATTCTTATTTTTGTCTACACTTTTAGATGTCAATGTTAGATCAAAGAAATGATCGGTCAGTTTTAGGTTGATGGCATCTGCATAGTCTGTCCACATATGGCTACAAGACATTCATCAAATATTGGACACCACTGTGACAGGTGTTCAGAAACCATTTTGCCTGTGTCATGATCACATTCATGAAAGGTTCATACTTTTAAAGAAGAAAAGGTAATTTGTAATCTGTTATGGCCTGTTCAGAATATAAAACTGTTGCAAAAAAAAAAAATAATAAATGTAAAGTGGTATTTTCTTCTTGCTCAAATGGCTTCAAATTCTTCTAGTATTGTTTCAGTAAGTTATTGGTATCTTGAATGCATAAAAATATGTACTACACATAGAAATACTATATTTATTCTTAAGTTTAATATTTTCTGTCAATAAATTAATTTGCCAATACCATATTTGTAGCACCTGTTGCTTGATTACCTGTTTTAAAAGTTTCTATAACACTTTCATAATCAGCTGGCAATGCAAATGATGAGTTCATTTCAAACAAAATACTTTTAATTTTGTATATAGTAACAGAGAAACATATTTACCCATCTAGAAAGAATGTCATGCAATTTCTTATTTTACAAAGCATATATTAAAAGAGAGGGCACAGGAGCAAGAGACAATCCTAGAGTAAGATGGACAGGCAACATAAAAGAAGCACAACAACATCAACTGACAACGAGTGAAGCCGCCAACAGGGAGAGAACCATAACTTTGTATCTCCCTTGACACCCAAACGGGTACAGGAGGAAGCAAAGAAAGACTTACAGAAAACATCCATCCAGATACTTAACAATGAAAATAGTGGACATCACATATTTGTATGAATAACTACAGCTCACTTTAACACACTAATAGACACAGACAGAGCAGTACCAACGTACAAACCATTCTCAATGGAGTACAAATATTTAAGTTTATTGCTAGCACAGCTGACTTTGAAAACATATACTGAATTTGCCACAAAATCACATAAACAATAGACCTAGAGAAGTGTAAATAAATGTTTCATTATATTTTAAAGGCAATATTGTTTTAATAAATTATATCCTTCAATTCACAATATGTTTTTTCATTTTTTACAACTTAACAAACGTCACATACAAAACTCAGTTGAAATATTTGTCTCAGTCAAAGGGTAAATGACCACAAGCAGTTCAGTCAAATAAAACTAACAAAATATTTATTATTTTAATAGTCTCTCCATATCTATTATTTAGACTGTATATGTACCTATGTCACTTGCACCCTTTCTCAAAATACTTAAAGTTTTTTCCTACATATTTATTTTCCTTGGCATCCATGTGAGTTACCTTGACTTCAAACACCCCATATCAGAGTTCTTCATACCAAATTAACCAATCATTTCAAGTATTGCTACATGTCATCAGTTACCATACTAAACTAACCAATGATGTCAAGTATTGCTACATGTCATCAGTTATCATACTAAACTAACCAATGATGTCAAGTATTGCTACATGTCTCCAGTTATCATAATAAACTAACCAATGATGTCAAGTATTGCTACATGTCATCAGTTATCATAATAAACTAACCAATGATGTCAAGTATTGCTACATGTCAGTTATCATACTAAACTAACCAATGATGTCAAGTATTGCTACATGTCTCCAGTTATCATAATAAACTAACCAATGATGTCAAGTATTGCTACATGGCATCAGTTATCATAATAAACTAATCAATGATGTCAAGTATTGTGACATGTCACCAATTATCATTACAAAAAATCCTGAACTTTAACATTTCTCCTGACAGCATTAGAAAAGCCTTCCTTGAAATGAAACCAGATGACAGTATCAAGTAATTCACTTGACTTTTTTTCTGGAATATACAGGAAACAAATTAATGACAAATGCTTCCTTGAAACTAACGTTTCATTATTTTACATTTCTTTTTCTGTTGGGGGATGTATCTTCATTTTCCTTATTTATGTGCTAAAATTGTAAGCTTCTTGTTCTTTACACATCAAGTTTTAAGAGTTATTCACCCTTTTGGAGGCAAAGCCAGTCTATAAGATTAGGAACTGGCATTAAGCCTGAAAGAGTTGTAACAATTTCACATCAGAAAAGGTAGTTTGGGATAAACTTCAAGCATTCATTCATTATCACAATATTCATGAATCAGATTCTAAGTGCTTTTCAGAATGATACAGGTTTATGTAGCACAGACAGGGGAAGTTTACTAACGCCAGCACAATCTTCCCTGGTCACAGTGTTTCGTAACAGCAGACCCCCCCAAAAAAAAGTGGATCCCTTGCTTAATCATGTAAAACTAAATACAGTTGAGCTCCTTCTTCAAGTAACATACAAAACACACAAATCTAGCAAAGTGTATGAATTATGAGATAAATGCAATATTCAAAGAAAACATTGGACATAAAAAAACAATTCTGTTTCTCAAAGTTAAACTGTATATTAAAAAAATTAATATTATATGTGTTATTGGTGTAAAAATACAGGGAAGAAAATTATATTTTTATGGTGTAAAAATACAGGAACAATAAAATATTACGTTTATGGTGTAAAAATACATGGACAAAAAAATTATACATATTTTTTTATCTGTTAAAACAAAAAAAAACAGCGTTCAATGATTGATGTAAATACCTTGTTGTGACTGAGTCACAGCTTCACTAGGGAGCGATTTAACTCTCTTGGTTTTGACAAAGTTCCCAAAGAAGTTGAAAGTGGGCTGAAATGATTTCAAAGTTGTCTAGTGTCATAATAATCTAAACATTATTTTTTTTAAAATGTACATAAAATATGAAAAGATCATTCCATAAATGGGGGTTGGTAGTCTAGGGTCAAGATATCAGTTTCTGGAATCCAAAGGCCCTTGGGTTCAATCCTGCACCAGGCAGTGGGAGTTTTTCTCTTAGAATCTGTGGTTCCTTGGTAGCTGTACTATCCCCTGGTTTCTGAGTTGTTAGATCTGATGTCTAGCCCTCAAGGAAACAGTGACAAAAATGGATGTGTAATTTTGCGCATGTTAAAGAACGCTCGGCAGTTGAAAATTTAAAAGAGTAGGCCAACAAATGGCAGCTACCTGGGCAAAACTGATAAGAAAAAAAATCTACCTTATAATGTAAATTCTGTAAAATATAAATGATAGCACCTCTTAATCTGGAGAATATCTGCTTGTATGGCAAAGGACACCTGAGCACACGGCTGCCCGGATGAAAAATGGGGAGAAGTGATGTTCATGCAAAATTTAGTCCCTTGGGACTTTACTAAAGATATAAAGCTGATGTATACAAACAGCAACACTCCATAAACAGCTAATCAAACAAATGTTAAAGCTACAATAATATAGTCTCCACTTTTTAATTTGCCTGTTTTGTCAACATAGAATGGACCAATGATGCAAGGTAAGACAAGAAACAAAACAGCAGAAAAAGACGACTTCCAAGACCACACAATGTTAGAATTAAACATGAAGCAGTGCTTTAATGTAAAAGTCATAGATCACTTTGTATAACTTGGAAGCTGCATTAATAAAGAAGGCACAAATGAATACATTAGAATCAGAATAGCGAAAGTAGAAATAGCTGTCAGAAACCTTGATATAATATGAAAATTAAAATTACAAAACAAAAAAACAAAGCTCAAGACTTTTAAATGAAATGTATTATCCACCCTTACTTACACACACAAGAGCTGGCAAACAATTACAGAAATAGAAAATAAATTAGATCATTTTAAAAACTGTAATTAGGTGCACATCAGGTAGCCCAGATAACACATTTTGGCCAATCACTTGTAACGCCTTTACTTTAGTTTTTTATTCATTTATTTATCACATAATATGTCATATTTACCTTTTCTGGGGCCAGACTTTTTGCCTGCAGCTTTTGAAGATGGTTTGGTAGTGCTGGACTTGGCTTGCTTGTCTCTGTAGACTTCTCTGTGGCTGACACAGGCCTGAATAAGCAATGCCGTTTAATCTATCATAATGCTTTGTATCCTATATTTGTCATGACTTATATCTCAAAACTGTATGCATATTTGTCTATCTTACAAGCCATATTAAAAGAAAGAAGAATAAATTCAATGGGGCTTATTTGAAATCCCATAGAGATGCTATTATTATCCTATTCCTTTACTTTTCAGCAAGAGAACAAAAATTTAAAGCATCTTGCCAGAACTGACTGTATTAAGGAACCTACATGCCTTGAAAAGAAATCTAACTCAATAAAAAAAAATTATACAGAAAAATCCATAGGAAACCTTGTATAAAGAAAAAGTCTTCTCCTTTTTTCTTCACTTCTTCTTGTACCTGTTCAGTTGTCGAAGGAGATACAAAGTTCTGGTTCTTGCCCTTTTTACAGCTTCACTCATTATCAATTGATGTGGCATTTCTTTGAAGTTGTCTGTCCATCTTACTCTGTGTCTACCTCTTGGTCTTTTCTCTTCTCCTCTTTTAATACATGCTTTGTATGGTAAGGAATTGCATGGCATTCTTTCTAGATGAGCAAACCAGTTTTTTGTTGTTTCTGTTTGTAGCTTAGGATTGATTCAATGCCTTCTTTTTCTCTTATATCATTTCTGATTCTGTCTTTTCTGGTCACTCCAAGTGATTTTCTCAGACATCTCATCTCTGTGCTGACAAGCTTCCTTTTCTGCTTAGTCATTAAGTGACCATGTTTGGTATTGGTAGCACAATGTTGGACAATGCTCTGAATAAGATGGTTTTAAGTGGTAGAAGGTATTGTGAAAAAGAGTAATGAAGATATATTAAAGATCTAAAGATTAAAAAGAACTGGCTCATAAACCATTCTACAGATGAAATTAAAATACTATGACCACACTAAAAGACAGTTAGAAATAACAATAATGGAAGGCTAGGTTCTAGAAGACGAGACAGAGTAGACCAAGAAGGTGATTCCAAGACATCAAAGAAATCCTGAACATGACAACAGAAGTGGGTGACCTGGCTAAAGAAAGAGATTTTTTCAAATGGGCTGTGGTTAATGCAATGTTCTGCAAAGGACACACCTTAAAGTGTATTGAATACTGGTGCTAGACAATGCTAACAACTTTCTGTTGCTAAACATCTGTGAATGTTTGAGATTACTGCAGCACTTATTTCACACTGGGAAGTGAGACTTGCATTGAACATTCCTTGTTTGATAGATTATTTATCATATATATTGCATTGTATTGTATTGTATTGTAATGTACTGTACATTTTAAGTGACATCAACATCACAAGCTAAAAATGTTGACATATCCTATCAAAATGAAGATAAAAAATATTTGGCATCTGACTGCATAAACATGTGGCAGCATGGTTAGGATAATGATTGAGAAAATTTCACTTTATATCGCCATCATCACTTTGTATAATGCTTTTAATATAGATTCTGTACAATTGTTTATTCATAAATCAGTCTTGAACAGAAATACAAAATATTTTTTAAAAATTGTATTCATGCTGCAGTTTATATATTCAAATACTCCTTTATTTATGAAAATACTCCAATTTTAACTAACTTTATTATATTTAAATCAAGATGTTTATTTTTTAATACAATTTTCTGGGAATATACATACTACCTTGCCAATTTTACACAAAGTCTAGAAGTGTTTATCAGTATTACATTATCACTCATTTCAACCAGTTTTTTTTGTGGTCATTGCTAGTGCTCTAAAAAATTTGTTCACAGCTTTAACACCCACTTTTGTGAAGTTGAAGTTTTTTTGTTCACAAGCAAAGCTGTTATTTTTTTGAGACAACTCAAAGAGTGTATTAATGAACTGGTCTCCAAGCTAAACATTCGTTGTTGCACAATGCATCGCTGGAAGGCTGCAACAACTGTGGATGGTCAAAACTGGTAGCATGATAACAATATGAAGTAATATTTATGTATAAAATAGAATATCAACTGAAGTTTAAAATAATGTTACTGAAGTCTTAGTTAAGTCATGGAATACAATATTATTTTGTGTCACACTTATGGATACCCTTAAGATTTCTTGGTAATGTTCTACTAAGACAATGTCTTACATTTGTTTGTTACTGGGTCCTTCACTTTTCCTCATTTTTTCCAACTCAATCTGCATTGGAAATGTAGAAATAACATAATAGGTTAATTAATGTTGAAACAAGGCAAACTTATCTCAAAACTAATCTTATCTATAAAACTGTTCATGATTTGTGTTCTTTTTTATGTTTATTAAATTATTGTAGAACATGTCTGAATAGAAAATATATTTATACTTCACAAATATTTTTAAAAATCATAAACTTTCAAGCAATGTATGATAAAATCACCAAATAGTTGCCAGATTTTGTTCAGTTTTTTTTGTATACTAAAGATAAATAATTCTTGACAAAAATTTGGTTCCTACAGACATAAATACAAGAACATCTCTTCATCAATTATAATTTTTTGCATTCTTATATTTCTAAAAAAGTATAACTACTATAAAAGTAAGGTACAAATATACAAAACAAAGCTGGCAACACTTGATGGTAAAATACCTCTCTAGCTATCATCTGCTTGGCAGCATATGTCAACTGTTTTCTCTGCTTCATCCCTGAGAATTTCACCACTTCCTCAACATTTCTGAACAAATATAAATAAATATCATGTTGAGAAAGAGAGCTTACATGACCAAAGTGCTCAAGTGGTCTCTTACAAGAATAATTATGTAATTATTTCTAGAACTGGGTTGATGGAAAAGCAACTAGTGCTCTGAATATTCAAATGAAATATACATGAACACTTTTTTAAGTTCAATTTTATAATATCTGACGTTTTGAACATGCTCTCATATTATGTCATTTTCATGACACAATTATAAGTACTGTTCTCCCTTTTTGTAATGATTGTCACAATAACCTTAATTTATTAATGCTTTAGAGCTGGAGTAAAAAGCATTATAGAGAGGGACAGAAAGAGTGAAGTTGACGTGAGTAGGCCTATTTGATTTACTAACTTCTCAGTTTTGAAAACATTAATATAGACTCTGATTTAGAATTGAGTCAATAGCATTAGGAGAGAGAGAGAGAGAGACAGAGAGAGAGAGATAGAAAGAAAGAAAGAGAGAGTGTGTAAAGTTGACATGAGTAGGTCTATTTGATTTACTGAATTCTCAGTTTTGAAAACAATGTAGACTGATTTACAAATGAGTCAATAGCATTTGGGGAGAGAGAGTAAAGTTGAAATAAATGTTTGGTTTACTGAATTCGTAGATTTGAAAAATTATTAATTACCTAAGAAGATATTAATAAACATTCTGACACAGAACATACTTTCATTTTTTTCTTCTTGGACAATTTATGTTTTGTGTTTTTCGTCCAAAGTTTCACTTTTGATGATTTTATTTTTTTTTGTCTTTCACAGCAGATTACAATAATTCTAAAATGTGTTTCTATGTTTTCTTTGACTGGAAATATATAATTATCCTGCTTTTTATGTCACTACAGGCAGTAAACACAAAGTGATGAAGCATAAGCTTGGTTAGCCCACCTCAATGTAGAAGATAAGTATTTAGATTGAAACTATATTTTAAGAAGGGAGATTGGGTGGTCTAGAGGTAAGACATCGACCTCTGGAAAGGACAACTTCAAATCCTGTCACAGGTGGTGGTCACTTCAATACTGTAATTTCTTCATGGTTTTACTCTCCCCTGGTCTCTAGGTAGTGAGATCCAATACTTTGCACTCTCGGATAGCAGCGAAAAACAGAAGGTTCAGTATTCACACATTGAAGAACTCTTTACAGTTAAAAATCTTAAAGAGTAGGCTATATTGGTCACAGTCCGAACAAAAATTGTTAAGTGAATCTACCTATGCTGAAGATGGGTGTGTCAGGCTGAAATGTGAAGATGATAATGCTGCTTTGCTATAAACTAGTGACACAAAGCATGCAACACGTAGAAGAAAGAAATATTTGAAGCAGATAATAATAAGTTATATACAAATTATATGAAAAAAGTTTTGCACACTACAAACTGTTGAATTTCAAGAACTTGTATTTTGAAAACATAATTTTTTACGAGGGAATCATAATCTACGGTGAAATATGTCCAAGATATAATCATTTTTCCTTAAGAGAAATATATCTAAACATCAATTTGCTGAACTATTATCCCAATAACTTGTGCTAAATTAAAATAAATTCTAGAATAAAGCACGTAAGTTTGGCACTTACGGATCCAGTGAATAAACGTACTGCCCGTCATTTGTCTTCTCTTGGCGATAGGTCATGTTGTAAGCTATCATTATCTTCACAACATTTGAGAGTTCATCTTTTTCTCTACTACTATACAACTGTGTGTTGACCTGTCACAAGAAAAAAAAAATGATGTCATAATAACAATCATTACAAACGATTTAAGATAAGTTTCAATTTTATTACCAGTCTAATGGCTGGAAAATCTTTATGAAAGAAACACAACAAATTATTTCTGTTGTTTTTTTTTTTTTTAAAGAATTTTGATTTTATAAATTAATGTCATTAATGACTTTACAGTTCTCTCTTGCTTTGGAGAAAACAATTATTTCCAGAATATTAACATTGACATATTTCCTCCTCTCAATATAATTCCGTTAGAGACTTCTATCAAACAATAACACACACAAACACCACTATATGTCTTTGAGCAAAGAGCAGGGTCCATGACTCTGATAGAGACTTTTATCAAACAATAACACACACAAACACCACTATATGTCTTTGAGCAAAAAGCAGGGTCCATGACTCTGATAGAGACTTCTATCAAACATATGCAGACACCACTATATGTCTTTAGGGAGCCGCAATAGCTCAGTGGTTAGTGAACTGGACTACAAAGGACAAGAGGCAGGGTTCGATCCCAACTGACAGCTTCCGGGTTCACCCAGCCTTTAATAGGTACCAGAATTTTTTCTGGGAAAGTAAAGCGGCACGGGCGTAATACCGACCATAATACCCCAAAAATCATGTGCCGAAGGTCTGTAAAATTTATGGTCACTAACACCATATTCCCTATACGCCACTTGGCGTGACAGGGACACTTTACTTTTTTTTTACTATATGTCTTTGAGCAAAGGGCAGGGCTCATAACTCTACTGGATCAACAACCAACCAGCAAAAAAATTTCTTTGTGTCGCTATGTTAACATATATAACAAATATTCTAAATAAATCACTGTTCAATGGGATTAAAGAGAAAGTATATAAAAATGTTCATGAATGACATAATCTTCTTAATTGTCAAACATTTGTGCATAAACTTCTATTACAAATATTTTACAAAATATAAATGAATTTAAGAAATTGATCTTTTGTGAGCTACAATCAATTTAAATACATACAGGCCTAAGTGTTGGTTGCAGGATATCTAACAATGGAGGCAACAAATCCATGACAAGACCATGTGGGTCGTTAAACTTCCGCACCAATGGGGACATGTCACTTATCATGGATGTCAATAAATTCTTTGCCTTGAGTAGTTTCTGATTTGCCTGAAAGAAGGTATCAATTACTGTCAAAGCATTTTGTAAGAAAGTAATACCTGCAGCACAGCATATAGGGGAAATGTTGTACTCTCTGTTAGTGGTTAATTAGACATAGATAATACATTTATATTCTGATTGTTTGATAGATTAATAATTAGAAAAAGTAAACATTAACACTATTATTTTGGAAAATAAAATAGATATAATAAAGGGAAATAGTTCACAGCCTTCTGTAAGTCATGACAACCGAAGCTCATACTATATATATATATATATATATATATATATAGGGAGCCGCGATAGCTCAGTGGTTATGAACTGAACTACAAAGGACAAGGGGTAGGGGTCGATCCCAACCGACGGCTTCCGGGTTCACCCAGCCTTAAATGGGTACCGGATTTTTTCTGGGAAAGTAAAGAGGCATGGGCGTAATACCAATCACATTACCCCGAAAATCATGCGCTGAAGGTCTGTAAAATTTATGGTCACTAACACCATATTCCCTATACGCCACTTGACATGACGGGGGCTCTTTACTTTTTTTTTAACTATATACATACATAAATATATATCTTCTATATTAATCTTTATCACCTAGCAAAGAAAAATAAGATAAGCAGCAAATGATCATAAGGCCAGTGTTAATGAAGACAGTATTTTTTTAAAAACATGAAAGCTGTTGTATGAAACAAAGATGGACTAAGTTTATATTTTCCTTATTCATAGAAATAGATGATTTGTTTTTGAAGTAACAAAATAAAGTTAAAAAAATTAATTCAACTATTAAATTTAACAGAATGTAATATTATTAATAAGCTAAGAGAAAAGGGTATTCTGATCCTTAAAGGTTAACATAATCCTGCATTGAAACCTCCAGTTGGTGGATGGGTGAGGTCAAGATGGCTGCTTAGTTAAATCAGATTCAGGACTGGTGGCATTTTTGCTGCCGTATGTTTCCAAAATGATTCTTCTGGTGTGGATTTTTGTTTGCATAAACAATGATGGTTCAGTCGCATTCACATGACCACTGGAATCAATGCAAATTCATCACCATTGGAGAACCTTTGTGCTTCAGGAAATGACCATAGATTGAAGTGGAATATACCTGGTCCTAGTGTTACCTTGGGATAGAATGTATGATCTGAGCTCAACTGTAAATTTGCCACCAGGTGGACTGTGGTCGGATCATGTGTATCACTGAAGTGGAGGTCTGATTTTGTTGGGACTGCATTTCTTGGGGCATGCTCACTAACCACAAAGTTCACTCAGGTGTGGTGCTGGCGCATGGAGATCGTGTCGCATATGATCACCGTTACAGCTACACAGAAGTATTAATAATGAGCTGTGCATATTTTTTAAAAACTCAACATGTTCAATGATACTGTATGAACGATCAGAATGAACACTTAGTTGCTGAAATAGGGATGTAGAGGATATGGCAATGTCCCACCTGCAATTACATCAATCTGTTCTAAAGTCTGTGTTGTTAGAACCATTGAATTAAGAGCAAATTTACCTTGAAAACGTGTGATAAACCTTTTTTCCCCAAATAACTTAGAAAAAATTAATAACTATCATTATTATTTCTTGGGCACATTTTCCCTCCAAAATCAAATGATGATTTATGTATTTTAAAAAAAAATAGAAACAAATTATTTTACTCTAAAAATGTTCAGTTTCATCAGAGCTTGTTACTCTTGCATAAGAAAATAAAAATGGCAAGATGGGCACCTTTTACTTATTCCATTTTTTTCAACCATAAAGTGATGATTGTAATGAAATTAGGGGCAGACACTAAAAAATTTAATTGGAAGGCTAGATTCAATTGAATACTTAAGAACATACGATAACTATGTGTATCTGGACGAACAATTATAAACTTACATCTGTCTGGGCATGAGGAAACTGAATACGTGACTGGTTGTTACAAGCATATAAGAAATGAAACATCACTGGTAAGAAGGAAGAGAATTTCATCACTGAATAGTCTTGTGTACGGCCAATGTACTGGTTGGCCACATCAGCAAAGCACAACCAATCACTTGCAATATTAGGCTGTAGATATACAAAAACCATTTTTTATTCATGGTATGCATAGATATAAGTGTTTTAATTCTTTCCCTACCACTGAAAATGCTTATTTGACTCAGATTAGAATATATGTAAAACCTTTATGTTCACTACCATTCTATGTATGATGCATAACATGAATCAGCTTTTACTCTAATTATAAATCTGAACAGCGTTGGCACATATCTAAAAATAAATTAATTAAGAATCCCATAATTGTAAAATAAGTATATGATTTTTATCTACAAAAATATGTCAAATATAAGAAGAGTTGCCTTATATTAATTCAAAGAAACAATTCCCACCAATATGCATCATCAAAACTAGTGGGACAACCATGAAACAAATGCAGAGAATTAAATACAAGAACACAATAACAGTATCAAGAGGAAAATTTAATACAAAAAGAACAAGCAGAAAAGAAAATTCCAAAACAGTACAAAGAATTTAAAACATTTTGTGCAACAAATCCATGTCAATGAAAGTGAGAAAAACCCTATGAAGATTTCTCAGACAAATTTGAGGACACCCTGGGCAGCCAACAAAAAATCTCTTCATGAGACCTATACACAAAGATGACTCCTAACAGACCATAAAGAAATAAACTTTTTTGATGGATTTGATGAGAGAAATTGGAACACAAAGTGACCATATGCAAAATACAGAGGGAGAGCATGACCGAGGGCAGCTGTGGGAAAAGATAATGCACTGCCTGACACTGTGGTGTGGCAGATGGTGATCAGCAGAATTGATTCACAATCATCATCATCATCATGTGCCATACCGGTTGGCATTAGTGATCATGTCCTTCCACAATCTTCTATCCACAGTCCATCGTATCAGTTCTGTTGTTGACTGTTTTCCATGCCTTGACACCAAGTATTTTTAGCTGTCCAGGGAACTTTCAACATTCTAATGATTCACAATACATCAGGGAAATTAGTGGAAAAACACGATCACCACACTGGGATATACAAACTATGAGCATTGGTCAGAAGGACACACGGAACAGTCTGTTTATCAATCCACACAGCAAATGATGAAAAAGAAGATGCAGTAAGTGCAACAGATATTCAACTAAGACGACAAAAATTGGTTTTTTTTTTACCCTAGATTATGATAGTCGTTAAAATTACCTCCTCAAAATACAAATTTGTGAAATTTGAGTTTGCTGCATACAAACATCCCTCCCCCCCCCCCCCCCCCAAAAAAAAAAAACCTTCCTAATGACTATTTTCAGTGACCACTGAGTGTTAGATTTGTTTCCTTCGATGTTGGATCAGACAATGCACTGTAAAACGTACTGTTACCGCACAAAAGAGGTAGTTTATTTTTAAATTTTGCTAATTCTCAAGAAATTAGTTTTTTTCCCATCCTCATGATGAGGTGAAATCTCCTCAGCTGTCTGCATGATATCAACCAAGCCTTTGTAACATTGGGTACTCAGCGAAAGAAGCAGAGGCCACCAAACATACGGGCTGAATTGACGGTTTACAGCCGCAGCTTGAAACATGGCATGACAGGGTTGAATTTCAGGCCATAAAATCTAAGCTTACCCAGGAAATTATTACAGCATCAGATTCCCATGTTTCTGCATGGGTAAACACACAGCTGTGTAGCAAAACTTCAAAGAAAATCTTAAATTCTTTACTTTAAATGTAACAATTAAGTGGTATCGTAAAAATGTGACTCACAATGAAACACTTATTGTAATCTAGGGTTAAATAAATGTTCTAAATTACTGTAATAGGCTAAGAAAATGTTCTTTTTATTCCAATAATAGTCTGTCTCACTGCAATACCTAACCAGTTAATCTTGTATTTTGCTCTTCACTCACGACTTACATTATTTAAATGAGGATCTTTGGACTTTGCTTCCAAATAATTTTCAAATAAACCCTGCATGATACGATCAGATTCCCCGGCACTTTGGGACACATCTAAGATATGCTGAAATCTAAGAAGTTAGAACCAAATTAGATTATACAGCTTACAAATACAACAAACAGGACTGTCAATAGTTGAAGTCAACAGAAACATGTGATACTTTTTGGGAGGTTGATTTGTTTCACACAAAAAATGTGATAGATTAATCTCTTACACAGGAATGTGAATATTGTGTTTTAATATAGGAATTTTTTTGCCGTAACATAAAAACATTTTCTTAAAAAAAAAAAAATTAAAAAAAAAAAATTTTTAATAAATTTTCTTCTTCTTCTTCTTCTTTCCTTCCTCATCTGCCTTTCAGCGTCGAGGGGAGATATAATTTGCGGTCTTTTGCTCTTCTGTTCGCCTCTGCTGCTGTTATGTTTCCTAGTGCTTCTAATATTCCATCGATCCATCTTTTTCGTGGTCGACCCTTGGGTCTGTTGTTCTCACAACGTTTGTTGAAGGCTCGTTGTGTTGTGTTTTGTTCTTTCTGCCTTGTCACGTGGCCGAACCATTTTATCTGTTGTTTCCTTATATATTCTATGGCTGGGGCTATTCCTAGCTTTTTTCTCAGTTCTACATTTCTGATCTTATCTCTCAGACTGTTTCCTGTCATTCGTCTAACACATTTCATCTCTGTAGAGGTTATTTTTCTTATTGTTCTTGCATCTAGAGTCCAGGTCTGGCATTGGTAGCACAACGTTGGAATGAAGATCGTATTGTATAGTGCTCGTTTTGCCTCCAGAGTTATTTCCTTGTTGGACAATAGTGGTGATAACTGTCCGATGATTTGACAAGCTTTGTTGCATCTTGATTCTATCTCTGCTGTTTGGGAATTGTCGTTTGTCATTAGACTTCCTAGGTATTTGAATTCCTCTACTTGTTTTAGTTGTCTGCCTTCTATAGTTATGTTGATGTTCTGTTTATTTTTGGCGACATTCATGACTTCTGTTTTGTTGATGTTGATTTTCATGTTGTATTTTGTTCCTAAGATGTTGAGTTTGTTTAAGTGTTCTTGTAGGTCTTCTATTGTTTCATGTATTAGTGCCTGGTCGTCTGCAAATAGAAGCTCGTTGATCTCCTCTGTCTCTGAGGAAAATAAATTTTAAAAAATAAAAATCACAATACTTTTTCTAACTGGCATCTTATCAAGCTTACGTTCTCTCTTACAAACAAAGAACAGTGGTAGGAAATTAACAAACACTTAACAGTGGTAGGAAATTAACAAACACTTAAGAACATTTATTTCCTGTTGGGCAACAGCAAAGCATAACTCACATTTTGTGCACAACATTTTTGCATCAAAAGAGTTTAACTTATATGAAAAATATCATAAGGATCTCAAACACTGTAACTTACCTGGCCAGCGGAGTAATATTTGTCATCTGTTTATTGTCCTGCTTGCCCTCTAGCAAGTTCTGGATGCTCACAAATTGGCTTCTGTTTAACATTATGAACAATAAAAGTTACTCTGCTGTTCTTTAAAAAAATGTAGCAACTTGGATAGTTTTACGACTATAAGTTAAAATAGTTTATTGAGATTAACAATTATATTTTAGAACATGCCTGTTAGAATGTTGAGCTCTTAGAAAATTAATTCAAGGTTTTAAAATCACCCAGGAAGAATCAATATGATAATGGTTGGAGGCTAAAGTAACAGATATGTATGATCAAGAATAAAGAAATGTTATAGTCTAAAAGCAAAGAAATTAGAATCAGAATAGCTAAAGCAGCAATGTCTTTCAGAAGCCTTGAAAAGTTGCGGAAATCAAAACTCATCAGCACAAACACAAAACTTAGGCTATTCAAATAAAATGTACTATCAACCCTTACGTTTGCGTGTGAAAACTGGAAGACAACAAGAGATATAGAAACAAAGTTGAACGCATTCGAAAATAAATGTCTAAGGAAAATACTTGGTATAACGTGGAACGAATTCAAAACAAACGAGGAAATTAGAGAAATTGCTGATCAACCACTAATATCTTCAGTAATACAGAAAAGACGATAGTCATATGTTGGACATGTGATGAGAAGAGATAATAACTGAATAGCAAAGCAAGCCCTCATGTGGGAAACAACAGGTAAGAGAAAAAGAGGAAGACCCAGAGAGACACTGAGAAGAACATTGATGAGAGAGGCAAGAGCAGCGGATTCGGCTCCTTCAATGAAATAGAGCTGCTTGCACAGAACAGAGACAAATGGCGAGATTTGATAAAATATCTTTAAAAGAATTGAAAACTGCTAGAACAAAAACTCAGATAAAAGAAGGAGTATCTTGGTCTATGCCCTATAGGCTGGCTACGACTCGAAAGGTCAATAGCTAGATAGATAGTCTAATATAGATCTCAACTGAGTAATTTTGTTTTAAAACAAAAAAGGATAAAATCTTCAATTTCATGTAATATTTCAACACAATTTTTTTATCACAACAATTCTTTACCTCTGTAAACAAACTTTTGACAAAATGTAGCTAATAAAGTAAATATCACACAATCTTTCTTATGAAGACACAATGTGTGCTTTGATTATTTTAAATGTCTGGAACAATGATCATTCTCATTAATGTTTCACTGATTATAGAAGACTTACTTTTTTGGTTTGGGCATGGTAAACACCTCATACCAGACAGAAAACAGACTTTTCTGTGTGTCCTTCTGACCAATGCTCATAGTCTGTATATCCCGGAGTGTTAGATCTTTCTGTTTTTGTCTTACAAACTGATGGTGAGAGGAAAAAAGGCTTTCTTTCTTTCATGAATTCTTAAATCCTGCTGAAAACTACAACATGCAACAGATGAAGATTTACTTCAGCCCAGGATGCAAGCTATAGAACTGTTTTAACAAGCAGATTATAGTTTTACAAGTAACAATTATATTTATAACGCCTCATGTATTATAACTGTCAATTGTTATATTTACAACTGACATTTGTGTTTACACTTGCATTTGAAACTGAAACGATAAAGTGGTTAGTGCAATCATCTACCAACTAGGTGGAGCAAGTTCCATTCCCAATGATGACCAATTTTTTTTCAGCAAACAAAACTTCAAGGGTCACCCTATCTCAGAAAATGGGTACTTGTTACACCTGTCATATTTAATACAGACACTTGCATATATTTATAAAAAAAAGGTACCTTTTGAATTGTAATTGTAACCTAATAGGATATAATGATGTAGAGTAGTGTAGTGACGTGTTAGAGACTTTATGGCACTAAATCTGAGCATTTGAATATAAAAAGTGGTGATCTTCCAAGTGTTGGTGAAAAACAAAGAACGGAAGGATGTCATTTAAATGGTAAAGGAAATTTTAAGTTACTGAACTCCAAAACCGATGAATATGTCATTTTCAGCAAGAATGGTTTCAAAAAGTTGAAATTTTTTTCAGAAAACAGAGAAAGGGTGAATAAGTGCCAAAGAGAAGAGTGCAAGCCTCAGCACACAGAAGGTTCAACCTACAGATGTTGTTCTGGAAGAGTAGCCAGTCACAGGTCAATGATTAGTGGCAAAGTTGTCTTAAAAGTTTCTGGAGACCTGTGGGTCCACAAAGTATGCTAAACTAGGCAACTAAAGAGCTGTGATGGGTCTGTATCCTCCACAAGTCAAACCAACTACACACCAGATTAAGATGTGATATGTCAGACCCAAACAATACAGGTATCCCAGTCTACTATTAATGTGTGACACTGCCACACAATTGTACAAAATATTCTTTTAAGAGCAAATGAAGAAATATGGCTGTGAACTGAGCTGAGCATGGCTTAGACTGTCTGATTTACCCAGAAAGCTATATGTGGTTGCATGTTAAGTAATCAAATTAATTAATAACAGACATTATATGACTGACCTGTAGAGTGTTTAAACAAGATCTGACATCATTGTCTGTCCTTTCACACAAGGCTAAAAGAGCAGTCATGTCAGTTTTTAGTTTCTCCTCTCTAACTACCTGTGAACAAACATGGAACAGGTATATATGTGGTTGCATAGGTATTTACATACATACAATAAATAATTTAAAAAAACTCTTTATACAGAGCTTCACAGCAGGAGGCAATCTGATCATCAAATGTGGACACCCCGTCGAGCAAGTGTTTCGGTCCTTTAGCTTCTCCACACTAAGAGAGGAGGGCCTGCCTGGGTCATGACTCCCAGGCATGTTGATCTACTGGGAGTCATGTCCCAGGCAGGCCCATATATATATATAGGGTACAGAATAAAATACTCAGAATATCAAGAACAGAAAAAAAAGAACATGTCCAATTTTTGCAGCAACTTGATAATCCAAAGAACAGATAGCTAAAGAACACAAAACCAAGGAAAGTAAGATATTTTGGTTATATACAATGAAATGATGGTCTGGTGCAGGTCATGTTGAATTTGAAACCAAGATTTCACAGATAAGTCCGGCCATGACATCTCACACGGAACAGAGAAAACTTTAGAGTAGCTATCATGGGACCAAGTTCCAACATGGACAAGCTAGATGAAACAATACTTTTGAACCTCTAAAGACAATAACCAATGCAAAAACACTCAGTATCTACATTGTAAAGGAGAGAGGTCTGCAGTTTCTTAATGGCTTTCATCATTGTCATCAAGTGTTGTCTCCACATCAAAGGTTGGCTACCAGAGCGTCATTCCGCTCTGTCTCTTGCTTTGATAGTGCAGGTTGTCATAGGCTGACTTGTGCATCTTTTCATGTTATTCGTCCATGTTAATCTTGGTCTGCCTCTTACCTTGTCTTTTCACCTCCAAGATTACTTTTAATAAGCTGCTGTCTCTTTTAACATGCACCAAAAATCTCATTTGTCTTGTTTGAATTGTGTTTAGTAGTTCTCTTTTCATTTTAAGACTTCATCGTTTGTTTTCTTTTCTTTCCATCCAATTCTTCCTATTCTTCTACAAATCCACATTTCAAATGCTTAATTTCTTTGTTGTTTTCTTGTCTAATGTCCATGTTTCAACACTATAAGAAAGAGTTCTTAAATGTTACGTAGAGCCAGTCTTAACATATGGATGCGAATAATGGACAATAGGACAACAGACAAGAAAATCATTGGAGTATGTAGAAATGTGGTTTTACAGAAGAATGTTGAGAGTACAGAGAACTAGAATATATTGTAATAACTCGAAAAATTAAGGGACGAAGAGATAGAGGGAAGCAAAGAGAGAAAATAACAGACAGCTTAAGAGAATGGCTCTGCAGAAGGTCAACAACAGAGATGATAAATAGCTGCCGAAATCGAAAGTTGTGGAGAGACATGATCACCTACGCCAGTAGGCCCGGTACTTGATGATGATGTCCATGTTTCTGCACCACATAGGAATGTTGAGAAGATATAACATTTTGCTATTCTTAGTTTTAGCCCTGGTAGTATTTGTTTTGATATTAATATATTTTTCACTGCCATTCCTATGTTTTTGTTTATTTCATTTGTATTTTAATTTGTGGCTTTACCCTCCCCTAATCTCTGGGTAGTGAGATCTTATGTCTATCCATCTCAGATGAAAAAAATAGGAGGTCCCATGCACACTTGCGCATGTTAAAGAACTTTTGGCACTTAAAATCCTAACAGAGTAGGTCAAAAATGGCCGCTGCCTGGCAAAAGTTGTTAAGCCAATCTACTCATGCCAAAGGACATAGATATCATGGCTTTGTCATAAACTAGCAACAACCAACATTCCCATATGAGATGGGTGAAAACAAGGATATGGAAATTTCAATAAACATATACTAGTTTGTTCTTCAACAAACAAGATGTCCATCAATGAAGAGTCTTCATTATTGAAATAGCAACCAAGGACAGCAACAATTAACATTATTTCTGGTTCACTGTTGTGAAAACATTCATCAGGAACCTAAAACAACATATCAGAACACATTTACATCTTTGCCTACTGTACAATACCTCATACAACCGACTGGCGAGTCGGCTTGACTCGGTATGAGGAAAGTTTAGTATAAGAGCAATCTGTCTGAGCTGACGCAGGGCTGGAACATATCTGAAAATAAACATAATATGATAGTCAAACTTGTAAAATGATTCTCTGATTTTAGTGTCATATTAAATCAAGTACTACTTCGGCATGATACGCTATAACTCAATGTTTTACTATAAAATGAGGATTTTACCAGCAACTCATCTGTACACATTTGTTCCTATTAAATAGTACACATACACTTTCTTTGGTTGGGATGGAACCAATAAAAGGAAACTTTATACTGAGCTTTGCAGCAGGAAGAAATTTGATCATCAATGGACCCCATCTGCGCTTTAGCTTCTTGACATTCTAGGGGAGTGGCCATCTGCGAGACATCAAACAAAACTTTGTAACACAGGACGGCCAGTGAACAACGCTTTGAGGGAGCCGAACATATGATTGATAAAACTTATAATGACCAGGTGAATAGACAACGTAACACCCCCAGCAGCCATACTGCAATGTGTTTGAATCTCAGGCAATAAATCTAATGTAACTCACAAAATTATTATAGCCTCTGATTCCTGTGTGTCTGCTTGAGCAAACACACTGCTGTATAGCAAAAGTTCAAAGAAAATACTATTTTTGGGATTCCAAATGTAACATTTTATGTGGTAGCAATTTTTTACGATTGTATCGTGAAAATGTGAGTCACAGGTAGGAATCGTAAACTAGGGTTAAACCAGATGGAAAAAAAAGTGCAATTCATATTTCTTGTTATTATTATAATATGAAATCATGCTAAATATGGGTGTGTTGGGCCATAAAGCACAAGTATCATAGTAAATTACTGTAAACCACAACACAATGCAGACACACCCACTTAACATCCACAGTAAGGGCGGATGATGAGAAGGTGTATTCCTTTAGTCATCGGGCGAACGCAAGCAAAATATTACATTACTGCATTATTGTTGTTATTTTTACAACATTAGTGCTAAACTCAAGTTCAGGTTCTAAGGTGGTTCCCACTAGCTCTTGTTCAATATTAGTTGACACTAGTTACATTTGCATGATTGTTCATTAGACATTTCAAAATGTTTACACTTAATTAGCATAAGGTTCACATTATTTTTCACAACTAATTATCACAATGGATTCTCTAAATTGGTTAAAAATTTAAACCATTAAAAAGATAACTCACTGATCATTGCACACACAAATGATTGGACGAAGAAGTAGTCCACCATCTTTCTTTTTCTTGCTACTAGATGCTGCATCGGTCTCAGACTTTTTTATTGTGTTAAGTAGAACATTAATTGCAGGCTGGAAAAAGTATATTGATTAAACATGTTACAAATGGAGAAATAAATTAAATGCAGTTTAATTAATCTTCTTCAGACAGTGCCACTAGCATCTCATTCAAAAGGTTCTTGTTGTAATAGGAGTTTATATACTCATGTCAACCTTGCTGTAAATGTGTACCTGACTCTCAAAGGTATGATGGTAAAGACAAACCCCAGATATCTAATTTAATTTATGGGTTTCATACTGTTAGGTCTCAAACCCATTCAGTAACTGGCTACTGGAAGTTGTTAATTACATTGCTATATGTACACTCAATTATCAAAATACCCACCTCAGCAAAGTTGTATTCTCAAACAGGAAAGAAAGTAACATAACTACTTTCGGTATATCTGGATCTCTATCTACACTACCTGTGTGTGTTTCCTGTGTGTTACTGGAGCCTCATTATGAGGGAAGTAAAGAATAGTGACACTGTGACCTTCCAGGCATGTCGTAAGAGGCTACTAAGGAGATTGATCGATGGCTTGACAAGTTGTCATTGTAAAAAGTATTGTTACGGAAACTGCGCCATATATTTTAGAGCAGTGATCTCTGCAATATGTGCCATTTTGGCACGCAAGGTTTCTGTTTTTGAGATTGTGGCTCTGCCCTATGTGCCGTCTTCAGCTCGAAAGGACGATAGATAGATAGATCTACACTACAGCATGTTATAGATGTTATTAGTCTCTTTAATCTTAGAGAATCACTTCTGCTACAATTACTGTGTTTTTCTACAGTCAATGTTTCATATTAAGCTACAAGTAAATAAGTGTATAAAAAACAGCAAGGATATAGGCTATTAATATTATATAGTACAGTAAAGTCTCGATTATGCGGTACTCAATAATCCGGAATTCTCAATTTAACGGATTTTTTTTTTTTTTTTATTATTATAGGGAGAAAGCTTGAATCATGTTTTGTTCAGTTAAATTAAATGCCTTTATCCGGAAATCGAAAACGCTACAACACGGTTTGTGCGCTGCGCTTACTTCTACAGGCTCTATCATTACACAATATTGCGTTTACAATAGTGTATTTACAGTAATATACTTCAAATAGGAGCGAACATATTTTATTCAATCCAGACATTGTGTCTCCAAATATTCCAAGTAAAAGCGACAGACAGTCTATATCTTCACTTTTTCCCCCGACTAAATGTTTTTGTCGGGAAATCTTAGTTGTGCCAAAAACACTTATCTACATGATTTTACAAATTTGCTTAATTTTCTCATAGCCTGCTTTAGATCTAAAGTTGGTCATGAATTTGTCAAAAATATGGCGTTTGACAGTCTGACCGAACATTAGAAGCAGACGTATTATTGTTTGTGAAAATTGAAGAGCCCATAACTTTGATGATTATAAATCAAAGGTTGAGCAGCCGGCGTGCAGTGACATAGAGATGGTGAGAAGAAAGGGGGAGGGGTTCAAAAATTACCGACTGGAAATTCAAAAAGAGTCAGCTACAGAGTTTGACGTTAGTTTGTCTCAGACATTTGTGCAAGCTGAAATTCGTTCCATCAGTATAAATTATACATGATATGCTATAAACGCATGTGTGCATACTTTTTAACGGAATACATTTTTGTGTTAAATAATGGCCTCTGCGAGTGCAAACCACACCTCAATTTCCCGCAAAGGTAAACGCAAGCGAACTGTATTGACACTGAACCAAAAGATTGAAATCGCTAGTAGACTTGAAAAAGGCGTTAATCGCAACGTTTTGATGACTGAATTTGGCATAGCCTCTTCAACATTATATGACATACGAAATCAAAAAGATGAGTTGTTTAAGTTTGCGTCGGAGTCTGAAAGCAGCAACAATATACACCAGAGACGAAGTATGAAACGGCCAAAATTTGAAAAACTCGACGACGTCCTTTATGTGTGGTTTTTAGAAAGAAGAAGAAAAGGAATGCCAATATCAGGACCCATGTTGATAGAGAAAGCTAGTGAATGTCACACGAATTTAAATATTTCTGAGCATTGCAATTTTTCAATAAGTTGTTTTTTCATAAATTTTGAGTTTGGTTTTCTTACTCTCGATTATCCAGAAAAATTCAATTATCCAGGATGGGTTCTTCCCCGAGCATTCCGGATAATCGAGACTTTACTGTATATACATTATATATAACATTATAGGCTACAATGTTCACTAGATTCCATGCCACGTTTCACTACTCTTACTACCACTCCTTAGAGATAAACTGTCTATTGTCACAATTTGTTCTAAACTTTGCTGCTGATGTTGCTTCCTCGCTAGTCGTTATGATGCTTGCAAAACTGATCACTTTCTCTCTCCAAAACCTTTCAGACATCTAGTCATGTTCTGGTTTGTTGTATGATTGCACTTATATTTTGTGTCCACAACTGACTCTCATTTCATAGCATGTGACCAACATTTTACAACTCAGTCAGAATGAGAGACAGAGTGTTATCAACAGCTGAAAATGAGGAAATTTGTAGAAACAATAAGAATTGTTCATGATCTAGCTACTAGCACAACAACAGACTGCCTGAGCTGTTTCCATCAAAGTCAACTACTTTACTTACTCCAGGGGCACCATCAATTTCATCAATTATTAAACAATTAGGTCGAGGGTCTGCTTCTATTACTGACTTCATCTGGGTGGCTGACTCCAACTTATTTCTAAACGCTTCCACGCTACGATCATCACTGTTGAATGAAACCACAAGAATGGCACATTAAATTTCTGCATCTAAAACTATCCTCAATTACATTAAGCATAAATATTGAAAACATTGAAACTTTTCTGAAATAATTAACTAAAAAGATGGGTTATGTGACATGCTAAGCAAAACTAAATGGGCCTTTGCAAGATCTACAAAAAACAGTAAAATTTATACAAGAAACAACATTGCAGATATAGATAATACTTCAGGCAGACGATAGGTAGATGTGACACGCTTACTATGTACAAGCAGAGCTGACACTTCAGAATGTAAGGTTTTGCCTAGTACTGTACTACCTTCATGTTTTATTACCTTTACTTCAGGCTGTAACACAGACTTTCTGGCTAAAATGTTGGTTCAATTTTGGGGGTAAAACTTGCTAGTAAACCCTACAGTATATGTTATAGGAGATATGTTATAGAAACTATGTTATAGGAGATATGTTATAGGGGTATATATTTTGCAATCGCATATAGTTTACTAGGTAAAGTCCAACAGGAAATAACCCAAAGAGCTTCTCTATTTTACACATACTGTATGTATGAAAATTAATCTCTTTCTTCAAATTTCCAATGATCAATATCTCATGATTTTATTATATTTGAATTACTCCGTATTCAATATATCTTACAATAGTGTTAATAATGTGTTAAATTGCATACAAATATTCATATTCACATTGAAAATAAATACCAACTGTCCTAAAAAATGTATATACATTGAAACATATGTAGGAGTCATAAATAATGGTATAAATAGATAAATATCAATTTTGATGGAATATATTTTAATATTTTCTTATGTACTCATCATCATTGAGTGCCGTCTCCGCAACGAAGGTTGGCTACCATGGAGCGCCATTTTGCTCTATCTCTTGCTTTGATGGTGCAGGTTGTCATCGGTTGATTTGTCCATCTTTTGATATTACTCGTCCATGTTAATCTTGGTCTGCCTCTGCCTCTTTTACCTTGTATTTTCCCCTCCAGGATCACTTTCAGTAGGCTGTTGTGTCTTTTAACATGGCCTAAGAATCGCATTTGTCTTGTTCTAATTGTGTTCAGAAGTTCTCTTTTCATTTTTAGTTGTTTTAAGACTTTGTCATTTGTTTTCTTTTCCTTCCATCCAATTCTACCTATTCTTCTATATATCCACATTTCAAAGGCTTCAATTCTCTGTTCTGTTTTCTTGTCCAATGTCCATGTTTCAGCACCATATAGGAATATTGAGAAGATGTAACATTTTGCTATTCTTAGTTTTAGCTCTGGTGTTATTTGTTTTGATGTTAGTATGTCCTTCATGACATTAAAATTACTTTTTGCCATTCCTATTCTTTTGTTTATTTCAGTTGTACATTTTCCATCACTGGTTATAGTATGTCCAAGGTATGTACTATAGCTAAATATAAGCCATGCATCTAATATTCTGTCAGAAGTGATGAAATAATACTGTGTCAAATCTCACATAATCTTCAGATATTTAAGTATTTACACTAAAAAATTATTGTTAAAGTTTGTGACTATCATATAGATTTAGGATTGTACACATAGTCCTTGGTTCATAAAATGATCAGAAGCCCATATAAGTGAATGGCTAGAAAATGCATCCAGACAACTTTAAGCTTACCTGGCATTCATCTCCACTACATTGTAACCAGCATGCTTTGCAACAATATGTGCAAGGGTTGTCTTTCCTAAACCAGGAGGCCCACACAAAAGTGCTATCTGAATAATGATAAGTAAATTATAGCTGAATTGAGAAATTACAAATCACAATTGAATTACAAAATATATTTGAGACAAGGATGTCACTCATTTATATATCTGGCCTAATTCAAAGTAGGTGCAACCAGCCTATGCCACTGTACACTGACAATATGACTACAAAACATGTTCTACAGGATTGCCCCCAGTACACAGACCTGAGAAGAGAAATGTGGTCCACACCCACCTCCCTGGAAGAGAAACTATATGGGATAATCAAATCACTTAAACAACTGACTTCATGAGAGAGTCTGGAATCCTACTCTGATTGAGTCTTAATCACATAGAGAGAGAGAGATATATATATCTGGCTGATTTTTTTTTAACAAGATCACTAAGAAAGAAAATTTGACCATTTATAATAATCACGCTGCCCTTTGTTAACAACTGCAAAACATTATAACAGAGATGTGACCAATTGTGCAATATTTGTCAAAATATCATCTTCAAATGAAAGAATTGGCAATACTTTGTCATACACAGTTCTTTCTTTGTCTGAAAGTGTCATAGTGAAGGTTAAACATTCAGAAAGAAAATATAGACATATTCTACACACCTTTGCAAGAAGCAACTAAAGAAAGCTGAATACTGAACAACTATATAAAGTTACAAGTATGAACAATGATTAAAATAACCTGTAAAGGAAAACCTATAAAGAGATATACTGAGTTGAATTTGGAGTTGTATTTGGGTTGTATTTTACATGTATTTGTATGACAAGAAAGGTCTCAGTCTGAATAGTAAGAAAACAGAAGGAATGGTCAAATCAAAGAAACTATCATCATCATCATCATTATCATGCAGCATAAAAATAAATAGGAAAAATATGAAACAAGTGCAATGTGTCAAATACTTATAACATTAGATGGAAGATGCACCACAGAAATAAAAAGCAGAATAGATCTGGCCAAAATAGCATTTCAGAAAATAAAAAACATCTTATGAAACAAGTATATGTCAACAGAAGTGAGAAAAAGAGTTTATTGGTGCTATATAGAACCAATTCTGACCTGTGGTATCGAATCACGGACAGTAAACAAAGAAATGAAAAGACGATTAGATGCCACAGAGATGGGATTTCTCAGAAGAATGTTGAAAGTTCATTGGACAGCTAAAAAGACCGACAAGGAATTCTCAAAGAGGTCAATACAAAAAGGGAGCTCCTAAAAAATATCAGAAAGAAACAATCAACATTTTTCGGGCACATCATGAGATTAGGAAAGTTGGAATACTTGGTTACAACTGGCAAAATACAAGGAAAGAGAGATCACAGACGACAAAGAGAGAAAATACTAGGTAAATACTAGGGCCATTTTGTTTCTTGTCATTCATTTAAGATCATTCCATGTCTTCCCCATGCTCTTCATCTCTGCTTCCACCTGTCTTCACCAACCATATTTTGGTCTTCATCTTTGTCTCTTCCCCTGGGGATTTCAAAAAAGGGCATGTTGTGTAATACTCTCAGTTGGCTTCTGCTGTGTGTTTGTCCTATCCATCACCATCATCTTCATTGTATCTCTTTGTCCACTGGTATTTAACTGATACTTTCTTTTCCATAATTTTACATTAGTGATTATCCTAGCGATATAGATAGTGATAGTCCTGCCATTTTCATCCTTCTATTCTGCACAAACATCCATTAATTAATGAAGGTCTATATCATCGTGATTGTCATTTTTGTTGTTCTCCATGTTTCACGACCATATAATAGGATTGATTTAACAGATTTAGTTAAAAATTATTTTATGAAAGTGGAATTGTTATATTATGGAAGTCACTAAAATGCAGAGAATAATTAATAACAATCATACAATTAAACAACTAAGTTCTATATATTTTCTGTATACAAATTCCTTTTCTTTACAAATTTAGGAGACAAATTAGGTATAAATAGAATAATGGATTAGGTGTGTATATAACCAGCAAGCAACAGGAACTATTAGCACACATATTTGCACCATCTGTAGGAAGGACTGAGCAACTATAGGTTTGTCCTGAGCACAGTGAGAGTTATTCTTTAAACTAGCAATCAGAAATCTTAATAAAATTCAGAGTTAATATTTAAAACATTTTACAAGAAATCAAACCTTCTGCTGTGGACAATTGTTTTTATCTAACTCTTGCATGACTTCCGCTTGAAACTTTTTACCCTTGAACTTTTCTTTGACCTTCATATTGCCTCCTTTTTTGGTTGGTTTTGGTACATCTTTCCCAAACACAACATAATCCCAGAGCTTCAACCAGTGAAGAAGACTTCTGTTTATTGACTGCAATTAGAAACGCAACAATTTACACTGTGAACAATATAATATCTTTACAGACCACATTAATGTGTGTTATTGAGTTTGGGCTTCATCTGAATACTTACTATCGTAATAGCTGATTTTGTCGCTGAAAGTCAATGCTGTGGATGGTCACGTGCACTCACTCATTTGCATGGTCCAGAACCCAATTCCACGTTATAGACTAGCCAACACCAGTCAGTCAATCAGCTCTTTAGTATGTGGATACACCGTGAGCTTTTTACACATAAATGAAATTAATTGTCCTTGACAACATGTTTGTTACTCAATGCTATCTTCTTTTTTCTTCATTGATCAGCTATTGCTATGTATTAAAACCAGCTTGGGTCATGAACAAGATGGAGCTTTTGAGATCGCCGATTTCCTATAGCTTGTTATGTAGGGTTGTTTCTGTGGCCCATATTTGTGCTCTTAGGGTGTTAGAGTGCTGCAGTCCTGTAGTGTATGCTCTAGAATTTGTTTGGATGCTTCGCATGTTGCAAAGTCACTGAGCCCTATCTTGTGTAGATGTTCTCTAAGGCCACAATATCCTGTTCTGAGTCTTAACATTACCAACAGATAAAGTATTGCAATTAACTTCGTGCAAATTAACTCTGCACTTATCAAAATGTGTACAATTTCTTAGCTTTATGCCTATGTTTTTATGAGTAAAAATATGATTTTTTTTTAAATTAAATCTTTAGGCATTCTTCATGAATGCTGCAACACATGAAAATGTTTTCATTAATGCCTTCTTTACATTTGGACAGAGTTGAAAACTGCTTCATGGAAATGGTCATATTATGTATATAGCCTGCTTCTATTTTTAGCCAAAGTCCAAAAATTCACTAACATAGAATTATGGAAATGTACCAGTCAAATACCAGTGGATAAAGAGATACAGTGAAGACGATGGCGCTGGATAGGACACACACTGCTGAAGCCAACTGAGAGTATTACACAACAGGTCCTTTTTTGGAATCCCCAGGGAAAAAGACAAAGAGGAAGACCAAGGAATTCTTGGAGAAGACAGATGGCACCAGAGATGAAGATGAAGGGGAAGACATGGAATGATCTTAAAAGAATGGCAAGAAACAGAACGGCTTGGAAAGTGTTTGTTGAAGACCGATGCTCCACTGGGAGCTGAAAGGTAGAAGAAGAAGAAGACATGCAATAAGACATCAAGATTTGTTAGTCAATACAAATAAATTGCTAGTTTTAATGAGTAATTGTGTGTCGTTAAAGTACATATCATCAAGTGCTATTACAGCATAAGTAAACAATCATAAACTACCACACTGGGCCACTGGCGCAGAACACAGTGCAACGTTTTAACGGGTGTTCAATCAGAGTGGATCTGGCAGACTCTAATTGTGATGTTCTGTCTGTGGGGGCGATCAACACCCTTAGCCTGACAGCTGACTTCATGTGAGAGTCTGGAATCCTACTCTGATTGAGTCCTGATCGCAGAGAGGGGGGGGGGGGGGGGGATAAACTACCACCACTTTTTGTTTTTGGTATATCGTTCAAGTTCTGTGAAATTACACACTCATAGATCATTTTGTTCTATGTGTTGTCTCTACAATAAATTATTTTGTCTTCCATTTTATATGCATTGAGACATACTGTATAGCAAGGGGCTTTGCCCATTTGAGCTGATACGCATGTCTCAATATTGTAGACAGTCCTGAAAAATGTGTGCTTTACCTGGGGAAAAAAAACACAAAGCAATTCCACAAATGGGAAACAACAGGAAAAAGAAAAAGAAGCCGATCTCAAGAGACACTAAAAACAATGATAAGAGAGGCAAGGAAAACAGGCATTACTGAGGTTGAGAAACTCAACCAAAACAGGGGCTTATGGAAAGGTGCACTTGGAGTCTTGTGTGATGTTTGACAGTATTGGAATGATGACAATGAATCTGGGGTGTGTGTTGAAAAACTTGAACTTTATGTTCATGTGATACTGAGTAAGTTGTGCATGCTTCCGGATGCAAAAAAAAAACACAACACATGATTTGCAGCTTCTGGTCTACTTCAGATTATTTAAACAGGGCAATGGCTTATTGCTTCACTCTCTTCCTGTACTTAATTGACAAAACGGTTCATGACTTTTCCTCATTCAGTGCTCTAAGTCTGGTTCACACTGAACATTTCTCCCTGCAATGTTTTCACCAAAACTGACTGTGGTCTGCTTTCCTCTCACCTTCTTTCTGGAGTATTTATTTACATTATTTTAATTCTGGGCCAACAAATATCCAGATCTTTTGGTGAGTTGCAAATTTTAGAATGATTTCCCTGATCTGTCGTAGACAGGAAAATGAATAAATATTTTATAGCATCCAGAAAGGAAAGAGGAAGATATATATCTTTCTTTCTCATGTTCATCTGATGACTACTTCACTTCATCATCCACTCTTAGAAAAATGTTAATTGGGCATAGATGCGCTGCATTGCAGTTTGCAGCTAGGCTGTGATATTTGTACCTTTCAGCCTAGCACATTTGTGAGTATTGAGATGCTTTCCCTTTTTGGCCCCTCCTCTCTTGGCCAGACAGCAGGGTCTTTTTGCAGGAGTACCTCATGAAGGTGAAGAAAAGTCTTGATCAGCTGTGCTTTTCACGAATCCTGATGCACACAGCCAGCTGTGAGTCACTGACGTCTGTCTGCCCAGTTGCTGGTGAACATCTTGACCCCCAGAAGACCAATATAAAAAAATAAGTCTAGTCAATAACAAGACAAACAGGCATCATAAATTTTTTAAGGAAAAAAGTAAACTAACCTCTTCACTCAAAAGTTCTGTATATTTCTGGGGAGCATACTTTTCTACCCATAATGTTTTCATATTGTCTGTTATTGCATCCAAATCTGGGTCTGCAGTATCAGTCCTGGCTTCAGTGTTTACCTCCGTTGTGTCCATGATGTCTGTTGCTAGTTCTTCAGTATTTTTCTCAATTTGCCTGTTGAAAATAATTAGTATTTCTATAATTTCTATGAACTCCAATGTTTTTATATTATCCTTGCATTTCTGTGTGAACTGGGCAATCTGAAGTAAAGTACCATCATCTGTTAAGAAAATATTTACTATAACTAATCCAGCATCACAACTGCTCTACAGAAGTACATGAATGGCATTCATGTATCATGGAGTGTTTATAATTTAATTTGTACATTTGAAAAACATCATTCTTTGAAAGTTAAAGCAAAAGATAAATTGTATCAGTTGGTGGACACAACAAACTCCATAGTAGCTCAAACTAATTTGTGAAGTTAACCAAGTACAGTAATAAGAATGTTACAAACTCTAGATTATGCCCGAGTCGTAAAAATTAGTAATTCAAATTTATAAAAAACTACAGTTTGTAGCATGTGGTTGCTTTTTCTAAGCCATGTACCATCCTAAATGTTCAAGCCTGTCAGTCACCCATAATGTGCCATTGCGACTGGGGATGTTTTTTTTTTTAAATACAATCAGTGTGTTCTATACGCCCATGCACTGCCGGGGCTCGAAAGGGGAGTAAAGAATTATAGCGCTGTTCCCTACCAGGCATGCTTGTATGAAACGATTAGGGAGGGTTGGGCATGGGACTGGCTATCCTGTACTGTAGCCACAAAAACTTCACAAACATGAACAAGTCAAAGAAAAGAATAAAAGTAAATCAACCATCCATGAAAGATAAGGGCTCTCTGTCTAATCGATGCATGATGCAATACGGAGAAATCTGCAAGGAGTCTGGATCGCCGACTCACCTTTTGTCTATCAGGAAATCCTCCAGAGTTGGTACCTGGAATGTACGAACACTCAATGAACAAGGAAAAGTTGCACAAGTAGCAGCAGAAATGGCAAACAACAAAATAGATATTCTTGGAATGTGCAAAACAAGATGGTTAGGAACAGAAAGGATAAAACTAAACACAGGAGAGATGATGTTATCATCAGGACACCAGGAAATTGGAGCACAACATAGTGAAGGGGTAGCTATAATGTTATCAAGGGAAGCACAGAAAAACACTGATAGAATGGGAAGCAGTGGGGCCAAAACTAATCAGAGCAACATTTAAAACAAAAAAAAACAAAATAAAAATACACGTTATCCAATGCTATGTACCAACCAAAAGGAAGATTTAGTTAAAGATAAATTCTATAAATAGTTGCAATGTCAGATGGATGGAAAATAAGCCAAAGATAGTACAATCTTGATCATCATCGAGTACCATCTCCGCAACTAAGGTTGGCTACCATGGAGTGCCATTCTGCTCTGTATCTTGCTTTGATGGTGCAGGTTGTCATAGGCTGGTTTGTCCATCTTTTGATGTTGCTCGTCCATGTTAGTCTTGGTCTGCCTCTTTTACCTTCTATTTTCCCCTCCAGGATTACTTTTAGTAGGCTGTTGTGTCTTTTAACATGGTCCAAAAATCACATTTGTCTTGTTTGAATTGTGCTTAGTAGTTCTCTTTTCATTTTTAGTTGTTTTAAGACTTCATCATTTGTTTTCTTTTCCTTCCATCCAATTCTACCTGTTCTTCTATATATATACATTTCAAAGGATCCAATTCTCTGTTCTGTTTTCTTGTCTAATGTCCATGTTTCTGCACCATATAGGAATATTGAGAAGATGTAACATTTTGCTATTCTTAGTTTTAGCCCTGGTGTTATTTGTTTTGAAGTTAGTATGTTCTTCATGACAAAATTAATTTTTGCCATTCCTATTCTTTTGTTTATTTCAGTTGTACATTTTCCATCACTGGTTATAGTATGTCCAAGGTAGTTGTAGTTCTGAACTGTCTCCAGGTCTATTCCTTCAATTGTGATATCCACTTGTGGGTTTTGAGTATTTTCTTTGTTTATGATCATAGTTTTAGTCTTTTTGATATTCATATCTAGTCCATATTTTTTGCTTGTCATGTTTATTTCATTAAGTAATTATTGTAGATCTTTAGGATTTTCTGCTAGTAGTACAGTATCGTCAGCATATCTTAGGTTATTGATTATCTTTCCATTAATTTGTAGGCCTGGCATTTCTATGATGTTTTTAAAGATTTGCTCAGTGTATAGATTGAACAAGCTTGGTGATAGGATGCATCCTTGTCTTACTCCTCTTTTTATATCAATGGGTGTAGAGTTCTCTTTGTTATATTTTATTATTGCTGTTTGCTCCCAGTATAGATTACATATTAGTCGTATCTTGATGGAAGATCTAAATTCAAAAGTAGGATCAGACAACAGAGACTTCAAAAAGATTATGAGAAAATATGGACTTGGAGAAATGAATGAGAATGGAGAGATTCTTCTTTGGAAGATTCTATGGATTCTTCTCTAAGGGAGAGCACTTCAATGCACTTAATCAAATGAGCATAGGAAAGAAACAATATTCCAACACAAAAGAATACATAAAGCTACATGGGTGAGTAAAAGAGTTCATCTGTGCTATATAGAGCTAATTGTGACCCATGGAAGCAAATCATGGTCAGTAAACAAACAAATGAAAAAATAATTAGAGGCCACAGAGATGGAATTTCTCAGAAGAATGTTGAAAGTTCCCTGGACAGCTAAAAAGACCAACGAAGACATTCTCAAAAAGGCAAACACTAAAAGGGAGCTTCTAAAACACATCAGAAAGAAACAATGCTCCACTTCTCCATGGTGCCTCCAGAAACAGACTAACCTGTCTAGTCTGGCCAAGCGAATAGAGATCGAAGAGGGATGACAACCTGGTACTCAAAAGTATTGTGCTGAAGTCAAATGTGTTGGACCAAAAGGCGCAATTATCAGTTATACTGCAAACCACAACACAATGCAGACACGCCCACTTAACATCCTTTTAGGATGACAAAGAGGTGTGATACTTTAGTCATCGGGTGAATGCAAACGAATGAATGATACAAAGCACTGAGGATAGAAAATTGTGGAAGAACATAAATCACCTACACCCAACCTGTATGGCACATAATGATGATCATAATTAAGGGTTAAATTAAGTGAGTGCTACAATTATATCCAAGTCAGTTTAGCAATAAACCAACACAGACACATAGGAAATAAAATACAAATGTCATTTGATGGAACAGATAATGGAATAACATAACCTAGAAAAATAAGAATTTTTTTGTTAAGTTGCAATATTGTTAGATTTGCAAATAATTTTGTAAACATTAAGACCATTATTAATGATATGATCACAAAAACATACAGAACAAAATTATTTGTGAATGTGTAATTTCACATAAAAAGTAAAAAAGTAATGTACCCCCGTCACGCCAAGTGACGTATAGGGAATATGGTGTTATTGACCATAAATTTTACAGATCTTCAGCACATGATTTTTGGGGTAATGTGGTCGGTATTACGCTCATGCCGCTTTACTTTCCCAGAAAAAAATCAGGTACCCATTAAAGGCTGGGTGGACCGGAAGCCTTCAGTTGGGATCGAACCCTACCTCTTGTCCTTTGTAGTCCAGTTCACTAACCACTGAGCTATCGCGGCTCCAATTTCACATAAGTTGACTGATACACCAGAAATAAAAAATGTTGATGATTTGTGATTGTTTACTTACGCTGGTATGGTACAAGGTGACATATGCGTTGATAACACACAGTTACTCATTAAAACCTGAAACGTACTTGTAGACTCACTAAAAAAACAATCATTTAAGAACAAAAACAATGATATGGATTTATGTCAGATATATGTTACCTCAAAATCCTGTCCTGAACTTCTTCAGCTTCTTGCAGCATACGTTTGTTGTGCTAATTCAAAAGGAATCATAATTATAATAATCAGTTTAAAAAATAAAATGGAAAGGTTCCCTCAAGGCTTTTGCTAGGCATATGGGGAATAGGGTGTTAGTGACCATATTTTTCTACTCTACATACTCAGTATCCATATATCATTATAAACTAAGTATACATACATTAAAGAGTTTCAAAATGACAACTTATTATGTCCAAAGAGCGATGATGAACTGTTATATTAATATCCTAATGTGTGAGTCAATACTTGCTATAAAATGTTATAAACCTATAATTATGGAAGAATACAAGACAGTAACACAATAGAGTTATCACATCACTTTTTTTGGTGCTGTGCAGTCACGATAGAACCAGGGGGATAAAGGCAGCTTGGTCAAAGCAGTCGCCACAACGTGTGAGACTCAGGATTTTTATTTCACCCCGATAGAAAAAATCCTTTCTGTCTACCATAAGTTTCGAACACCATACGCTGGATTTCAGCCAGCAAAAAATTATATGAAGTCACCAATTTGTAAAAATATAAACAAATGTGTTATTGGACTGTAATTTCTTATTACTGGATGTACAGAAGATTTACATCATAAGATCAGCAGTCTATCTCTCTGATGTTCAAGTGATTACTAAAGAAATAAATAGTCCTCTTTGTCATCCATGTTAAGTGGGCGTAGATGTGTTGTGATTTCCAGCAGAACAACGATGTTTGTGCCTTTTGATCCAACCCATAAGACTATACAGGACATTTTAAATATCGGGTTGCTTTCCCTCTTTGATTCCAACTTGTTCTCCAGACTGGTTAGTCTGTTTCCAGGAGCACCACTTGGAGGTAGGGGTAGGATCTTGATCAGCTGTGTTATTCACTAATCTTGATGTATGCAGTGGGTTGCTGACCACTCTCAGCTCAGTTGCTGGATCTTGGTTGCTAGATCAGCTTTCAATGATAAGATGGACTACACTACTTGTATGCATGGTGGTTATTTTCAACACCGTTTAAATAAATCTTTTCATCAGTAACAACCTTACATACTATACATATATCCCATATGTAATTCAGACTGTTGCAATAGTACATTCACCTGTATTTCAAAGTATTGTAGGTGCTTTTAGTTATTATTAGACATTATCTCTTCCAATGTGACTGCCCCACAAGTCAAACTTTTTCAACTGGTCAACAATCGATACATCCATACTTCAATAGTGACTTCAACATTCTGATTTGCCTAGAAATGGTGCCAAAACTTCAGCCACCTTCTGAATCCACTCCAACAGTAAATGATAATAATCCAGTTACACAAACAAAACACAATTTATTATATGTAAGACAATAATATAGAAATGTGAGTAATATTTTAAAATAAATAATAGGCTATAAACTGATTTGTTTGTGAGGTCATATGTACTCTAGCAAAGCTAACAGATGAAATGCAGGATATATGTGTGTTCATGAAAAACAAGCATCCAAAATAAAATGGGAAATAGTTTCTGATGCTTGAAAGCATCTGCAAAATGAATGTCCCTATATAAGGTATGACTGTACTAAGTGCAACAGAATGACAGCCACTAGGTATATGCAAATATCTAATAAAACAGAAATATATTTTTTTAAACCAAAAAAACAAGGCAAATAAAGATACAAACTTACCTTATCTTCCAGCTGTTCCCTCATGACACACACAGGTACTTGTAAAAAACCAGAGCTGTAAGCACTTTCACTAACGCTGCAGTACTGTAATATGAAGTCAGTCCATATTTATTTTTATTATATCACTTTGTGATGAGGCAGAAACATACATACACAAATATAAACTGATATTAGCAATAACATAACCACAGCCATACTAAACCACAATATCATACATACTTTCAAACTTTTTAATTGTACTGTGCAATAAAAGCCATGGTTGATGCATAACAACAACAAAAAAACTATTAAATAAGCAATGACACACATTAGAACTCCCGTACAAGAAAATGTCAATGACAAAAGGCATTGTCATGGAACTCACATGGAAAGAAAAAACAGGAAAGGCCCATGAAAATATAGAGAAAAGAAATCATGAAAACCTTCAAGGACATTGGCTTTGCCTATAAGAAAATAGAAAAATATCCAGGAAAAGGATGGAGAGACTTTCTGCGGGCTATGCCACCAAATGGGGCCTAAAGAGCTTTGATTGATTGATAGAGAAATGTTGCAACAAATTAGCAACAATGCTGTAGTGAGCATAAATATGCAAAAAATAATTAACTCATTAAGACAAAGTCTACATTAATAATTTTTTCTGTTATTATTATTTCACAATGTTATAATGGCATTCTAAAAGTCTGTTATGTGTACAATCAATAATTATCAAATCTCACCCATGTTCCACACCCCCCCCTCCCCCCCCAACCACCTTTTTTTTTTCTTCAGCATTTCCACTGATAAATATTTTCAACATTTGTATGTCATATTTCTTCTATGTTTAAGTGTTATAGTAATTTAAATTCTCTCACTTTCAGTGCCCCTAGCCTAGTCTCCTTTGTGGAAGATGCTATCAACGAGCTTGAATTTTAGAATTGTCTAAGCTTGGCATCATTCACATGAATGTTAAGATCTACTTACCACTTTCTGCTGAATATATTCTCTTTGTTATGTAATATTATGTACAAGTAGAATACAAGTTACAGCTTACCCTAATTTGTATATATCCAACTTTGCTAATCTACAAATTGTTGTTCTTGCAGTGAATCGTGTTCTGTGATTGGTTTCATCTATTGAGCTAACTCACATTCTGGAAAAGCTTTATCTTCATGATTTGCTTCAGATATTCTCAACATCATTATTGAGTAAAAAAAAAAAAAAAAAAAGTACCCCCGTCACGCCAAGTGGCGTATAGGGAAATATGGTGTTAGTGACCCTATATTTTACAGACCTTCAGCACATGATTTTTGGGGTAATGTGGTCGGTATTACGCCCGTGCTGCTTTACTTTCCCAGAAAAAATATCCGGTACCCATTTAAGGCTGGGTGAACCCGGAAGCCGTCGGTTGGGATCGAACCCTACCCCTTGTCCGTAGTAGTCCAGTTCACTAACCACTGAGCTATCGCGGCTCCCATCATCATTGAGTGCTGTCTCCAAATCGAAGGTTGGCTACCATGAAGCACCACTTCGCTGTCTCTTGCTTTGATAGTGCAGGTTATCATTAGGCTGACTTGTCCGTCTATTGATGTTACTCATCCATGTTAGTCTTGGTCTGTCTCTGCTTCTTTTACCTTGTATTTTCCCTTCCAAGATTACATTTAAGTGATGTACTAAGTCTGTGATGATAGATGGGGCAGAAGAATCAGAAATGATCAACGGCTCAGAAAGCGAAAGCAGCAAATTGTGTGGTACACAAGAGGTATATTCAGGACACAAAAGATGAATATAGCTGACAATCGTGAAAGAGATTGGAGCCTCATCGTGTACTATTCCAAAGAAAGGCACGGAGAGAAATTATAACTATGTCAGATATTCTACTGTCAAATAAATTTTGAAAAGCAACTGAAAGCATACAATCCTGTCTCACTCACTATTGCTAGCTTGTAAACATCGTGCAGTTCATCATTTGTCCGTATCCTCTTTTTTTTTAACATGTTTAAAGATTTCTCCATTTATTTATGCTTTCTGCTTACTTCTTTATTCTGTTAATTAAATATATATTTTTTAGTTTTTTGTATATGCAATAATTTCCACACAAAAATCCAATATGCAATTATTTTTTGCGTGTATATAATAATTACTTTGGTTCCAAACGTAAGAACGTAGTCCCTTCTTTGGAAAGCACTATTTCCTTATATTGGCTCAGGCATAGCAAGCAAAAAATAATGTCAGTCCTACCCTCCTTAGGACACAACAGTATGAAAACACCAATTCTCAAACTTGGCACATGGAACGTTAGGACCAAATGTCCAGGATTTAATAGTACCAACTTCACAAATGTAGAAACATAAGGAAAACAGCTCTCATCGACATGGAGCTGCAGAGATACAAGTTGATATTGCAGCCCATCAAGAAACAAGGGGAGCCACGAAAGCTCAGTGGTTAGTGAAGTGGACTAGAAAGGACAAGAGGTTTCGATCCTGATCGCCGGCTTCCGGGTTCATCCAGCCTTAAATGGGTACCAGATTTTTTTTCAGGGAAAGTAAAGCGATATGGGCATAACACCAACCACATTACCCCAAAAAATCATGAGCCGAAGGTCTACAAAAATTATTGTCACTAAAATTATATTCCCTATACGCCACTTGGCGAGACGGGGCTCTTTACTTACTTTACTCAAGAAACAGGCTTGCGGACTGTGGTTCTGTTAGGGAGAAATACTACTCCTTTTTCTAGCATAGCAGGGGCTAAAACCTGAAGCATCTATGCACCAACAATGGTAGCAACCACAAAAGGTGGAGATACATTTTGCGAGATGCTCCAAGTTACCTTTGATTCAATCCCCAAAGCAAAACTTTACGTGCTAGGTGATCTAAATTCATGCAGTAGATCTGACCATCATGCCTAAGTCTATTCCCAAACAGATATTGTAAGGTGAACTTAGAGATGGAAAGAGACCAAAGGGCAGACCAGTGCTGAGATATAAGGATGCTTTTAGAGCTTCCTTGAGGGAATTCTCTATCAGTGAAAGAAACTGGGAGGATCTTGCTACAGATCATAGCACACGCAGAACAAAAATAAAAAATGGCACAACATTTGAGGCAGCGTTGATATCAAATTCAGAAGACAAAAGGTGCAAGAGAAAGGAAACAAGGTCAGGTGCCATAAATATATTTTGTTCATTCTGCTAGTGAATCTGTCTATCCAATATTGACAGATTCAGCCACAAGAGAAGCTGTTCAGCGAAAAAAAAAAACATCCAGCATAAGACATTAATATTTTATCAAACTACTGACTTATCATGATTGCTTACTATCAACCATTTGTCAGGACACCAAAGGCCATACATACATATATATATATAATAGAACAATTCTTTCATTGTATACAACTTATGGTCACTTTTGGCAATTCATATTGTGTTATTTGTTGGTTATCATCATTGCACTCCAAACATGTACTTGGGCGCTTAAGATATCCCATAGCATCCAGTGACTGGTGACTCCAGCTCTGTGTTGGTTGATATGTCCTCTTATGCACTAAAGTCTCACTAAGCCTCTCATTTCTGACAGTATCCATCTTTACTCAAATCTCTTTCATCCAAAGGAATGACATGAACTCATTGTTGTCAAAGTCCTATGCTCTTCATGCATCTCGAAGGGTATTAATAATGTCCACTTGATCTATTGGTTGACCATACTCAATGACAGCACAGCTAGATGGCCATCGTATATATTTAACAAATCCCATTAATGTTGAATATGAAAGACTAGCATTCCAAAGTTGGCAAATTTAGATATATTTTAAAATAGCAAAAAAATTAAGAACTTAAACACATGCGTCCTTATTGTCTTGGGTTCATAAGTGAATAGAACAGGTCAGTGCTTCTCAACCTTTTTTCTAGTGTATGCTCTTTATTTCCGTGGACAGAACACTGTATATGATTCTTCAAATGTTTATTTCCAACAGTTTTCAAAATGATTCAATGACCTCATGTAGATACTGAACAACATAAATCAACAATTTTATATAACACACACACACACTAATAAAACTAAAACTATGCATGAAGAATAAAAGCAAAGATAACTTTATTAACAGTTACATTCAAAAATGTTGTCTAAAAATATAGCCTACTTTAAGAAAAAAAAATCTAGCTATCACTGAAAATTCAATTACATATTATATACATTTTAAAGGTTTCACACTATACACACATAAATGCAATAAAAATATACAAAGAAAATGCAAACCTCAGCCTCCAGAACCTCTTCATTCCAAAGTTTCATGTAAACCCTCTCACCATCATAACCGACAGCACTCATAAAGTCACAGTTTGGAATGTGCTTGCGGACACGTGGACGGTCTATGTCTTCAGCTGTTAAATTAATAAACTTTTGCTTGTCTTCAAATAAGAACAAACACAAACAAAATATATGTGCAGATATTATTACAATTATAAAGAAATAAATATTCACAAACAATGAAATGCAAGTATAATTTATCAGTGCATGACAATTAATGATGCAAAAAGCAGTATAAGTTTTAATTTAATAAATATTCCAATAATATACTGACACTGGAAGTTTTTATTTCAATAAATATTACATTAATATACTGACATTGAAAGTTTTTATTTCAATAAATATTACATTAATATGCTGACATTGAAAGTTTTTATTTCAATAAATATTAAATTAATATACTGACACTGAAAGTTTTTATTTCAATAAATATTACATTAATATGCTGACATTGAAAGTTTTTATTTCAATAAATATTACATTAATATGCTGACATTGAAAGTTTTTATTTCAATAAATATTACATTAATATACTGACATTAAAAGATTTCATTATTAAATATAACACCAATATTACCATCATTGAGTCTGGCCTGTGTACCACTTTGAGATTGAACAAACTGATTCTGTGTGTTCCGTTCATTTCTGTACTGATGAATCCTTTCTATCAAAGTAACAGCCTCAGCATAGTCTTCATTTTGAGATGGACTATCATTTGTGCTTTCTTGTATATTTTTAAAACAGGGACGCTTTCTCAAGGAGCCTACATAAGAAGAGACAACATAACTAAAATGAAGTTAATGCTCCACAGTTACATGAAATCCATATCATGAAAAAATGTAACTGCCATATATTTAACTATCTATTTATCTATTGACATTTCAAGCCGTAGCTGGCCCATAGGGCGTAGACCAAGACACTCCTTCTCTTATCTAAATTTTTATTCTAGCAGTTTTCAATTCTTTTAAAGATATTTTATCAAATCTCGTCATTTGTCTCTGTTCTGTGCAAGCAGCTCTATCTCATTGAGGGAGCCGACTCCTGCTGCTCTTGCCTCTCTCATCATTGTTCTTCTCAGTGTCTCTCTGGGTCTTCCTCTTTTCCTCTTACCTGTTGTTTCCCACATGAGGGCTTGCTTTGCTATTCGGTTATTATCTCTTCTCATCATGTCCAACATATGGCCATCGTATATATTTAACAAATCCCATTAATGTTGAATATGAATGTTGACCAAGATTTCCTCCGACAGGCTCACCTCATGTTAGGTTTCTTCAGCCGCCGGCTTTATCCAGACTCGATCCTCCAGTCTGCCCTCAAGCGGGTCCTCCTTATCTCTCGTCCCGAGGCACTCACCCCTTCCAACCGCCCCCCTTCTGAGAGAACTATACTCACCCTCACATATCATCCTCACAACCTAGCAGCTGTGAGGATACTCAACCGCTACCGTTCCATTCTCCTCTCTGATCCCACTACCCGTCTACTTTTTAGTGATCCCCCAATGATCGCCTTCAAGCGCGACAGGAATTTGGGTGATATTCTGGTTAGGAGCCGTCTCCCTCGCTCCTACCCTCAACACTTCGGTACGGCCCCTTGTGGTCGTAACTGTATCACCTGCGCCTATGTGCTCCCTACTGACTCGGTCTTATTCCCCAATGGACGGTTCGAGATCAAGCATGGCTTCACATGTGTGTCCCGCAACATCATTTATGCCATTATATGCCAACGATGCCACATAACCTATATAGGCGAGTCTGGTAGAAGATTAGCGGAAAGATTTTGTGAACATCTACGTGATATGTATCACACTCATACTATGTATCACACTCATACACATAGTTTCCTTTCGGCTGCTCCTTCCCTCTTGCATAGCCCTCTCTACCACCCATGTGGTGGCTCTTTAGTCTATCTACTATGCCACGCTATTCTTAGTTCTTCTCCACTAGTCCCCGTTGAGGCACTTCGGTTTTCTCCTATATACCTTTTTTCTGCGCTACTTAGCCCTCATATGTTTTTATTGCACCACACCCTCATACATCTCACTCTTTCCGCCTTTTGAATACCTGTCATTCCACTGTTCTATTCTTTCTCCTTCGAGTTTGCACACTGACCCCGGTTTGAACCCTTCCACACACACGATTGTCCCCGTATGGACGTGCACATGCATGTATGTGTCCATAGGCACGGGTATTGGTATATATTGTACACGCATATACATGCATGTATATGTGCTCTTGCTTGTATGCATACACATGTATGTGTGTGGATATGTATGTGTATGTTGATATGTATTAGTATGTGCACTTCTTCTTGCACGTGTACATATGTATACACGCATCTGTGTGTGTGTATACATGTATTTATGGGCCCTTAGATACTTTCAGATATTGCCTGTGCCTTTGTAGTCGACGTACCTAGATAGCGTTCCCCCCACTCGTGTATTTTTAGAACCCTTCACCTCTGACCACAGGGTATAAATTACAGCTACACCCGTGAGAAATTCCTTTCACAGCCTGACCACTGTCCACGACACACAGGGAAGTCAACATATTTCGATTATTTTGTTTTTGATGTTTCATTACTAGTTAGCTATGTAGGATTAGTTTTATTTATTCACATATCTGTGTGTGTATGTTGTTTGTTTGTTCCTGCTGAAGGCCTATTGAGCCGAAACGTCGTTCGAATCTGTGTCGTCTATTAATCACGTAAAGCTTCTAACATACCATTTATTATTTTTTTTCAATTTTTCCTCGAATTCAGCTTTACTGCAGCTTCGCATTTTTATGCATTCATTTGCATTTCTTTGCCTTAACCCCTGAATATGAATGACTAGCATTCCAAAGTTGGCAAATTTAGATATATTTTAAAATAGCAAAAAAATTAAGAACTTAAACACATGCGTCCTTATTGTCTTGGGTTCATAAGTGAATAGAACAGGTCAGTGTTTCTCAACCTTTTTTCTAGTGTAGCTCCCAGTTGAGAAACACTAGAATAGATTCACGAAAGTCCTTGAAGGTCTGAAACTTCCAAATAACATATTCACTCATGGAGTCTCTGCTTTCAGATTTTTCAAAGCACAAACTTGAACACAGGGTGTATTATAATATCATCAATGCTCTTTTGAAAGTGATATCTGAACCAGCACAGAGCAATAATGATTGTTCGTACATTATTGTTCTAGAGATAGGTCATAAACTCTGCTTTCCTTGACAATAATTTTGCTTCATTCTATCAACCTGAAACTAATCCTAGAACTTAAAGTTACCAACAAAATCAATAAAGTGGTGCCAAATGATCAGCATTTGGAATGACAGGCATAATCTGCAGTATCACATGATAATAGAATGTGAGGACTAGAAAAAAAAGTTACTTTCCACTCCTTATCTCATGTGTGTGTGCACTCACACACACGTGTGAAAAAACAAAAACAATCTGCTGGGAACTAACCGACTGGCTATTTGGTTTGCAGCTAAGTGCAATAACCAGTTTGTCACTCCAAGCTTTCCACAAATCATAAACTATGCTCACACTACCTGTCTTATGGGTAAGAAAAATCTAAATGAGATGTCATGATTGCCAATCAACCTGATTGGTTATGAATTAAACTAACAAGTTCTCAACATCCGTCTATACAGAAACTGATTAGGACTTAAATACAAAACAAATTATTCAACATATAGTATTTTAATTACTACACAATTGAAACTTTAAAAATTACCTAAACCTTTTGGTGAATCCATGAAGCTATCAATTTCATCTTCTTCCAAGAGTTTCTGTCCCCGTTTGCGGTTGTTTTGACCAGTCGGAAAATTGTGTGTGCCTGATAAGGGAGATGATGGTGGTGACTCACATTCATCACTAACGCTGCCATCCAATTCCAAGAAAAGACTATCATCTTTATTCTCTGAACTCAATTTATTTGCCCTACTGTTTTTCCCATTTGGGGTTTCAAACTGAAGAGATTTTTTGGACTTTGGTGGAACATAAACTTGAAGCTCAGAATCTATTAGAGAGTCATCTGAAAGGCAAACAAATATTTTTCTAATTACTAGGCAACATTTTAAAATATTTTTCAACAAGGTATCTATCTTTCGTTTGCCCGAAGTATTGTCTATATCTGCAATGTCGTTTCCTGTATAAATGTTACTGTCTTTTGTAATTCTTGCAGTGGCCCATATAGTTTTGTCTGTAGTGTTGTATCTATGGGCCAATGGATTTTCCTCAGTCTACTATATTCATAGGTTGGACATGTGATGAGAAGAGATAATAACCGAGTAGCAAAGCAAGCCCTCATATAGGAAAACAACAGGTAAGAGAAAAAGAGGAAGACCCAGGGAGACACTGAGAAGAACATTGATGAGAGCAGCAGGATTTGGCTCCCTCAATGAGATAGAGCTGCTTGCGCAGAACAGAGACAAATGGCGAGATTTGATAAAATATCTTTAAAAGAAAACTATCTATCTATCTATTGACCTTTCGAGCCGTAACCGGCCCATAGGGCGTAGACCAAGATACACCTTCTCCTACATGAATTTTTTGTTCTAGCAGTTTTCTTTTAAAGATATTTTATCAAATCTCGCCATCTGTCTCTGTTCTGTGCAAGCAGTTCTATCTCATTGAGGGAGCCGATTCCTGCTGCTCTGGCCTCTCTCATCAATGTTCTTCTCAGTGTCTCCCTGGGTCTTCCTCTTTTTCTTTACCTGTTGTTTCCCATATGAGGGCTTGCTTTGCTATTCGATTATTATCTCTTCTCATCACATGTCCAACGTATGACCATCGTCTTTTCTTTATTACTGAAGATATTAGTGGTTGATTGGCGATTTCTCTAATTTCCTCGTTTGTTTTGAATTCGTTCCATGCTATACCAAGTATTTTCCTTAGACATTTATTTTCGAATGCGTTCAACTTTGTTTCTATATCTCTTGTTGTTTTCCAGCTTTCACACGCATACGTAAAAAGAAAACTGCTAGAACAAAAAATCAGATAGGAGAAGGTGTATCTTGGTCTACACCCTATGGGCCGGCTACGGCTCGAAAGGCCAATAGATTGATAGACTATATTCAGTGCAGTCTTGAAGTATTTCAGCAGTCTGGGGCGCCTGTCCACATGTACAAGTAGTTGATGTGCCGATCTTGAATTTTTAATACATGTGACTATGGAGTCGATTGTGTCCTGTTCTGAGGCGTATAATGATAACTTGTTCATATCTATTCATATTATGAAAGGCATCCTGATTTGGGGCTTGTGGTCCTCTGATTGATTTGATTATCTGTTTCTTATGATGGTATGTAACCGGTGTATCTAGTTGTGTACTTGTTGAACCTTCCTTTGCCAACTGATCTGCTTTCTCATTTCCTGGTATTCCACAATGAGATGGGATCCACTGCAGGGCAACCCTGTGGTGCTTGCAGAGTTCAGTCAATAAGGTCTGCAGATGTGGTAATTTTCTGGATTGTAGTGCTTGGAGTACTGATCTTGCATCTATCAAAAACACTACAGGATGTGGGCTAAGATTACTGTTCAGCAGTTTTTCTATTGCCAACTTTATTGCTTGGATTTCTGCATCATAATTGTGACATTCAACAAGGTAGACTATATATAACCTCAGATGATAGATATACAACAGAGGTGAGATGCAGGATAGCTCAAGCAAAAGCAGCTTTCCAACAAAAATTAAGAAGATACTGTGTAATCCAAATATAGACCAATGAAAACAAGAAAAAAGAGTTCATAATTAAATGTGTAGAATCAGTTTTATGCTGTGTGTTACCAGGGCCTCATTATGAGGGAAGTAAAGAATAGTGACACTGTGACCTTCCAGGCTTGTCGTAAGAGGCGACTAAAGAGGTTGATCGATGGCTTGGCAAGCTGTCATTGTAAAAAATATTGTTATGGAAACAGAGCCATAGATTTTAGAAGCAGTGTTCTCTGCAATATGTGCAATTTTGGCACACAAGGTTTCTGTTTTTGAGATTGTGGTTCTGCCCTATGTGCCATCTTTGGCTCGAAAGGACAATAGAAGAAGAAGAAGAACCAGTTTTAACATATGAATGTGAATCATAGGCAATAGGACCACAAACAAGAAAATCACAGGAAGCTGTAGAAATGTAGTTTTACAGAAGAATGTTGAGAATGCCATGGAAGCCTAAGAATAGTAATGAAAATGTTCTGAAGGGGCCAAAGCAAAAAGAACTAATTTCCAATATTAGGAAGAAACAATCATCATTGTTCGGCCATGTAACTTTTTTTTTTTTCATTCGCCAGCTTTGACCTATGACGAAGTCCCTAGAGACTAGGAACTGAGTTTTGCGTGTTAATCCATTTTTCCCTGGCAGCCGTGTGCACAGGGGTCCCTCGCCACACAGGCAGATAACTCCGCCTTCAGAGGTACTCATATTTTTTCCGTCGATGAGTAATTGACGTTTCAAACCGGGCCTCGCTGCTGAGACCAGGGGTGATTGCCGCAGAGAGAAATCATAAATAAAAATCCCAACCAACCGGGATTTGAACCCACAACCTCTGTCTCGAGGCCGGCGTCTTACCTCGAGACCAACCATGAGAATGAGGGAACAGCTGCAATATATTGCAGACAACTGGGAAAATTGAGGGACGAAGAGATAAAGGGAAGCAAAGAGAAAAGATACCACATAGCTTCAGAGACCTTTGGGTTTTCGGTAACCTTGTTGGAAAAACCACCCGACTGGGCTACCGACGTTCGGACAACACGTCTTTGATTTTTGCTGGAAGCAATATGAATTGTACTCGTGGTTGGCAAAAAAAATACCCTCATGGTCAACCCAGCCGCTGGCAGAAATGGGTACCAGGATAGTACTCTGGGAAGGTGAGGAATGCCGCCACATTGGTTTCGATGCTTGAAGCGACACTATCCAGAAGTCTCCGAACATTTCTGGATAGGCGGCCGAGCACATATGGGTGAAAACTCACGTGCTAAGACGCCGATTCAAGTCTCGTACTTCACCTTTACCTTTAAAAAATGGCTTGGTTGAAGGTTAACAACAGAAATGATCAATAATTGTCAAGATGGAGTGTTGTGGAGAGACCACCTGTTCCTCTATGATCATAGAAGCACCTAAGGAGGTAAAACTACAACTCTAGCACTGATTCCATTTATGATATCTGCCAGGGGTGTTTCTTCTATCTCTATCTATCTATCTATCTATCTATCTATTGACCTTTTGAGCCGTAGCTGGCCCATTGGGCATAGACCAAGATACTCCTTCTCTTATCTGAATTTTTGTTCTAGCAGTTTTCAATTCTTTTAAAGATATTTTATCAAATCTCGCCAATTGTCTCTGTTCTGTGCAAGCAGCTCTAAGTGTTTCTTAGTGCACCCATAATCATAGATAATTACTTTATTTAATATTTTTTACTATCATTTATTTGCTCAGTGACTGTAACTAATAGTAGTAACAATAATTTTACTTGACTGCTTCAATATGCAAAAAGATAACTGTTATACCAATGAAACAAGAGTTTTTTTATGTGTATTTTTTTAATAAGAATATTTAGAAATGTTCATTAATTTGGTGTTTTCGGCTGTGGGACAAAAAAAGACTGAAGATATATAATTGGGAAAAATTTATTGGAAGGTTGTACAATAGGCACAATACAATACTAACAATAAAAACAAACTTATCCACTAGTATGAAATATTAAATCAAGCAGTCAGTAGTAAAGGTTCCCTCCCCTGCTTTGCTAGGCGTATGGTGAATATGGTTAGTGACCATATTTTTCTTATACCAAGGCATATTTTAGGGTGATATGGTTGGTATAAGGCCACCTTTATGTCCAAGAAAAATTTATAGTACCCATTTTAAATGTGTTTAGAGGCTGGGTGAACCCAGGAGCCTTATCGATCTGAATAAAAATTCACCACTACTGGGAATCAAACAGTCAGTACTAGTCGTCACTTACTATTATTAAAATCTATTATCTATATTGAATACTCAGTAATAGTAAGTGAAAAAGTCCAGTCTGAAACTGAATATTGAATTAAATGGCTAGAAATACACTGTGACTCATACTGTCATGATCGTGCTGTGAGAGTGAATATAGTGAATGGCTGAATGGTAAAGTCCTAGTTTAGTCATATAAATTAAAGTTTAGAAGAGTTATATCCCTTGAGTAACTATTGCACTTTATTCTGACCCCAAACTATTTGTTGTAAATGAATGAGATACAACATGCTGGTAAAGTCATATAATAAACGTAATCCTAAACTATAGCCAGCAAAATTGGGCTTGAGGTCAATCATGAAAAGACTAAAGTCATGAAAAGTTTAATTCCAACAAGTGACAAAATATACATGGAAAACAAACCAGTAGAAGAGATCGATCACTTTATCTATCTTGGAAGTCACATTGATCGAGAAGGGGATACGAGCAAAGAAATTAGAATCAGACTGGCTAAGGCAGCAATGTCTTTCAGAAGCCTTGAAAAGTTGTGGAAATCAAAACTCATTAGCACAAACACAAAACTTAGGCTATTCAAATCAAATGTACTATCAACCCTTACGTATGCGTGTGAAAGCTGGAAAACAACAAGAGATATAGAAACAAAGTTGAACGCATTCGAAAATAAATGTCTAAGGAAAATACTTGGTATAGAATGGAACGAATTCAAAACAAACGAGGAAATTAGAGAAATCGCCAATCAACCACTAATATCTTCAGTAATAAAGAAAAGACGATGGTCATACGTTGGACATGTGATGAGAAGAGATAATAATCGAATAGCAAAGCAAGCCCTCATATGGGAAACAACAGGAAAAGAAAAAGAGGAAGACCCAGGGAGACACTGAGAAGAACATTGATGAGAGAGGCAAGAGCAGCAGGAATCGGCTCCCTCAATGAGATAGAACTGCTTGCACAGAACAGAGACAGATGGCGAGATTTGATAAAATATCTTTAAAAGAAAACTGCTAGAACAAAAATTCATATAGGAGAAGGTGTATCTTGGTCTACGCCCTATGGGCCGGTTACGGCTCGAAAGGTCAATAGATAGATAGAAACTTAAGCCTAACCATCATAAACTAACTGACTAACTTGCCTAAATTAATTTTTGGTAATTGAGAAACTTTTCTCACTGCAGTTTTGTTGTCATGCCAATTGACGTAAGTAAGATGCAATGATTCATGATTATGATAGATAGATCATATCACTCATTTCGCTTAAATTAATTAAGATTTTAACAATAATTTATATGACTAAACTAGGACTTTAGTTTAGACTCTTGACTCTACCTGACTGACTGATATTTTTAGTAAATTAAGTCTCTTAGTCTGTCGTGACTTGAGTGACTACCGACAGTCTGAGTCTGTTGTCATTGTGTACTGATGACACTTCACAGCACTCCCACCGCACTTAGTAGTGACACTTAGTTTTTCAGTCAGTACTCACACTTACAAAAAATATAACAGACACACACTCACACACTGCAGTAGTCAGTAAGTTACTGGTCATGGTCGGTCCTTTTTAATAACTTCACATAGTATAGTTAAGTATATACTACTACTACAAGTTAGGTTTTTTTGGCTTGCAAGAATTTAATTAATTAACATTAAAAAGTGGTTAATTTATTTTAGTTATTTCAGTTAATAGAATTAAGAATAGAAACAGAAACTTTCTCAGAAAGGAAAGAAGAAAAAATATATTTTTTAAAATTACGGTTATTACCTAATGCTTCCAATTCGTCAGCATATTCAAGTTCAAAAGAATCATCCATACTGTTTTTCAGACTAGTTTACTTAACTCAACCGACGATAAATTACAAGAGTTTGTTCATGAACTGGGGACTATGGTGTTGTTTTCATTTATTTGTTGTTCCCGCCATGTTTTCGTCACAGAATTGACTATCCAGTGTTTTATTAATTTGTTTGCTATAAACTAAATTTCTCAGCCGCTGCATTTCTTGTTTAGTTACATTCAGTTTAATTATAACCAATAAAAAAATATCATCCTTTATGGTCGTCTCAGCTAGAATTTTGTTAAATGTGAAAAAGTATTCGCTTTAAAACAAATAATTAAATAGATATAGAATTGTATGACAAACTGGCACACTGTATCCCGGCACACACGTCTCTCCCTCACTCCTCTCTCCAATCATTACAGCAGACATAATCATCATCATCATTGAGTGCCGTCTCCGCAACGAAGGTTGGCTACCATGGAGCGCCATTTTGCTCTATCTCTTGCTTTGATGGTGCAGGTTGTCATCGGTTGATTTGTCCATCTTTTGATGTTACTCGTCCATGTTAGTCTTGGTCTGCCTCTGCCTCTTTTACCTTGTATTTTCCCCTCCAGGATCACTTTCAGTAGGCTGTTGTGTCTTTTAACATGGCCTAAGAATCGCATTTGTCTTGTTCTAATTGTGTTCAGAAGTTCTCTTTTCATTTTTAGTTGTTTTAAGACTTTGTCATTTGTTTTCTTTTCCTTCCATCCAATTCTACCTATTCTTCTATATATCCACATTTCAAAGGCTTCAATTCTCTGTTCTGTTTTCTTGTCTAATGTCCATGTTTCAGCACCATATAGGAATATTGAGAAGATGTAACATTTTGCTATTCTTAGTTTTAGCTCTGGTGTTATTTGTTTTGATGTTAGTATGTCCTTCATGACATTAAAATTACTTTTTGCCATTCCTATTCTTTTGTTTATTTCAGTTGTACATTTTCCATCACTGGTTATAGTATGTCCAAGGTAGTTGTAGTTCTGAACTGTCTCCAGGTCTATTCCTTCAACTTTGATATCCACTTGTGGGTTTTGAGTATTTTCTTTGTTTATGATCATAGTTTTAGTCATAGACAGCAGACATAATAACGCAAACAAAAGTAGTCAAAATATAATTGATATGATTTTCTCACTACACTGGTATTATTTGACACTCATGCAAACAATAAATAAGTAAATATCCTCTTACAAACAAACAAAAACGCTACTGAGACGAAAGACCTATGATGATAACAAAGAAAGCATTAATTAATGTAATGATTACAATTACAAGAACCGAACAGTGAAGAGGCCTGACTTATAAACAATATCTTAGACAGGAAGATGACATTTTCGACCACTTTGAGGGACATTTTAAAAAAAAGCTACGTCACGCCAAGTGGCGTATGGTGTTAGTGACCACAATTTTTATAGACCTTCGGCGCATGATTTTTTAGATGTGGTCGGTATTACACCCGTGCCGTCTTACTTTTCCAGAAAAAAAAATCCGGTACCAATTTAAGGCTGGGTGAACCCGGAAGCCGTCGATCAGGATCGAACCCAATCTCTAGTCCATTGTAGTCCAGTTCACTAACCAATGAGCTATCGCGGCTCCCTTTGAAGGACGTGATAGCCTGAGAAAATTAATAATGGAGTTCCAGGAAAGTCAGACAATGGTAGACCAAGATGAATGTGATTTCATAGAATATGAATTAGTATTCTACAATGACAGTGGGTGTAGGGGGTGGGGAGGATCTGGCTAAAAACATAAATCCCATCACAAGCTGTGGTGACAGCAACGTTCTTCTAAGGACATGCGACTAGACGGCGACCAGTTTTTGTGGTCAGGGAGGGAACGTCCGCTGTAGATTTGGGATTTAGTGAGCGGGTAACCCACGCCCCATCCCCCAATCAAACAATATCGTTGTTGATATCAGGTGTTTGCTCCTATTGAGAAATAGCAGAAAATGCGGGTTTACTGTTCAGAAAACCTTTGGCAGTTGAAAACAAATTATCATTTGTAGAGCGTTGCTCCTATTACAGCCAATCTGAAGAAATATGTCTCTATCCAGATCCTCCACCTCCTATGTTGTCAAACTCAAGTGCCTTGTTAATTAAAAAAAAATATATTATCTAGCATTACCATTTCTGGAATCTGCCAAGGTAACTTAAAGGACAAGAGAATAATGGCCGCTTGCTCAGTGCATTCGACACGGGGTGTTCGAGTCAGAGTTTTTATTTCACCACGAAAGAAGAACAAAAAACGTTTGATTCGATTCTGTTTGTTTGGAGCACGACCTCATTGATTCCTTGAAACCACCTTCCTTCCTGGACTACTTTTGCTTCATTTTCCTGGAACCTTACCTGCCGTCATCATTGTTCTTTCTAGACAACTGTGCCTATTTAATCTGCCAGAAAAAAAATATATAAATATATAATTTTCTAGCGTAAGATACAATTTAAAAGCCAATTTCGGGGCTTTCGCCGTTTTAATTTTTCTTTATTATAAAAGGTACTGTGAAACAATAAATATATTATACGAATGACAGGGAAAAGCCTGAGAGATAAGAGCAGAATTGAAGAACTAAGAAAAAAAGCTAGAAATAATTCCCGTCATAGAATACATAAAGAAACAACGTTTAATATGGTTTCTCTCTCTCTCTCTCTCTCTCTCTCTCTGCGATCAAGCAAGACTCAATCAGAGTAGGATTCCAGACTCTCTCATGAAGTCAGCTGTCTGTTTAAGTGATTCGATTGCCCCATATAGTTTCTCTTCCAGGGAGGTGGGCGTGGACCAAATTGCTCTTCTCAGGTCTGTGTACTGGGGGCAATCCTGTAGAACATGTTTTGTAGTCATATTGTCCAGTGTACAGTGGCATAGGCTGGTTGTACCTATTTTGAATTTGGTGAACATGTGATTTCTCATTTTATTGTGGCCAGTGCGTAGGCGAAGTATGATGACTTGATCCCTCCTTGATAGTTGGTGGTACCCGTCACTCTCGTTATGCTTTGGGTGTTCTCGTTTCCATTTTCATGGAACTGACCCTTGAGGATGGATTTGGCTTCATCATAACTGAGCGGATGGTTCTCTTGAGGTAATCTCCCTCCCTCTTTAGCTAATTTGTCTGCACGTTCGTTCCCGTGTATATTACAGTGTGATGGTATCCACTGAATGACTACTCTCTGGAAGTTATTGCATAGTTGGTCCAGGGTAGTTCTCAAGTCATCTATTATAGTTCGTTGTTCTTATGGCTTTTTATAGCTGATAATACTGACATCAGTCAGAATCACCAATTTATTGTGCATGTTATTTTTGTGTTGAGTAGCCAGTGTTGCAGCATCTCTGATTGCCTCAGTTTCTGCTTTAAAATTGTTTGAGAATTTTCCAGTAACTATTGACTTGGTTATCTCGTCCTGATTACTCAGCGTCAAGAACACACCTCCCCCTCCATTTCTGGTGGCATTTGTAGCAGAGCCATCTGTGTATATGTGGCACCAAGAGTCCTGTGGGTAGGTATCGTGTATGCATTTTTCTCCTACGTGTTTTCTTTCTGTGTCTGATTGGGTGCCTTTTTTCATGATTTCTGCTATATTTTCCTTAAGTTCTGGTATTTTATGCTTTCCATGAGGAGACATATCAGACGGGCCCAAGGCTTTCGATAAAGGTAAAGGTAAAGTACGAGACTTGAACCGGCGTCTTAGCACGCGAGTATATACCCATATGTGCTCGGCCGCCTATCCAGAAATGTTCAGATATTTCTGTATAGTGTAGCCTCAAGCATCGAAACTCAGATGCGAAGCGACATTCCTCACCTTCCCAGGATAATATACCCTGGTACCCATTTCTGCCAACGGCTGGGTCGACCGTGGGGGTATTTTTTTTTTATTCCAACCACGAGTACAATTCACACTGCTCCCAGCGGGAATTGAACAAGGGTTGTCCGAACGTCGGTAGTCTAGTCGGGTGGTTTTCCCAACTAGGCTACCGAGGCCCCCAAGCTTTCGATATTGTTTGGGAAAGTACTGGGTCTCCAGTAGTTAGTTCATTGGCGATTGCAGCGAAGTTGCTCCTCTTGTTCCTTTTCCTTGTTGCAATACTTTAGTGACCCGACAGTCATCTAAGGGTTGTAAACCTGTTACTGTTTCTAGAGTCTTGATAGGTGTAGACTTCATAGCACCAGTGATGATACGGGCAGCTTGGTTCTGTTAATTTTGCTAAGGTGTGATTTGGAAGCCAAAGCCCAGGCTGTAACTCCATACTCTAGAACTGGTCTGACTCTTCCTACGTATAGTCTTTTCAAAATATTGCTGTCTGCCCCCCAGTCCGTTCCTGCCAATTTATTCATAATATTGGTTCGCTTTCTGGCTTTTTTTCTTGCTCTGTCTATCTGATTTTTCCAAGTCATTCTGCGATTCATGGTGACACCAAAATATGTTGGGTTTTGGTCAATATGGAGTGTACGGTCTTTTATCTTCTGCATTGGTCTGTCTGACCTTCCAGAAGATGAGATCTCCCGTTTCATCGAATATGTCGGACATTTCCACCCCTCTATCCACATCACCTTCCACATCTCCACCTCCTCCGTATCTTTCCTGGACATCCTAGTCTCCTTGGGCACCTCTCATCTTCTCACCTCGGTCTTCTACAAGGCCACTGACTCCCATAGTTTCCTCCGCTACGACTCCTCTCATCCTACATCCTGCAAGAACTCTCTTCCATATTCTCAGCTTCTCAGACTTCGTCGCCTTTGCCGAGACGATGAAGATTTCCTTCACAATGCCCACCTCATGCTTGATTTCTTCCGCCGACGCCTTTATCCAGAATCAGCTCTCCTTCCTGCCCTGCGTCGAGTTCTCCTCACTTCACGTCAGTCTGCTCTTACCCCCTCTACTCATCCCCCCTCTGATAGAGTAGTGCTCGCTCTCACCCATCACCCTCACCACTACGCCGCTATTAGGACCATCCACCGCTACCTCCCTATTCTCCGATCTGACCCTACTACTCGTCTGCTCTTCCCTGACCCGCCACTAGTGGCCTTTAGACGTGACCGGAACCTCCGAGACTTTCTTGTCAGGGGTCGTCTTCCTGCTGACCACTTCAGCCATCGAGGCACTATCCGCTGCAACCGGAGAGTATGTAAAACTTGTGACCACGTTCTCCAGGCCGACACTGTCCTCTTCCCCAATGGTCCTTTCGAGATCAGAGAGGGATTCACTTGCACATCGCGGAACATCATTTATGCCATCATTTGTAAGCGATGTAAGTTGACCTACATAGGTCAGTCTGGTCGTAGAATCGGCGATAGGTGCCGTGAACACTTGAATGACATCACCCGAGAAGCGGACACTCCTGTAGCAGCCCACTTTAACTCGAGGGGCCATCGAGGTATGACTGATGTCTTGGTAACTGGCCTAATATCATGCTCCTCTGATCACCACAGTCGGCTCACTCTTGAGCACCGTCTGATCGTTCGTTGGGGCTGCCTCACCCCTCGTGGCATCAATGTATCCCTGTCCCTCTGAGGACCCTCCTGCCTCCGACTCCACCCTCCCACCTATGGACCTCTCTTCCTATTTCTCTTCTTCCATCCCTGCTTTTCATATCCTCTTTGAGTAACCCCCATCTTGCCTTCTTCATCCTAAACCCCCCCTCCCCACACCTTTTTCTCTTCTGACTACCTTCATGTCCTTTACCTCTTTATCACTATATCACCTCTCCACCTGGACTGTACGTACGATCTCTCTGCCCACTTCTATTGTTCCTCGTCCTTCCTACCACCCCTCTGCTGATCTACTCCTAGCTCACCCCTCTCCTCTCTATTCACTTGTAGTCACTACTCATCTATACCTACTATTCCAGTATCCCCCTTATCCTGATGCCCACTTTCATTCCCCCCTTTGTTCTATCATTTCCCTACTTCTTTACCTCCTATGGTTCATACCTCCTGCACACCATCCCCTATTGCTCCACTTCTTCCAGACTTTCTCTTTTTCTCTTTTTCCATTCACTTCTGACCTACCGCCTCTCCCCCTATCCAGTTTTCACATACCTGCGTCTTATCCCTCCTCTCCATACCTCCTCCTCTAATACTTCCCTACCTCCCGATAGACTAACTTCCTCCGGACCACCCCTCTATCGCCCTTCTCATTATACCGGCTTTATTATTCTTCCTCTCCTTATCTCTTCCTCCAGTATCCAATCCTTCCTTTCGTTGACCTACCTCTCAACTCTTTCAGTTCGAGGCCATCCATTCTGTAGAGTCCATCTCTCTCTCACCGTTTGCCTAGTTCACTACTTTGTCGTGTCATTCAATTTCTTTCTCTTAACCTCTCGCGTGATCTCTCACTTCCATTGTTGAGTGATTTATATGTATTGCTTGTCGTGTCCCAGGAGTGTCTTCGTCTATCCCCCTTCCCTCCCCCCCCCTTTGGTTTTCCCGATATTAGATCCGTCTGCCCTCTCAACTGACCTGTCTTGGTCACGGGTTGCTTTCTATACATGCTCTCTGTCTTCTAGTCATTCCGACTGTTTCAGAACGGATTACAGAATTACTGCTCTGTGCTCAGCTAAGTACAATTTATTACACATTTTTCTCTTTTTCTATTTTATATATTTTGACGCCCATCATACCTCTCATCATGTAATACTCATTTCTCTCTTTTCTTATTTCTGCATCCTACTTTCCTCGCCCTCCACTTGATCATCTAACATGTAGTAATTGTGATTCACCGCTTGTTGTCGTTGTCCCTGTATTCTGAAGAAGGCCACAGGCCGAAACGTCAGTATTGTGTTGTGTTCTTTATTTGTAAAGCTGTCACCATACCTTGGAGTGTTTAGTACACCCCACCATTGGCTCCTTGCTACCAGCTTTACCGCAGCATTGCAATTATTTGCCTGTTCCCTATCTTCAAGTTTGCAGAGAGTGTGTTTCTTGATAGGCTGAAAATTGTATATGAAGTTTTTTTTCGTTGATTGGTAGGAACCAGGTGTTCGTCCATTTTTCAAGTTCACCTAGGGCATCTTGCATCCTGGGTCCAGCTACCGACATACTTTCCTCACAAGCCCATAACGCCAGATCATCTGCGTATATTGCTTAGTGTATTCTGGGTGGAATGTCCTTTATGATGTCATTTATGAAAATTAAAAAGAGTGTTGGGGACAAGACTCAGCCTTGTGGGACACCTTGTTCGATAGAGACCTTCTTACTTAGTTGACCTTGAACTTGTACTCTGGCCGTTCTATCCTGAAGGTATTGAGAGACCCAATTGAATAAACGACCCTGGATGCCAAGTCTAAAAAGCTTGTTCTTTAAACCCTCTCGCCAAACCCTATCAAAGGTCATCTCCATGTCGACCCACACTGCCAGTGTGTGTTTATTTTCTTGTAGAGCATCCTCTATTTCCTGTGCAATTACGAGATCTTCAGTTGATCTGTGCTGACGGAAGCCACTTTGTTGTGGTATGATTTGCTGTTTTGTCTCCAAATGACACATAAGTCTTTTGTTAACCAGCCTTTACATGAGTTTACTCCGGCAGCTCAGTAGGCTAATTGGTCTATAGCTACTTGGGTCTAGTGGGTCTTTTCCACACTTGAGGATGGGCACCATAATAGCTTCTTTCCAGATTGCCGGCACATGACCTCTCTTCCAGCTAGCATTTATTATCCTTAGAAGCTGGCTCTTCGCTTTCTGTCCCAGATTTAGGAGCATTTCGTTGGAGAGTCCATCTTTACCAGGGGAACTTTTGAGCTTCAATCCTTTGAGGGCAATATCTAATTCAGTCGGGGTAAAGATGGTCGTCTGATGCTCTTCTGGTGCTAAAGGCACGTGTTTTGCATCTTGGTTTTCCCGCCTTGCAGCTTTCTGTTTCTCTATTGGAATGTTTATTCTACTAATGTTTGTGTAAGTCTCTATCAGTAGATTTGCTTCCCTTTTGCATGTGAGGATGTTCTGATTGTATGTTAATGATATTGGAGGTCGGCAGTTGTTTTCGTCACTCAGAGCTTTCGCAAGTTTCCATAGTTTATAACCATTTTTCTCTAGATTAAGGCTCTCTGTTTTGTCTATCCAGCTCTGTCTTGCTGATATCATGACCTCACGTCTGTATTTGGCCGAGGCTGCTTTGAAGGCAATGTTGCTCTCTATGTATGCTGTGTGTTGTTTCAGCTAGTTATCTGGCAGAGTCCAGCTCCTCTTCTAGTCTTCTACTAGTCAAGGTATGGTAATAGCTTTACAAAAAAGGAACACAACAAAATGCTGACGTTTCGGCCTACATGCGGCCTTCTTCAGAAACAAAAACATCAACAAACAATGAGATACAGCTAAATTCTACTATCTAAGGATGAGCGAGTAGGTAAGTCGAGGAGAAATAAACAGAGGGACAATAGACGAAATGATGAAACTTATTCAGATTGGCTGTAATATATATACATTATATATAATAGAAGCAAGACTTAACTGATGGCAAGTTCAGCTCACAGCGAAAATGAATTTCAAATGTAAGTAAAATATGGCGGAAGGAAAAGAGGTTAATGGAAAACTAGTCACGTGATAGGACGGGAGGTCAGATAAGATAATAAGATAGTAAAGTTAGGTGTGAAGCAGTCCAACATGACACAGGTAATCACTAAAGTTATATATGGAGTGTTAGAGGAAGCAAACAGACCTGACATTCCACAGACAACCTAGTTATAAATGAGAGTAATCAGGGAACAATCAAGATATATGATACAGACCGGGGGGATCACGTCAGGTGGTGGGAGGCCAAAACAGGAGCAGGGGAGGGAAAAAGGGCGAAGAGATTTGTCCTATTAGTCCTAGTTTTATGAGTTTGTATTCAAGGCCCCCCCCCCCACACACACACACACAAACACCTGTCACTTCTGGAATATGCCTACACATGCGCAATAATAAAATCAGATGGGAAATTCAAATCTAAAGACAAATAGCTGAATAACTAAGATAAACACGTCATTAAAAGTAAAAAGCATTGAAGTTTATGTCAATAGAAGTAAGGTAAAGAAATCTTCATTGTTACATAGATTCTGTACTGCTATACAGAGGTAAGTCAAGGACATTTCATGAACAAGCAAGATCACTGGAGTCTAGAGAAGAATGAGTGTATCATTGACAGTTGACATGAGTAATAAAATTATTTTGAATAAAACAGCGCACAAAAAGAAATCATGAAGACAGGGACAGAAAATACTATAATTATAGACTGTATTTACAATATAATTATCTGGCATGCAAAGATATAAAAGCACACAGGACTCTAGGAGTACACAGTAAGGAGCAATGATTGTTTCTATCGTCTTCACCTGTGATCACGGTAAACCTAATAATAATTATATCAAATATTTATAAATTTGTTATTTATTTATTCTAACAGAGAGATATAATTTTTTGGGATCTCATGACCAAATTGTTGTTATTGCGTTCGCCAGCTTTCAACTCTGACGAAGTCCCTAGAGACTAGGAACTGAATTTTGTGAGTTAATCCATTTTTCCCTGGCAGCCGTGTGCACAGGGGTCCCTCGCCGCACAGGCAGATAACTCCGACTTCGGAGGTACTCATGTTTTTTTTCCGTCGATGAGTAACTGACGTTTCAAGCCTGGCCTCGCTGTTGAGACCAGGGGTGGTTGTCGCAGAAAAAAATCATAAACAAAAATCCCAACCGGTGGAGCCGAGATTTGAACCCATAACCTCTCTGTCCCGAGGCTGGTGTCTTGCCTCGAGACCAACCAGTCCCCCATGGACTTGAAATATGAGGAAACTGCAACAAGGAACACTTTTCATGCACAGCCTGCAATGGTTGAGGGGCATGGCCTTGGAAAGACGAATGATAGAGGGGATAGATTGATAGATTGGGCAAAGACACATGAAATGATTATAGGTAACACCTGGTTCAAACAACACCCTAGGCGACTATGGACATGGCAAAGCCCAGACAAAAAAGTACACAATCAAATTGATTTTATACTGGTACAGAGAAGATTCAGGAATGGGCTAACATCTGTTAAAACAAGACCAGGTCAGATTGCAATAGTGACCATGTACCAATAGTTGAAAAGATAAGAATAAAACTGTGGAAAGCACAGAAATCCCCAAGATATATACAATTAGAACTAGATATACTTAGAGTAGATAAACAGATGAGTGATAAGTATAGCATGATAATACAAAATAGATATAATGCTACTGAGAAAATACAGAACATCGAGGAACAGTTGGAAATGCTCAAACAATCGATTCAACAAACGTCAAAAGAAATAATACCAGTGACCAAAAGAATCAACAAAAAGAAATGGATGACAGGAAGGAATATTACAACTAATGGACGAAAGAAGAAAACATAAGAAAGAAGAACAGACATACAAAATATTGCACAAAGTGATCCAAAACAAGTGCAGAGAAGCAAAGAAAGGATGGTTAAAACAGAAATGTGAAGAAATGGAAAAACAACTAAAGAAAGACTCCAAATTTATGCACAATCAGTTAAATGAATTAACAGGAAGAAAGGAAGTCAAAGTCTCAGGATGTATTAAATCAAAGGAAGGAAATATAATAATGGGAGAGGAGAAAACAATAGAAAGATGGACAGAATATATCAGTCAGCTCTATGATGATGAAAGACCAGAGTTAAACAATTCAAACAAAGACACAGGACCACCAATTATGCAGAGTGAAGTGGAGGACTCAATTCAACACATGAAAAGAGGCAAAGATCCAACGGTCCCGAAAATATAACAATCGAAGAGATAAATGCATTAGGAGAGCTGGGAGTACAAGTCATGAAACTACTCAAAAAAACTACTCAACGACATATATAACACTGGACACATACCCGAAGATCTGCTAAAATCTATCTTTGTAGCCATACCGAAGAAGTCAGGAGCCACTGATTGTGAAGACCATCGCACTATTAGTCTCATGAGCCATATGACGAAAATATTACTAAGAATCATCATGAGACATGTAAGAAACAAAATAAAACCAGAAATAAGTGAAGAACAATGTGGATTTGTGGAAGGAAAGGGCACCAATAATGCAATATACATCTTAAGAACATTTGATAGAAAGATCTATAGAGGTAAAGAAAGATCTATATATGTGCTTTATAGACTACACAAAAGCATTTGATAAAGTAAAACATGTGGAAATAATCAATATGCTGGAGAAATTAAACATTGATGGCAAGGATCTGCGAATTGTAAAAAACATGTACTGGCAACAAACAGCAGCTAAAGGAATTAATAACCAAACAGGACAATTTCAACTTATAAAACAAGGAGTCAGACAAGGCTGTGTTCTGTCGCCGGATTTGTTTTCACTTTACAGCGAACATATTATGAGATCAATCTTCTTCTTCTACCTTTTTAGCTCCCAGTGGAGCATAGGTCTTCAATAAACACTTTCGAAGTCATTCTGTTTTTTGCCATTCTTTTAAGATCATTCCATGTCTTCCCCATCATCTTCATCTCTGCTTCTATCTGTCTTCTCCAAGAATTCCTTGGTCTTCCTCTTTTGTCTTTTCCCCTGGGGATTCCAAAAAAAGGGCCTGTTGTATAATACTCTCAGTTGGCTTCCGTAGTGTGTGTCCTATCCAGCGCCATCGTCTTCGCTGTATCTCTTTATCCACTGGTATTTGACTGGTACATTTCCATAATTCTATGTTAGTGATTTTGTCCTGCCATCTCCATCCTTTTATTCTACTTAAGCATCCATTAATGAAAGTCTGTATCTTCGTGATTGTCAATTTTGTTGTTCTCCATGTTTCACAGCCATATAATAGGACCGACTTAACATTTGAGTTATAGACTACACAAAAGCATTTGATAAAGTAAAGCATGTGTAAATAATCAATATGCTGGAGAAATTAAACATTGATGGCAAGGATCTGCGAATCATAAAAAACATGTACTGGCAACAAACAGCAGCTATACGAATTAATAACCAAACAGGACAATTTCAACTTATAAAACAAGGAGTCAGACAAGGCTGTGTTCTGTCACCGGATTTGTTTTCACTTTACAGCGAACATATTATGAGATTAATAGTAGACAAAAAAGGAATTGAAGTCAATGATCACAACATAAATAATTTGCGATATGTGGATGACACAGTCTTAATAGCAGAGACAGAGAGTGAACTACAAGAAATGATAGACATAATAGTAAAAAAAAGCAACAAGAAAGGTCTCAGTCTGAATAGTAAGAAAACAGAAGTAATGGTCATATCGAAGAAACAGTCATCACCAGCAGGCAGCATAAAAATAAACAGGACAAATTTGCAACAGGTGCAACGCGTCAAATACCTGGGCACAATAATAACATCAGATGGAAGATGCACCACAGAAATAAAAAGCAGAACAGCTCAGGCCAAAATAGCATTTCAGAAAATGAAAAATATCTTATGCAACAAATCTATGTCAATAGAAATGAGAAAGAGAGTTCATCGGTGCTATATAGAACCAATTCTGACCTATGGAAGTGAATCATAGACAGTAGACAAACAAATGAAAAGACGATTAGAGGCCACAGAGATGGGATTTCTCAGAAGAATGTTGAAAGTTCCCTGGACAGCTAAAAAGACCAATGAGGAAGTTCTCAAAGAGGCCAACACAAAAAGGGAGCTCATAAAAAACATCAGAAAGAAACAGTCAACATTTTTTAGGCACATCATGAGAAGAGGAAAGTTGGAATACATGGTTACAACTGGCAAAATAAAAGGAAAGAGAGATCGCGGATGACAAAGAGAGAAAATACTGGATACTGCAGTGATACAGGGGCCTTCGAATAATTAAAACAACCAGAATCCCAGAGCTTGACATATGTGAATATGTTTACAAATAACCCAAAGTCTCACAATAAAGTGCACATAACAGAGCTTTATTATGCTTTTTTAAACAGAACACCAATGTCTTGACCATACAATAATTTATTTCATAAAGTAAAATGTGTTAGTACAGTTATAACAAATATAGCTAAATATTTATATCCAAGCAGAAAATATTTTCAGTATATATATATATATATATATATATATATATATATATATATATATATATATATATATATATATATATATATATATATAAATACACAGAATCTGTTATATTTATAAGGTCATGCTAAAAATTCACCTTTTTAAATATCTCAAATAATGATATTCAGTTTCATTAAACTTAAAGCATTAATAAATAATATAATATGATATAATAGACTTTTCTCAGTTCTGACTACAAGTTGAATTTTTTCAATGCAACAGTAAAATGCATTTGAATATTTAAACTGTTTTTACATGTTAAAAAAAATTAAGTAGGTAATTGGCTATTTATAAATAAATGGTTTACTTTAGAGGTTTACACATATGAGAGAATAATACATAATATTTTAAAAAATTAAATGTTGCAACAGATACATTTGGTAAATACCGTACCAGATTAAATGTCTGATCACATACTCCTACTTTAAAAACACAAATTATTACTGATGTCTAAGAGTCGTGTTTGTTGTCTGAAAGATGTTATACCAATCTATCTCATCATTGTCTCAGGGGATGGCATAGAAATTGATGAAGCTGTAATCCCATTGCATATATATGTGTACAAAGTGCTACAGACATGACAGCCTTGGTATTTGGAACTGTTTCTCACCACTTTACTATCCAAAAACTCATGAGAAACACAAGGTAAGGTAAAGGTAAAGTACGAGACTTGAACCGGCATCTTAGCACACGAGTTTCCACCCATATGTGCTCGGCCGCCTATCCAGAAATGTTGTTTGGAGATTTCTGTATAGTGTCTCCTCAAGCATCAAAACTCAGATGTGAGGCGACATTCCTCACCTTCCCAGGGTAATACCCTGATACCCATTTCTGCCAACGGTTGGGTCAACCGTGGGGGTATTTTTTTTTTCTTCCCAACCACGAGTACAACTAACACTGCTCCCAGCGGTGATCGAACACGGGTTGTCCGAACGTCGATAGCCCAGTCGGGTGGTATTCCCAACTAGGCTACCGAGGCCCCCATGAGAAACACAAACCTGTTTAAAGCTACATTATGAGCTGAGAACAAAACCTTTATCTTTGGATTGATGTGTCAGTGTTTTGCCAGTCTCTATACACCATAAGAATATTATTTTTTTATTCTTAAGAGTTTAAAAAAAGATGTTCTCTTGCTAAATTATGTTTCCAATGGGTCTTTACTCTTTCAGTACAAAAGGTTTTTACCAATGCAATGAAAGAGATTTCAGAGACAACATCTTTCATGGTTTTAAATATCAATCTACATACTTTATATTTATCTAACATATAACATATTATATGTGAGTTTTTAGATAATTGAACAAGGTATTAGATTTCACCAATACCAAGATGATACAAGGCATGTAAAAAGAATACGGTTTGAAGATGGTTTACACTAACCATATTGTGAGTGATGCACTCTGCGTCTAAATGTAGATGACTGAAATCGGCATGATGTACCAAGTCATGTACAATATACCATCAAAACATATGGGAAGAGTTAATGTTACTTTTTACGTAATTTCTAATTTATCCTTGAGGTTCCAGAGTGCACTTGCTTTTATATCACCATTCTATTTTCTTTTTATTTTGAAATGAACCAATTATTATACTTTTCTTTTCTCTGAAGATGTGCACTATCCATCAACACTTCTCCTTTATCATTTACAAAAAGGCCTCTTTGTATTCATAACCATAACCAAACATATGAATTTGTATAAGAAAACTTAAACAAGAGAATGATATTTCTGAAGTTAAAATAAGAAAATATAGTTTATGTATATGTAAATATAAAGAGTTCAGCAGTATTACATAAGAATACCATCAGGCACAATAAGACTGTTAACGCTTGTGTGTTTACTTTAAAACTGTTGACACTTTATATGTTTTCCAATCAACCTAGGTAGGTTTTACTACAATCTCCCCTTGTTCAAATATAAAGGTGTTTCTGCTCAAGTGCAAACATGTATTTAAAGAGCATATTCAGAAATAAAATAATGCACTGGGCAAAAAATATTGTAAAAGTTAATTCTCAAATTTACTGTATAATTAGTAATATTTCTGTTACAAACTAGACAGCTTAGGAAACAAAAACTTTCAGCAAAAGGCATAGGTTAAAAAAGTGTACCCAAAACTTTTGTCATGATAAAAAATGTGAGCTAAGTATAATTTCTTATGTTTTGATATTCACTGTGTGAATGTATATGTATTCTAACTAGATGAAGGCAGTTTACAATAATTGGTAATTAATCTGTATAGCACAGGAGTGCACAAATTATAGGGGAATTATGCTACTATCAGTGCCAGGAAAAATATTAAGCACAATCATTCTGGAGAGACTAAATGAGGCCATAGAGAAACATTTGAGAGATGAACAAGCAGGTTTTAGGAAGAACAGATCACGTGCTGATCAAATAACTACTCTACATATAATAGTTGAACAAAGTTTAGAACTACAGTCCCCACTTTATATTGGATTAATAGATTACGAAAAGGCATTTGATAGTTTAGACAGAGGAATGCTTTGGAAGTTGCTGAGTCATTACGGAATCCCCATAAAGTTTACTAACCTGATAAAAACAATGTATGAAGGAATGAAATGTAGTGTGGTGCATGATGGGCAGCTTACAGAAGCATTTGAAATAAGAACAGGAGTAAGGCAGGGATGCCTTCTGTCTCCATTTCTCTTTCTACTGGCCATAGATTGGATTATGAAAATAACTCAAAACAACAGAAATGGAATCCAGTGGTCACTGACCAAGCAACTTGATGATTTAGACTTTGCTGATGACATAGCTCTCCTATCACACAGCCATCAACAGATGCAGGATAAAATGAGCATACTTGATGAAAGATCACAACAGCTAGGACTGAAAATTAATAGAGGCAAGACTAACATTATGAGAATTAATGCAGTTGGCAATAACCAAATAAAATTAGGAGAAATACCTCCACTAGACGTACAATCTTACATATATCTGGGTAGTAATATAGATAAAGAGGGAGGAACAGAAAATGATACCAAAATAAGGATATAAAAAGCAAGAGGAGCTTTTGTTGCACTGGGAAACATATTGAAATCCAAAGAAATTAGGTTAAATACAAAAATAAAAATGTTCAACTCCAATGTTAAGTCAGTCCTATTATATGGCTGTGAAACATGGAGAACAACAAAATTGACAATTATGAAGATACAGACTTTCATTAATGGATGCTTACACAGAATAAAAGGATGGAAATGGCAGGACAAAATCGCTAACATAGAATTATGGATATGTACCAGTCAAATACCAGTGGATAAAGAGATACAGCGAAGACAATGGCGTTGGATAGGACATACACTGCGGAAGCCAACTGAGAGTATTACAAAACAGGCCCTTTTTTGGAATCCCCAGGGGAAAGGACAAAGAGGAAGACCAAAGAATTCTTGGAGAAGACAGACAGAAGCAGATGTTGGGGAAGACATGGAATGATCTTAAAAGAATGGCAAGAAACAGAAAGACTTGGAGATTGTTTGTTGAAGACCTATGCTCCACAGGGAGCTGAAAAGGTAGAAGAAGAAGAAGATTCTGTATAGCAAGTAGATGCTGCATAATAGTTTACTACATCTACTGTATGGCTACCGGAGCCCTGATTACAGTCAGTGGAGAAAAGAAGTGAACCACTGTCACCTATCATGAATGTAGTATGTGGTGACTAAGGAGATTGGGGTCAAGGTCTTTGCCGGTGCTACAGAGTTCTTGTATCTGAGCTTGAAGCCATCATCATTGTGTTTGCTTGTGTGTGGCAGGCAAGCTTCATACTGGGGAACGTGCTGAAGAGAGGATATGAGCACTGTGGAGTTGTCCATTGTGCAATGAAAATGATTTATTGACTAAACTAAACTAATTCACTACATACAGTATTATAAAAGACAGGCCAAAAAGAAAAAGTCATGGAAAAATAACAAAATTGGCAGTGAAACTTCAGATTCTGCGAGAATATTCACTAATGAAATAGACACAGAAGCTAGTGGAGGTTTTTGAGAAAAGTTCAAGGTGATGGTCTAAAATAGAAAAATACTGACAGCTGGCAAGAACAGCAACATGAGAGAGGGGGAGACAAAATAAAAGGAGAGAGAATGTCAAAGGAAGAAAATGTACTCTAGGCTACTAGTCCTTCAGCTAAAGTCACATCAGTAATTGTAATATGTCTCTTGAATGTACAAGCTTCTCTTCATTTTAAAATGTTCCACAAGAAAACAGTAACAAGTTGGGAATTTAAAGCATCATTCTCAAAAAACATTAATCCAAAACAGAACATGATATCATGTTCACTGATGTTTATGATAAGCATGATCATGACATTATAAAAACAGTATCATCATTTTATAAGATTCTTGCCAGGGAAAAGAAATACAACAAAAACTGTTCTGGATAACTCACATGCAGGAATTAAAAATTATTTATAGTCTTCTGCAGCTATTTAAGGAATTTCATTTCACAATTCCAGATTTTGTAAAGGTGGCAACTAAATAAGTCTCTTATGTCTAGCATCCCTTCAAATTGCCATATCATTTATATTTAATGACTAATTTTTGTTGTTGTATAGTTGAGGTACACTAAATTATAGAAAAACAATTATTTTTAAACTGTCACAACAAGCCCATAGCACAGACAAATAATAATAGTAAATTTAGGTATAAATTTGCAAATTTCAAAAATATATTTATGAAAATATGTTCACATGCACATTTATGAGCAATATCATTTGTGCAGCAAGATATAAAAATAAGATACTACACACACAATGAACAAACATTTAACACCTGCAGAAAATGATATACTTAATGAAAGGGATATACTTTTGTAATCATCAGTGTAAATCATATAAGACTTAAACAATGACTGATGTTTTGTAAATTGTCATTATTGACTATAAGATGTAAATTGTGAGCAAAGAATGCATTGTCATGTAGGTGACCAAAATTTTTGTGGGGAAAAAAAAACAGAATACTTTAACACCCATGATGCTGCAGTGACTAGAATCAGAATCAAAATATTACAAAAACTGTTATTTACATATCTTGATGAACAATGTCATGATTGCCTATGTTTGCACTATGTATGTGTACTTGTATGTAAATGTCAGCATTCCTATTAACTTTGTTGACATTTTCAGCAGACAATATGGTAAGCATGGCGTGAAAACTAAATGTAAATGTATATAATAAATAATTCAAGGTGGGAAAAACCCAGATTTACAATACACTGATTGGTTACTGCGGCGCAAACAATAAGGTTGTCTTCTGGATCAAGGATCACAGTAAACTGCATGTAAACAGCGGTGTTGTCTTCTTTACATCTAAGTGTTTCAACAAGATTTCAGGCCAGTAATATAATTTTAAACATTTCATTAAAAGTTAATATTTTGGTTAACCTATGTTCAGCTTGAGAACAAATTGTAAACAATAATACTCGTTAATAGTAATATCATTTTAAGCAAACGGGTTGAACTGTAAATCAAATGACAAGTGTAGATTTGGGGAAAAAAAATATATCTATGTTAAATTATTGAAAGCATTTGAAGATGTAAACAAAATGTGCAAAGATGTTAAAATATTATTTTGAGACTTTGAACGTGAAATTTGTACGAAAAATTGAAAGTAACTAGATAATTTATTATAAAAATATGTTTAGTTAAATTTTAAATTTATCAAAATAAATGTGCATAAATTATAATAATGTGGAATAAAAGAGGTTGATCATTGGCTCAATGTAATTTATCTTTGTTTGCATGAAATATTCTTAAATTTATTTGAAAAATACAAAATGTATGCAATAAGATTTTGAGATAAAATACCCTATATGAAATTATTTAAAAAATAAAACTATATATATACAAATTTCAAAAGGTTTAGACAATGAAAGCAATCATTTATCACATTTTGAGAAAGATAGTTTTTTAAACGGTTATTAAAGAAAGGTAATAAAAAAAAAATTAATTCATTTATTATAATTGTTTGTAAGTTATAAGTATAGAAAAAACTGCATTTTCATCGCTTATGATAGAAAAAAGATAATATCTGTCGCACGAGAAAAAGCAGTTAGCCAATATTTATCAAATAAAATACACTAATGAATTTTGTTTCATATGTAAAAGAGGTTCTGCAAAAACACATTGTATAAAGAAATAATGTTTAACTTTCAGAGAATTAAGTAAAATAATTTATACATACATATTCATATTTTTAATGTCAAATACTGCAGATTTTTTTATTTTAATTTAAACTGATAATGTGATAATGAACAAGAGAAAGATAAACAAAAACACATACAATAGTGTTCACAACTTTATGAAAATGATATGAAACAAAATAACAAGTTTTGACTACAAAGCTGTAGCGGCAACATTTGGTTATTTTGTTTCGTATAATTTTCATAAAGGTGTGACATATAATTTTACGTGTCTTTTTTCTCTTACCTTACCCAGCTCTATTGTAACCTGGTATAATTATATACATTTTGTGTATACTTCTGCCTTCTTCCCTTTAAATCTGAACATTTCCCTCAAAATTTTGATGAAAATAACAACTTTTTAAATGAAAAATATTTTTCGGTTTAAAAAAATATGGGTTTCAGAATTTAGTGCGGAGGAACATCATCTACAGTGTCAACCATAATAGAGGAATACTGAAATCATTAAATTAACTTGAAACAAAACAATTTAAAAATTAAAAAATTGGGGTCTATATGTGTAATCGGTTAAAAATACTTCAAGTGTCAAAACTATTGATATCTATTCCAGCTGTTACAAGCATTAATGAAGAAAATCACAAAAGCATTTTAATTTCGATAAAATAAAAAAAAAACATTCACTCCCTTTTTGATTGAAAACATGATTGTTTAAATAATAAGAAAAGAAATGATATGTTGCTAGTAAACAATTAAAAAATGAAGCCATAATAATACAAATTCATTGCGAAGACAAAATGTACGTTAAATAATGCGAACGAACATCAAGTAAATAACTGAACATATACTGACCTTGATACAACAGAATAAAAATAAAAAGATAAACGAACACGAGAAATAAAAGCACAGTTGAAACTATTTCTGGGCCACCATCATCATGTTGTACGGCGTGTCAGTGAAGTTCAACATATTTCCCAAGCAATTGAACTATAATTATTGGCGTTCAAAATCTCTTTGTTTTTCTCACCATTTTCACTGCTCCACATCTTTCCTATTTGTGTCTATTTTCAAGATTATTTTGTTTACTTTTTCTGCTGTGAGGTTTTTTGGTCTTTCTTTCTCAGTTATTGATTGATTAATTTTGTCAGTATTTCTGAATGTTTTAGAATTCTTCTTTTACATTCTTGCCAGAGACTGAAAGTGATCTTTTAGATTGTTTGCTGAAGTCTTAAAAGCATGACAACCTTGGCAATGTCATGTATTAACCATGCAGCATAAATGAACACTAAGCTGTAGTATCTCCACATCGAAGATCAGTACACACTGAGAATCATTTTACAATGTGGTTATGATACAACCTGTAACTGATTATCAATCCACTTTAGTAAGTGTCTATCTCAGCGTATTTCACCCTGCATTTTTTATTTTTAATATGATTATGTTGTTTTTATCTTTTTCTTATTTCCTTCTTCATTTGTCTTTCAGCGTCGAGGGGAAATGAAATTTGTGCTTTTTTGCTTTCTGTAGCCCTCTCCTGCTGTTATGTTTCCAAGTGTTTCTAATATTACATCAAACCATCTTTTTTATGGTCAGCCCTTGGAACTGGAGTTCACACAATGCTTATTGAAGACTTATTGTGTAATGTTTTGATTTTTCTGCCTTATCAAGTGGCCAAATAATTTTTTCTTTCTTCTTTGTACATTTAATTCGTACCACTCATCAAAACAGCCACATTTTTTTTAAAGCTTCAGGTTTCTTTCCTATTTAATGTGTACATTTCTGAACAGACATATAACACTTGACTACACCCAGATTCAACTTCGGTGGAATTTATGTGTAAAAGTGTGCTTCATGCACTTCAAGATGTTTTTTTCTGGAATATTACTGTTCTATTTATTTTTGCCTCACACATTATCTGTCACCCAAATACTTTATGATTCCAGTGACTATACTCTTGAGTTTATCAAAGGTGATAATTTATATATTGACCAAACCTATATGTAAGAGACTAAGAAATTTATTTATACATTCATGAAGAACTTTAAAAAACCCCTGTGATTAATTATATGCCTGAATATGCAGGCAATATAATAAAATAAAGAAAAGATAGGTAGATTGGATGGATGGGATGGATGGGATGGATAGATAGATAGAAAAAAGAGAGAGAGAGAGAGAGCAAGAGAACTCAAAGCTGCTTTGCCTGAAACCACCAGCATGCTGTTAGCAATAGTCTCTAGTATAAATAGCGTTTAAATAAAAATATGTTCTCTCTACCATGATTACCTTTTGCTTATATGCTACTTACTTTAATATATTTTGTGTTAATTGAATATAAAACAGGCTATAGAAGTTGCATCAATTACATGGAAGTTTGTATGATAATCTAAGGTATCATTCTGAATAATAAAATGCATAATTATTTAATTGTTTCAAATAATTAGTCTTTGTCAGTCACAGAAAAGACAAAGCCAGCTTAATGCAAACAATTAAATGAGATCCTTTGAAAAGAAAACAATAAAAAAAAAGGTGGAAATGCTCACACAGCAAAAACAGTTAAGTTATTTTACTAAAATTCCTCTTATATTTAATTTGTCTCCTTTTAAACATTCCCAATGTATTTTTAAAAAAAAATATTACTAATAATGATAAAATGAAAATAAATCTGGCTTAAGAAATCAAAATGAAAAAAAATTTATTTTTTTTAAATTAAAAAAAAGAAAATCTGGTAAACTTAAAAAGTCATAAATTAAAGATCTTTCTTTACCCAGTTTCTGTTCTAACAGAGGGGTAGTGCTGAGAAAACAAACTTTAATATACTCTAAGTCTAGCTCTTACTGTAAACCACATTGTGGTACACTATTTGAAGGTTTTTGATATTTGGATAGGAAATTAAATGCTTTTGAAAAAACAAATGTCTTTGTAGAATCTCAAAAATTAGCCAGGAAAGAATACATTTCAAATGAACAGATAAGAGATGAATCTAAACAAGAATACATGTCGAGCTTTATAAGAAGGCATTGGAAATACACCGTCATGTGTTGAGAATGAATAAAGAAAGACTTTCCTGCTTGGTATTCAAGAAGAAACCATCTGGTATATAAAAAAAAAAGGCAGACCAAGAAAACCGCAAAGCAGAACAATTACTAGAGAAGGCTCAACCATGGGACTAAGAAACAATCAAGAACCACAAGAACTAGCAGCAAATTGTCAATTGTGGAGAGAACTATGACTTCTATGTACCATCTTTGGCCAGAGAGGAAAATGAATGAATGAACATGAAGATGCTAAAATATAGAGTTTTTAATGACATTAAGTTGAATTGAAATTATAAATGTATACACACTAAGTAGTATAGAGTATAGGGCTTCCTCTTAATTTTTTTCTAAGGCATATGAGGAATATGGTATTGGTGCCCACATTTTTCAATGATTAAAGACATATTTTATTGCTGATGTGATAAGTATTACACTAAGCCACCCTACTTTCCCTGAAAAAAAAATCCATTTCCTATTTAAGACTAGGTGAACCTAGGAGCCATCGAGTGAAATCAAACCAGATCACCTGTCCATAGTAGTCCAGATGACCAACCACAGAGTGGCTGCAGCTATTAGGTAGTATCTATCTATCTATCTATTGACCTTTCGAGCCGTAGCCGGCCCATAGGGCGTAGACCAAGATACTCCTTCTCCTATCTGAATTTTTGTCCTAGCAGTTTTCTTTTAAAGATATTTTATCAAATCTCGCCATTTGTCTCTGTTCTGTGCAAGCTGCTCTATCTCATTGAGGGAGCCGAATCCTGCTGCTCTTGCCTCTCTCATCAATGTTCTTCTTGTCTCTCTGGGTCTTCCTCTTTTTCTCTTACCTGTTTCCCATCTGAGGGCTTGCTTTGCTATTCGGTTATTATCTCTTCTCATCACATGTCCAACATATGACCATCGTCTTTTCTTTATTACTGAAGATATTAATGGTTGATTGGCGATTTCTCTAATTTCTTCGTTTGTTTTGAATTCGTTCCACGCAATACCAAGTATTTTCCTTAGACATTTATTTTTGAATGCGTTCAACTTTGTTTCTATATCTCTTGTTGTTTTCCAGCTTTCACACGCATACGTAAGGGTTGATAGTACATTTGATTTGAATAGTCTAAGTTTTGTGTTCGCACTGATGAGTTTCGATTTCCACAACTTTTCAAGGCTTCTGAAAGACATTGCTGCTTTAGCTATTCTGATTCTAATTTCTTTACTTGTATCCACTTCTCGATCAATGTGACTTCCAAGATAGATAAAGTGATCGATCGCTTCTGCTGGTTTATTTTCCATGTATATTTTGTCATCTGTTGGAATTAAACTTTTCATGACTTTAGTCTTTTCATGATTGATCTCAAGCCCAATTTTGCTGGCTATTGATGATAGTTCATTTGTGTTTTCCTGCATCGTTTTTATCTGGCTGCTGATGAGAACTATGTCATCAGCAAAGTCGAGGTCCTCCAAATGGTCTCCTTGTATCCATTCGATGCCTTTATTACCAGTGCAGCATTTCTTCATTATGAAGTCCATAACAACTCCAAGGTAGTATGGGTCACCCATAAATTTTGAGAGATGAAGCAGAGGTTTTATTGCATAATCTATCAAGGTAAGCATATGGTACCAGTCATGCCTTGAGGTAATGTGAATTTGGTGACTGTGTTCATATTTTTCCATGAGCCAGCTCTGACAACCTCATCCATGACCAATCAGATCTGACACTATGTTACACTATAACTGAAGAGATGTTCTACTATAAAATGATGTTTTATGCATTAAAACTTGACCAGTAGAGCACCTGTAAAAATGTGCTCCTCTGACGTGTTTCCACCACAGTGGTAGAAGAGCCTGTGTGCCCACATTCCCAAGATCTGTTCTAGTGGTAACAATGCTACCAAGGGATTATCCAGGCTGGAAGGACAAAGGGCTAGGGCCAGGAAAAGCGAGGAATAAACAAGTTGAAATTGGAAACGCTGAGCTGCATCCCTAACATAAAAGTGCAATATAGCTTTCACCATGAAGATATTTTTCCATTACCATCAACACACATATACGTTATGTGGTCAGTATCATGCCAGCTCATCCTACTTTCCCAGAAAAATTTATGATCACATTTTCAGAAACTGAGTGATGATCTTAAAACTACAAGATCAACAAATGCAGTTAACTCTTAAACTCAGCAAAGTGTTGTGGCAGGTTAGAGATGTTTTTCTTTATTGCTCTGGCGGGTTCTGCTGGAGAAGTTCGGTCATACTGAAATAAGAGGTCTTCTATATCAACTGACCTCACCACTGCAATAACAGAACTTCTATATCAACAGACCTCACTGCTGCTTTGACTTCAGTGATCTTCATCTTAATGGCTAGTCTGTTTGTTGCAGACTGTTACCAAGTAGAAAAACTGGGAGGTAAAATCAGTGTCTTGATCAGCTGTGGGTCGCTAACCCTGTAGTTGTAACTGCAAGTTACCTCAGAAGTATCATAAATCTATAAAGCTTGTGTTTATAATTTATTAGTTTTCTGTTAATACAACATTTAATAAATCACAAATGTGCTTTTAAATCACTTTGGTCTAAATGTTTACATACAATAAAATATGGTAAATAAACCTTTTTCTTTGAAATGGTTGTGTGATTCAATAGTTGTAAACTAAGAATATCAGGCGAACTAGCATATCATGTCATTTAGCTGTGAACTGAAAATGAAAATTGTTTATTACAATCAATGATTTTTTATGGAAAACAACTACAGAAATGGAAGATAAACAAATGCCTCAGGAAAATACTTTGTTTACAATGAAATGAATTTAAAACAAGTGCAGAAACAAAAGAAATGACAAAGCATAAAAAAATATCAACTATAATCATGAGAGGAAGGTGGTCAAAAGCTTGCCATATGATGAGAAGAGAGAACAAGAGAATCTCAAAGAAGACCTTTAAATGGGAACCAGAGGGTAAAAAAGAAAGAGACTGATCTAGAAAAACACTAAAAAGAAAACTGAGGTGAGAGGCAACAAGAGCAGGCATCAGCTCCCTCGCCGAGATTGAGCAACTCGCCCAAAACAGAGTGTGCAAGGTTGACACTTGATAACAAAGATCGTCAGACACAAGAGTCTAAAATTTCTGCCCTATGCATCATCTTCGGCTCGAAAGAACAATAGACAGGCAGACAGATAATAAATTACTTAGGAAATGAATTCTGATTTTGATCATTATGAGCATTTTTTAGGTAAAGATAATTCTTTCAATTATTTCAATTAAGTAATGCTTTTAAAACTAATTAAGAATAAGCTTATCTGAATAATAACAAGAATTATTTAATAATTAAAAATAAATAATGGGAAAAAAACAACCAAACCAATTGATACATTTGGTTTCTCTACCTGGTGGGAGATATTCAACATTTAATTTAAAAAAAATGGTAGACTAACTTGAAGAAAAATGATATGCATGCTGAATATCAAATTTGTACTTACACAGGTGTGTATGCATGAATTATGTAGTCCACAACTTGTACATACAGAAAAATTCTTCTGAAAAGTTTTTTTTTTAAATAATGTTTCATGGTCACTGAACAAGTTAATTCTTTCCAGTAAGATATTTTGTGTACACGTTTTTAATGCATTGAGGCTGGTATGTAAGTAACTGAAACAAAATTGCAAATTCAACATTTTGGCATATTTTAATGAAAAACTGAGTACTGAGTAAACATGAATGCAGTACTGGTTGCAATTGTAATAATAGAATAGTAAAAGGCTAATAGAATACATTAAGTAGGTAAGTTTTAATTACAAACTATTTTTGGCCAACAAGTCAATCGTGTATATTAACTATCTATCCATTCCAATCATCTACATGACCACTCAATACAAGGAAAAATTGTTAGTCAAAAATATAAAATGTGATACACCAGTTCAGGTTCTGTTAAATGCATTAAAAGAATATTTACATGGAGGACATACAGCTGGATTCAAAATTACATCATTCTCCAAAATAGATTTCAATATATTAATATAAAAACTTTAAGATAAATTTTTAAGTTCAAGAAAATGTATATCAATCTAATATAAAAAGAGTATCTCTAACTACATAATATACTTAAATTTATATTTAATTAAAATAGAAAATCCGTGAACGATATAATTTATTTAAAATGAATTAGATTATCAGAAACCATAGACGACATAAAAAATATAAGATATATATAAACAACTTTGCATAAATATAAAGGGTACTCATCACATCTTGTAGTATAACTATAAGGAGAATATGTTGTTGTAAATGCTCATATTTTTTTTTAATGAGAATCAGCGTATTTATTGGTGATGTTTGCATAAATACACAAAGACCATATTTGTTGAATATAACACAACAGCCATTATACATGCAAATAAGAAAGGCTTTACTGACACAGTTTGGGAGCTGAAGCAAACAACAAACTGACAGGCAAAGAATAAAGTCCACCAATAACAGCAAATGGAAAGAGAAGGCACCTCAAGACATAATCTAGTCATAGTAATGGGAGCTAAAGTGGGATCAGAGAACAAACACAAGGTGAAATTAATGAACTGACACTGGATATGAAAGCACTAATCAATATATGTGGTGCATACAGCTTGACAATTGGAGATAAACTTTCACAACATAAATTCACAGGCTAACACAGGAATCCCTAATTCCTCTTTAGTTATCAGACTACTGAAATGGTTAGCTGTAGTTATAGAGACACTGCAAAATATAAAGATGACAAGAGAATTTTAGGAACTGACCATGATCTAATTGTTGCTACAATAAAGATAAAGTCAAGACAACCACCAACCCAAAGATATAAAAGTTTCAAAAGGAACAGACGCTGAATATTCATACTGTCTCCCATAGAAACATAAAAATAGTTCTTAGGATGGCTGAAAGGAATAATTATAAAAGATAATATAAAAAGGATAAATTATTAAAAAGGTTTTGATGACAGTAATACAGAAAGTTTGAAGAAAATACCAAAATGTTCACACACACACACAAAATAAATAAATGAGAGGTGCCTATTTTTTAAGAGATTTTTTTATGGATCAGAATGCTAGTGAATAAGAGAAAATGGCATCAAAATTGTCATCATTTCTCACAACCTACTTGAGAAAGATTCTCAGAATAATTTGGGGTGTAAACAAATCCACAATAACCAAGAACCTGCTAACATGAACAAACTAGAGGAAATATGAATAATGTTAACAGGTAGACTCTGAAGCTTAGATGAGACTGAGAGACCATCACAAGAATTGGAGGGATGGCAAAAGAGTGGCAGATAATCTAGCAAAGTACAATGGAGTCAAAGATATACGTGAGGCGAGGACCAGGTGTGGTTTATCTGCACAGACTTAGAAAAGTTCAGAAATATTGATACTGCCCTATAAAAGCAACAAGTCATACTTGTCACTGATTTATCAGCTCATAGTCAAGTCAACCCATTAAAACAAATATTGATAACATTTTACAAATACTGTATAAATAGTCACTCTAAAAAATGTTTACATTATATTTTTTGCATTATGCCAGCAATTTCAATTTTCAAGATAGCAAAATAGTTTGTGAAAATGTCAGAGTTTCAATTAGTTCTGGGTAGATATATTTTTTATTGACTAGAAAATTATGTGAACAAAATATGCAGGTTGCAAGTCACAGCACATTTTACTGTTATACGTCGAGCACACAGAGTATTATAACTTAACAATACTAAGTAGATATTTCAAACAAAATCAAAAAGAGTTTGTTAATTGAATATCTTTCTTTGTAGCAGTGTATTTGCACTATATAAAAAAATATTAGTAGTAGTAAAAATAATACTTATCTCAAGCAATATATTGAGATATTTCTATTCAAATTTAATATAAAAAAAAAAACAAAAAAACTGAAATAGATCAGATACTTACCAAAACATAGCAATAATAAACATTTACAAAATTCAATACGCATACAAAAAATAACTGCAACAAAAAAAATAACTGCCCTTGTAGTTCAGTACTTATGTTACATATTGATTTATGTGGCATTATCAGTTTCATTTATATAATAAAACTCACGTTTCTTGAATGCAAATCAACATAGAATCTATCCAATCATCAAACCGTTACAAATTACCTAACATCAGTGGACCTCATCAGCAATTTTGTCAGTACTTTTAATGGTTGTTTTATATTTGTTGCAAAAGTTGTTATCTATAATTAAAAATAAAATACAAAAAATATTTGAGACATAGTGACATTTATTATTGAAGCTAAGTGATAGTGAAGAACTGTTAGTTCCATTTAGAATGTATTCAAAAAGCAAACAGATTTATAGAAATGAAAACTTATAATTAAAATATCAGTAATTTAATATCTATCTTAAAATAGATAGTGTCATGGTGAATATAGAGAAAAGAACTGCTAAACAAAACAAATCTAGTCTAGAATTAAGAAATAATATTTGAAATATGCATTTTAAAATACTATGAACAAAATCAGCACACACAAAACTGACCCAAAAGAAATAAAAAACATTGAAGATCCTAAACCTTTAAATATGATTAAGAAGATTCAATTTGGTCTACTTCAGACTATGTTATTTATATCATCTATTAAATAAAATAAAAAAATAGAGCCCCCGTCATGCCAAATGGCATATAAGGAATATGGTGTTAGTGACCATAAATTTTGGGGTAATGTGGTCGGTATAACGCCCGTGCCGCTTTACTTTCCCAGAAAAAATCCGGTACCTATTTAAGGCTGGGTGAACCCTGAAGCCATCGGTTGGGATCGAACCCAACCTCTTGTCCTTTTATATCATCTATGGTTGTGACAAAATGTTGCATATGAATATGTGGTGTTCATCATAGGATTCATATTAAAGTTTATGAACAATCTGAAAGGCTGTGACCATTTCATTCTTCTGCTGTCCTATCATAACTTACTCACCCAACAATATTTTGTGGTTTCAATAATAAAACCATCTATGTCTCACTTACAATCAGCATCTAAGACAGAAGCTACAATTAACACACAATTTTGCAAGCTTAGGAGTTAATTTGATTTTATTACCTGCTAGAATATACCAAACTTAGGCTATTCAAATCAAATGTACTTTCAACCCTTACGTATGCGTGTGAAAGCTGGAAAACAACAAGAGATATAGAAACAAAGTTGAACGCATTCGAAAATAAATGTCTAAGGAAAATACTTGGTATAGAATGGAACGAATTCAAAACAAACGAGGAAATTAGAGAAATCGCCAATCAACCACTAATATCTTCAGTAATAAAGAAAAGACGATGGTCATACGTTGGACATGTGATGAGAAGAGATAATAATCGAATAGCAAAGCAAGCCCTCATATGGGAAACAACAGGTAAAAGGAAAAGAGGAAGACCCAGGGAGACACTGAGAAGAACATTGATGAGAGAGGCAAGAGCAGCAGGAATCGGCTCCCTCAATGAGATAGAACTGCTTGCACAGAACAGAGACAGATGGCGAGATTTGATAAAATATCTTTAAAAGAAAACTGCTAGAACAAAAAATCATATAGGAGAAGGTGTATCTTGGTCTACGCCCTATGGGCCGGTTACGGCTCGAAAGGTCAATAGATAGATAGATAGATAGAATATACCACAAACAATTTGTACTTAAACCCTGGATTACAACACCTTAGTGAAATTTACAAACTCAAAACACAAATTCTTGGAATTCAACAGTCTGCCATGGACAAACTTTTCACCCCTCTTTACATCTTCCTAATTATTGCTTCCTCCTCCGGTGACCCCTAAGTGTTGAATTTGTTTCCTTTGATGTTGGATATTTTTTTTCAAACAAACATCACATGCACTTTGTAAAAGTTACAAAGGTATCGTCAGAAAGAAGGTTTTTTTTTAATAAATATCGCCAATTTTCAAGAAATTCTTTTTGTTTTTTTTTCCATTTTTTCTTATGACAGTGGAAATCTCTTCAGCTGTCGACAAGACATCAAACAAATCTTTGTAACATGGGATAGGCAGCGAACGGCACTAAGAGGAAGACGAACATACTGCTGGAATGATGCACTGATGGTCAACATGTGAATAGACAATACAACACCCCCAGTAATCACAGCGCCATGTGGTCGAAATTTCAGGCTATAAATCGAACAAAAGCCAAGAAATGATTACTGCATTTGATTCCAATGTCTCTCCTAGTGGAAATACACAGCTGTGTAGCAAAAAATTCAAAGAAAGTACTATTTTTGCAACTCCAAATGTAACGTTTAGTGTTCGGAAATTTTACGAAGGTGTTGTGAAAACGTCATTCACGGGTAGATGTCGTAATCTATGGTTAATTCTGATTACTGTTACTATTTTTTTTTTGCTTCACTTGACTAATGTTGTACAATTTCTTTGCAGTTTTAATTGATTTAAAAGCAATAATTTTAATTATTGTTTTCACTGTGTAATTTGTCATGTTTTGTTTGAAAAATGAATAGTAATAATTTTTTTTACACTTTCTTTAATCTGAGAAAATTACTTTTTTTAAATTTCTGGCAATTATTTTATAAGCAATTGTACATTTCAAGAGAATGCTTATCACCATTGTGAACAGATTAATTTATTAAATTATTATTATTCTTTTACAATAAATTATCTTTACTGCAAATTAAACTGAAATAAAATCACCTGTACAACCGAGTGTCTTGTCAAATGTCATCTTGCAAACAAAAAGACCAAATGGTAGTTCAGACACCTGGTAGGTTCACCCCAAGCAAGTGGGTACATATGGCTATAAAGTGACAAAATGACCCAACAAAAACAAAGCAATGCCATATAGCATGGGCAAATGGGATGACACCATCACTCTTGAAAAAGGCCACACCAAAGATGTACATGATGCCACCAACAGTTAGCTCCATCAATCCAGACCAATCTTTCTGTATTAAATAAAAAAAAAGAGTAAGCTCTTAACAACATTCAAGGAAAACAACTCTGAAGAAAATACAATTTCATATTTGTTAGTCAAACTTTCTTATTATGTTTAACCCTACAATATGATATCGGCGTAAAAATTATCATCTCAAAATACAAATTCTTGAAGTTTGACAGTTTGCTGCAGGCAAACATTCCCCCCCACTCCCTCTGACCATACCTTCCTAATTACTACTTCTGGTGAATTTGTTCCTATTGATGTTAGATTTGTTTTTTCAAGAGCACCATAAAAGTATGATGGTATCGTAGAATGGGGGCTGATTTTTTTTCATAAATTTGGTCAATTAAAAAAAATTATTTTTTTCTTTCTTTCTTATGACGGGGGAAACCCTTTTTGTAAACCTCAAACCTCTTTGTAACATGGGATAGCAGCGAACAATGTCTAGAGGGAGCCGAACATACAGCTGATTTGATGAACTGACGGCTGCAGTGTGAATAGACAATGTAATACCTTCGGTAGCCACAGTGCCACACATTTGAATTTCAGGTCATAAATCTAACATAACCCAGAAAATTATTACTGCACCAGATTCCGGTGTCTCTATATGGGTAAACACAGAGCTGTGTAGCAGAAGTTCAAAGAAAATCTTATTTCCCAACTCAAAATGTAACAATTATGTGGTATTAATTTTTACAACAGTATTATGAAAACATGACCCATAAGTAGGTATCATAATCTAGGGTTAAATATACCATACCTAAGTAACTCTCTCTTTATGCATATATGAGCATCCCCACCTGCACGTACACACACATATAAAACTATTGATTAAATTAGGAACAACTAAAAAAAAAACTACCAAATTAAATGTTTGTAAGTCGTTTACCTCAAATTTGCAAAATTACAGAAAACATGAAATAAGAAATAAATAAAAGAAATGTTAAGAAGTTTGCTGAAAATTAAAAACAAACGAAAAAACTATATGTATAAGTTACAGTCAGTATAAGTTTGATACACTCTTCTGTGTACACTTTTAGGCATCAAACTTGATATGTTCAAAAAAAGTGCTAGTCAGCCCAATGTTTGTGACATTACCACATGTGTTCTGGAATGTCTCTGATGGTGATCATAAAGCCTCAGCTTCATATAATGTGCAGCATGCCTCTGTGACACTCATTTTACCAGTGTCATAATCATCAAAGATACCTATCCTCTGTTGAACCTTACTCCACAGTGAGTCTGAATATTGTAATATGTTCTATTTTCTGATGATCTCATAGTATATTAATCTTCTTCTAGTAAACTCTGGTGTTTTTTTTTATTCGTTCACCAGCTTTTACCTCTGATGAAGTCCCTAGAGACTAGGAACTGAATTTTGCGTGTTAATCCATTTTTCCCTGGCAGCCGTGTGCAAAGGGGTCCCTCGCCGCACAGGCAGATAACTCCAACTTCGGAGCTACTCATATTTTTTCCGTCGATGAGTAATTGACGTTTCAAGCCCGGCCTCACTGCTGAGACCAGGGGTGGTTGCAGCAGAGAGAAATTATAAATAAAAATCCCAACTGGTGTAGCTGGGATTTGAACCCACAACCTCCCTGTCTCGAGGCCGGCATCTTGCCTCGAGACCAACCAGCCTGCCATAATATGTCTTGCATCATGAATTTTGATGCTTGAAGCGACACTATCCAGGAGTCTCCAAACACTTCTGGACAGGCAGCAGAGCACATATGGGTGACTGACAAACCATTTGCACCCTTCGTAAGTTATAGTATACTTGTATCTGAGATCATTTTCCTCATTCCTTTGTCGGGGTGGTTTGTTATGGACCCAGCTGTGAAGCTCTTTTATTCTTCTATATTAGTTTCTATATAATTACCTTCAATATAATCTTCATGTTCAGCTGTAGTTTTAGCTGGAAGCTGAATTTTTGCTTTTGTGACCAATCCTATTATAACTTAATTTGCTAGCCCTGCTTTTTATGATTAATTTGTTTTCTTTAATGATATCACTAGCTCATCAAATTTTTCTATGGTTACATTTTTCATATGTTCCCTTGCTGCAGAATTAATTTTGTCATGCTTCTTATGTTAGTCACTGTTAACTTTTCTATATAACTGCTAGAACATAATTATGTTATTTTTACAAACATATCTATTAATTCCTTTGTAGCTTTTTTCCCTGAAAACAAAATGTGTTTCCTATCTGTTGTTTCTATGATGTTTTCATGCACTATTTTATGTATGATTATATCCTACATGCATCCTTTAGAATCTAATATTTTTGTTACCTGCAGTATTATTGTGTTGAGATTTTCAATATTTTATGAAATCTTAATATTGACACATTAAAGATAAGTCAGCACTGCTTATCAGTTTTCTTATAATTTAAAAGATGTAATGGTTTAATTTCAGGCATGCTCCTTATCTTTCTCCACCTCAATTGGCCTGTTGATCACTACCAATTGTGTAGTTGATAGCTTCCTTATTTTCTTTTTGTGATGCATGTGTTTATGGCAAAAGTAAGATCAGGAGTGGAAAAAAACTAGCCATATTCTGCAGCAGTTTGTCAGATGGAGGGAGATTTGTAACAATCTTCCAGTCTTGTAATTGACCATCCTGGTGTCCACATCTGAGTATGTACTTTTAAGAGCAGCTGTTGAAATTTTCAGAGACTAGGAAGTAGGAATATATTATGTGTATACACGATAATGAAATGTTCTTGTTTGGATGGCCATATAAATTAAATATGTTTCTTTTAGGTTTAAACATGCTTCTTTAATTTCTTTGTCAATCCCTTAGATTTCTGCATTTGTGGTGGTACTTACTGACACTTCACTACTTGATATCTTGTTGCACATCAGTATCATTACTCGTCATTTGTGTCCTCCTCAAGTCAAAAAATTACATAGGTCTTTGTTGAGAGCCTGTGATTCATGTGGTGTGCTGCTTGCATGCCAGTTATGCCAATATGGTCTTAATGTGTTAATACAGATTCTGGGGAACTGTTTAATTCTGGACACCTGTTTTTCCAATGCAATATATTCAGTATTGTTGGTATTTAAACAATAATTGTGGATGTTTCCGTCAGGGCACAGTAATGGGGCAGGTGGATCACCTGAGGTATTGTTTGGACTATTTCATGTCAGGGGTTCAGCACACTTACTACCGAGAGGGGCTTCACAGGATGAGCATTATATTGTATTCGTTTATCTTGTGACATCATAATTGTGAACATTTACTTTGCATTGTTTCATGTAGCCAAGAGTATCTGATTTTAATGTTTGTGTCTCACTGCGAATAATGTGAATCCTTCAGCCTGCCCAGTTAGGTAAACCCTTCTAGTTGCACTGCTACCTTCAGCACAGCTCTTCAGGTTATGAAGACACATGACTCTACAATGATATGTCAGAACAGTAAGTCGGATACCGCTCTACATGGTTACAATTATAACCATTATGAACATAAATAGCACCAAACCATATACCAGTACTGAACATATTCAGTATTGCTGCAATATAACAGAAAACATTTACAATACTGATCTCAAACTTCTGTAGTAAGAATGAAAGGAAATTATGTCATACAAAGGTGTAATATATTCTCTGCCAATCTAGACTAAAACTAGCAGTAAGTAGCAATAAATAATCAATTTTTAAATATGCAAAAATATCTCAACAGAAAAGAAAAGCTGCAAAATATAAAACAGTTAAGCACAGACAGCTTATCCAAAAGTCCCAAAGAAAAATAAATATCAGCTCTACTTTTAACCAACTTACTAGCATTTATGTACAAACACATATATAAACAATACATGGTAATAATTCATATAGCAAGCTATAGTTCTGAATGGTTAGAAGCAGTGTAGTAGCATTAGTTGTTGAGTGTTTACTGCTAGTTATGCTCTCTGATAAATAGGTGAGTTAGTAAAAGCCATATTTCGTGCAGCAGTGACAGCAGACATAAAGAATGATAATGGTGTTACAATTATTAACCCTTATACTGCCACATCATTTGGACAGATGGTTTCCGGTCAAGATGGTCACCGATAGCAGCGAAGCTTCTGGCTCTCGATTTTTGTGTTTAATTACGCAGTAAAATGCTATCATGAGGAGAAGTCCTATGCCGACAATTCATTCTATGGATGTTTAATTCATTAAATGGATTATGTACTGTTTCAGTGATGTGTTTTTCACGGATTTGGTACTTATGCATTGGAGTAATTTCTAGCCTAGCATTGACCGGTAACGTGTTTTCTCGAACGTCCGGGCACCTGAGACTGACAAAGGCGTATCTTTAGATATCGCTCCGGGTAGACGAGACTCGTAAACCTTGGCTGGCAACCCATCTAGAAGAAGGGAAACTTCGACCACAAAACCCTCCACTACCTTGTGGACTAGATTCTAGTTAGAATCGAAGGTTATGGGAGTACACCCAGAGTAAAAATCCGGAGGAAGGGACCCTAAGGCAGTAGACGGCGTTAACCGTCTTTCTGGCATCCCCTGCACCTTCTTTCAATTCCGAACGTATGGACTTTGTCCCTCCTTCAGAAATCCTTGAAACGAAGTCGAGAGGGGGATAGTGCGACTGGGTAAAGCACTATCTCTATATTCCGTGCCCAGGCAGAGTAGGCAAAGTGAAATGAGGAAGAAAGCACCAATGTTTAAACTTGGCACATGGAACGTAAGGACCATGTGCCCTGGACTTGCTAAAGCAAACACACCGACAGAAGGGCAAATTAGAACAACAGCCCTCATAGATAAAGAACTAAATAGGCCACATGTCGATATTGCTGCCCTACAAGAAACAAGACTCTCAGACTGTGGCTCTGTAAAGGAAGAAAATTACACTTTTTTCTGGTGGGGTCTAAGTGTCGAAAAGCCACGTCTACATGGAGTAGGCTTCGCTGTACATAACAAACATATTAACTCCATAACCAGGCCAAAAGGAGTGTCCGAACGCTCAATGATACTTCAGCTGCATACAAAGAGTGGATTAATAAATATCATTAGTACCTATGCACCAACGTTGGCTGCATCAGACGAAGAGAAAGACAACTTCTACCAACAACTTCAAATGATCATTGATTCACTTCAAAAGGATGAGCTATTATATATACTCGGTGATTTCAATGCAAGTACAGGATCTGATCAACAATCTTGGCCAACATGCCTAGGTCATCACGGCATTGGAAAAATCAACGAAAATGACCAGAGACTCCTAGAATTCTGTTGACATCTATGCTTAATAAATACCTACTTTAATGTGAAACACAAACATAAAGTAACATGGCGTCATGCTAGAAGCGGTCACTGGCACCAACCAGACCTAGTTCTTACACGTAGGCAGTCTTTAAATAAAATCAGAATAACACGAGCATATCACAGTGCAGACTGCAATACAGACCACGCTCTAGTCATCAGTAAGATCAAAGCTAGAAGTAGTCGTATTTACAAAGCAAGTGAGCCTCCAGCAGCCAAGATCAACATCACAGCGACTAAAATCTCATCAAACAAAGACATTTTTAGATCTAAGTTTGAAGAACTTGTAGAAGAAGCAGAAGATTCATTAAGTGTTGATGACAACTGGTACTCTCTGAAAACACACATCTATAATTGCGCTCTATCTACCTACGGCCAAAAATGGTTCTCAAAGAACGACTCTGTCGAAGAAAATGTAGCAAGATTAGACCCACTAATAGCTAATAAGAAGAAGGCACTACTGAACTTAAAAAATAACCCCAATCAAATCAACAATGATCAGCTTAAACATGCACAAGCCACTCTACAACGCAAAGCAAGAAGATGCGCAAATGAATACTGGAACAATCTATGATTTGAAATACAGAATGCCTCAGACAGGGGCGACTCAAAAACCATGCATGACAATATAAACATGGCCCGTGGACCAAAAATAACCAAATTAGCCCCCCTAAAATCCAAGTTTTAGAGAACCTATTACTGACAAGGGACAACAAATGGAAAGATGGGTTGAACACTACTCCAACTTATACCATGATGACAGACCAGCAAGCACCGTACTAGCACAATCAATACCCAAATATCCTACAATGTCTGAGCTGGATGTTGAGCCTACTATGAACGAACTTGCTGACGCTATAAATGCCCTCTCAAGAGGAAAAGCTGCAGGAAATGACAACATTCTTACAGATGTACTAAAGGAAAACTTAAACGTACTACTTCCACATCTTTACAAACTGTTAATCAAATGCTGGAGACAAGGAGAAATACCTCATGATATGAGAAATGCCAAGATCATAATGTTGTACAAAAACAAAGGAGACAGGGGTGACTGCAATAACTACAGAGGCATTTCTCTCCTTAGCACAGCCGGCAAGGCTTTTGCTAGAGTTATACTTAAACGCCTGCATAGACTTGCAGAACGTGTTCTTCCCGAGTCTCAATGCGGCTTCAGAGCCGGTAGATCAACTATAGACTTGCAGAACGTGTTCTTCCCGAGTCTCAATGCGGCTTCAGAGCCGGAAGATCAACCATAGACATGATCTTCACTCTTAGACAACTGCAAGAAAAATGCCGAGAACAAAATATGCCGCTCTATATTGCCTTTGTGGATCTAACAAAGGCCTTCGACACAGTAAACAGAGATGGGCTCTACAGGGTGTTAGAAAGCATAGGTTGCCCTCCTAAATTACTTAGGCTGATTATGTCCTTCCATGAAGACATGAATGGTAAAATCTACTTTGATGGGAGTTCATCAGAGAATTTCAAAATCAACAAAGGAGTGAAACAGGGATGTGTCCTCGCCCCCACCCTTTTTGGTATATTTTTTGCTGCCCTCCTAAATTACGCCTTCGAAAACAGCTCAGGAGATATTTACATTCGCACAAGATCAGATGGCTCACTGTTCAACTTAGCACGACTAAGAGCAAAAACCAAAACAAATGTTGCCCTACTTAAAGAATTTTTATTTGCTGACGATGCTGCCCTAGTCGCTCATAGTGAAGCCACCCTACAATCCCTGATCAACAACCTGGACAAAGCATGCGATCTTTGTTCACTGTCAATTAATGTTCAGAAGACAGTAATACTAAGTCAAGGCGACATCAAACCTCTATCAATTACTCTAAAAGATTGTCCACTAGAATCAGTACAGAAATTTACATATCTTGGATCCACAATTACGCAAAACCATCTCTCTTGATGAAGAAATAAACAGTCGAATTGGTAAGGCATCTACGACCTTCGGCAAACTCACTGAAAGGGCCTGGAACAACACGAAACTAACACTAAAGACTAAACTCTTAATATATCAAACTTGTGTGCTTAGCACACTATTATATGGATCTGAAACCTGGGCAACATACTCAAACCAGGAAAAAAAGACTAAATGTCTTCCACATGCGATGTCTCCGCAAAATAATGCACATCAAATGGCAGGACAAAATAACCAACTTAACTGTCCTGCAATGTGCTAAGACACCAACAATCATGTCAAAGACTAAGATGGCTGGGGCATGTCCAACGAATGGAAGAAAAGCACATTCCTAGGCAAGTACTATATGGTGAACTAATACATGGAAAAGACAAATCAGCAGACCTAAATTACGATATAGAGATATCTGTAAATCATCTCTGAAAGACTTCTCCATATGTGAAAATGACTGGGAACATCTGGCAAGTAATCGCACATCATGGAGAACTTGTATAAGGAATGGTATAACATCTTTTGAGACTGTGCTACGGCAAAACTTAGAAGAGAAAATACTCATGAAAAAGGATGGAAAACCCTGTGGATCAGCGAGCCTGACTTGTTCACTATGTGACCACGTGTGTTTGTCAAACATTGGTAGAATTAGCCACGAGAGAAGCTGTTCGACAAAAGCAAAACCTAAAAAATACACTAGACCGTTTGGCAAGACGAAAAGGGCCATATATATATTTGGACAGAGAGAAGGCTAATACTACCCAGACACCAAATATCTGTTATCCTCACCTTGCTAGAAAATATCAAAATAAAAAAAAAACATAAAGACAAATATCTATAGATAACATGACTAAAATCAACATAGCAAGAATATGCCTGAATTGAGCCTCAATAGGCTTGTCTAGATGTTTTAGATGATGGCATTTCCTCTTCCTCTATCTCATCATCTTTAGTCTATGCATCAGTTTCACACTCATAGCAGTCAAAGGAGTTGCTATCAAACTCATCTCCTTTACCTGAATCATGAAATACTTGTGCCAAAACAAACACTTTACCAGTCATAGCACACCTACTTCCCTTATGGTTTATCTTAGTAAGACACAGCTGCTATAATACATATCTAAAACAATGCAACATGTACATTCAAACATGCACAAAACAATCTATTAAACAAGTAAAGCTGCATGGTGTGCATGCAGATAAACTACCCTTGGCTACAAGCCAACCCCCAAATCCTGCTGCTATGCTGACACACAGTGGCCACCCATACCATCATTTTATATGTGTTTAATACATACGAACAAATATAGGTTATTGACCAAAATCAGTTCTGGTACTCAGGTAAGATGCAGAGGGAACCAAATGGTCCAGTTCCAGCAGTATAAGAGTTAATAATGGTGGAATATGACTGGCTACTTCTTGTGACTTGTCTTTTTTGTATTCCAAAATAAAAGCAGAGTAATACAAGAGGGTTCTTACTTGACTGCAAGTCTTATTTTCTGAAAGGTTCTCTCTGGATCAAAGAAAAAATACTGTTTTGCTATATTTTTAATAGAAGCATAAACACCCATAACCATATATTTTACATTTCCCTAAAGAGAAATGAATGCAACATGGTGAACCAATTTGTAAGAATTTTTAGAAACATTATATCAGCTCTTTTAATTTATGATAATGAAGCTGTTAGTAGAACACTGTAAATCTTGTTTTTGGTGATTAGGAGGATATCAGTGTTAAATACTGTTGATTTTTTTTTACAATTACTATCTATTTGGTGGCCAGCTTGATGTCCTTACTGTGTCAAACATATTTTGATTTAAGTAAAATGCTGACAGACTGTAAATAAATTCTTATAAGGTCTCTACAAAAATGTAAAGATTATGAGAAATATGACACAAGGTCAAACTTATTCATAGATTATCATCATCATCATTGAGTGCCGTCTCCGCAACGAAGGTTGGCTACCATGGAGCGCCATTCTGCTCTACCTCTTGCTTTGATGGTGCAGGTTGTCATCGGTTGATTTGTCCATCTTTTGATGTTACTCGTCCATGTTAATCTTGGTCTGCCTCTTTTACCTTGTATTTTCCCCTCCAGGATTACTTTCAGTAGGCTGTTGTGCATGCATAGATTATACATAATTGAATACTGAGCTGGATTAATTGCATAAGTCATTAATGTAAACTTTATTCTGATGATGCTTTTCACATGAGTTAAAGACATTTTGAAGTTATCAGTAACTCTAAAAACCTTCAATGGAAATGTGAAAATATTTGTTTATCCACCAGAAAAGCACCCTACAACAAAACAATGCAGTGTATTAACATATCAAAGTCTTTATTGCAGTTAAATATCATTATTTTTATATTAAAAAGGTGCATCCTATTCTAGCTGTAGGAACAACTCTAAGTGATTTAAATTATTAAACAAAAGAAACTTGTTTTGCTTCTGTCTTAAATGAGGGGGTGGGGGGGGGAGAACCTTAATTTACAGGCTCAAACTGAAGTATTTAGTGTTTTTTTTATAACCAGCACAATGTCCAAAGATGAACGGATAGACAGATTTGGGATAAACCACAAATAATCCAATTGACAAGATTGTGACAAACATTAAAGATGTTAACATTATGGTATGTAACGTGTTAAGCAATACACATCACATGGAACACAAAGCTTGACTCTAATTGCCACTAATATTAATTTTCTTCAGGATTTCTAATAAATGTTTGGTTAATGACATTCAAAAACCCATGCAAATGTAATTTGTTTACTACACTAATTTTCAATTCTTGCTTTCCCATTATCATGGTCAGACCTTGTCTACATTTTACTGAAACACTCAAATAAAAAAAAGCACAAGGAACAAAAGACATCTATTACTGACCATATCCATGATGCACATAGCAGGACAAACTCCAATGGCCAAATAGAAAACAATTTCAAGAAACTTGTATCTGGAGATAATCAATAAAAGCCAGCAAAATAAATCAGCATGGTTATAAGACTTGTTGCCTAACATCATAAGAAGATGTCTATATACTGATCAGGTGCAGCAAGTTATTAACTAATTATGAGAATAACACAAAACAGCAGGAACGGAATCCAGTAATCATTGACCAAACAACTTAATGACCAACACCTTGCTGATGACCTAGCTCTCCTTTCACATAATCATAAATGAATACCAAATAAAATGAGCAGAGGAAGTCACAACAGCTAGGATAGATAACGAATTGAGAGAAGACCAAAATCATACAAATTAAAAATTAATGCAATTTGTAATAACCAGATAGACACCTTTTTCTGTGTATCTTCCAAATTACTACTTCCTGTGATAGCTGAGTGTTTGATTTATGTCTATTGAAGTAGGATTTTTTATTTTTTTAAATATTTCGTTAGATACAATCCTATAATACGAAAAAAATTTGCCAAGCTTCAGCAAATTGTTTCATTTCTTTTCTTTCTTTTTTTTTGAACGTAGCAAATAACGCTCTGCGGTAGCAGAACATACTGATGAATTTATGGTGACTGTCTGAATAGACAAAGAAACATGTCTGGTCCAAGCAGTCAATTCTTGGGTCACAAATCAACCTAAGATAAGAAATCTGAGTTCCCTGTGTGTCTACTTGGTAAATACACAGCTGTGTGTCAAACATTTAAAAAAATACTATTTTTAGTGCTCCTAACATTATAATCAGGTAGTAGTAATTTGTACCATAAAATGTAATGGCGCGCCTCACAGGTAGGGGTCATAATCTAGGGTTAATTGATGTTTGCAAAGAATAAAATGATGGAAATGGCATGACAAATTTATTAACATGGAACTATGGGAATGCATCAGACAAACACCAGTGGAAAAAAAAAAGAGATGTAACAAAGATAATGGAACTGGATTGTCACACATTGCTAGCCAACTGGTAGTATTACATGACGGGCACTTTTTTGGAATTCCTAAGGGTGGAAAAAAAAAGGTCAAAATACACTTGGAGTGTTACAGCGCTTCTTGTGGTTGTTGTTGGTTGTTGTGAATCGGACAGGCTTCTGATGTTTCATTATCTTGTTGTTTCATAAATTCTATCTATAGTGACACACACAACTCAAATTATAGTTTTCGAACAAGTATAAACAAAGTCTTTATAGATGATATTTCTAACTGTTTTACAATGGTTTGACAACATCTCTGATTCACTCAAATGTGTTTCATATATTCTCTTACAAAACTGTGTTACTTGACATAGCCGACAGGCGATAATTATTTGTCAGTAAACTTCGTGATCGTTTAGTGTTCTTTGTAACATATGCATAATTCTATCTGGTGATTCTGAGGAACTTGCTATAGCTTGTTTCATAAGTCGTGCCCAACTTTAAAAATCAATATCTTTTAAACCGCTTTTTGTAATTTTTTCAAAATTTGCATGTATAGTTATAATGATTAGAACCCAACAGGGAATTAATTTCATTAAAAAAAAACATTTGGTTATTATTGTTGCTTATTTGATTTATATAAATTTATAACGACCCATTGATGTAGTCAAAACTTAGTGTTTACAGTATTTAAGTTAAAAATAGCGATTACAAATCCATACACGCTCAAATTTACGATTTTGCACGCTTTCCGCGTGAGTTATCTGACACAATTAGACACTTGTAGTAAACACGAGACATTGTGTGTTCTATTTCCGTTAATTCAGCGGCATAACGTGGAACAATAACATTTATCATGAGTCTTAAAATGAAATTCTGCAGTTTACAAAACATCGCAATAAAAATGTATGACTATTTTTGCAAAGAGGCTAAACGAGGAAGATTATTTCATTCTTTAGAAAACCCTGAGAATAGGACAAGACACATTTTGGATTTATCTAAACGGTCATTTAATCGCTGGATTCAAGCACGTGACCGTCAATGTTCCAAATATACAAAATCACAAGGAAGAGCAAAAATGTTGGATAATTTCGACAGTGAACTTATTAGAAGTGAAATTCGCAAAATGTTGGGTATGAATGAAACTGTTACAATAAGAAAATTAAAAGTATCGCTGAAAAAGAACAACAGTATTGAAATATCAAAGTCTACATTATAGAGGAATGTGAGAGCTGCAGGCTTTACATTCAGAAAGTATTCCAATGGACAAAACATCATCTGTGAGAAGCCACATATAGTAGTCATGAGAAGCAAGTACTTACGTGAAGTAAAAGAGGTGCGCAAGCAAGGTTATGATATTGTGTACTTGGATGAAACATGGATCAATGCTCACCACACTAACCAAAGGGAATGGCAGTCATCAGATGGAAAGATTAAGAGATTAATACCTAGCAGCAAAGGACAGCGCTTGATAATTGCTCATGCAGGTAGTCGACAACATGGACTAATACAGAATGCAGAGCTCATTTTTCTTTCAAAATCCATAGACAATCGGGATTATCACTCTGAGATGAATGGTCACATATTTAGACATTGGATTGAAAATTCTGTTCTCCCAGCACTAGATCGACCATCTTGCCTAATAATGGACAATGCAGCGTACCACAACATTGTTGCACTTGAAGATAAAGTCCCGACGTCATCCAGTACAAAAGATGCTATTAAGATATGGCTCACAAAGGAGCACATACAATTTAATAACATGTACTTAAAACCTGAATTACTATCTCTAGTAAAGCAAAAACAGAGGACAAAGATTTTTCAAATAGATAAGATTATCCAAGAGCACGGTCATAAAGTTTGAGGCTGCCACCTTACCATGCTCATTTAAATCCAATAGAACTAATCTGGGCAAAATTAAAAGGACAAGTGGCAGATGAAAATACAACATTCAAAATATGCGATGTAAAGACTCTTGCTAATCTCGCTTTATTAAATATAGACAAAGATTATTGGGCTAAATGTGAAGACCACGTCTTAAAACAGGAAGAGGAATATTGGAAAAATGATGGTTTGTGGAATGTTCAACCCCAAACAGTTATTAATCTTTTAGACTCGTCTGATTCAGAATGAAAGTATATAGCCCCCACAATGTTGGCCCCTATATTACCTTAAATTATTTCAACAAACGGTCCTTTTCAGGACCACACAACTATGAAAATTGGACATACAGGTATACCTTGATATTATTATCGTCCGTCCTCGAACTGAGCAGACAATAATTCTCCTGGTGTTTTGTTTTATCCAGTTATTTCCCCATTACGGCCACGCCTTTACCTAGTGAAAATTAATCGTAGACCAGCAACTACGGTAATTTCTATTCTTTAGGGCTTCACAATTTACAATTTTGACAAACATCAAAGAAATATCGCCGCTTTAAGAAAACTGCAGCTGCAAGATATTTGTTAAATATACATTTAAAGGGTCTTTTGCATTCTAATAACATTTGGAAAATTTCAAAAGTATTTAACAAACGGTTAGAGAGTAATAGCGTTTTGAAGTTGGGCAAATGTTTTGAAACAAGCTATAGTATCCTGACTTGAGCTCTAGTTACACAGTTGGACTACTTAAGAGTCCAAAACGTATCACAAAATCCTCTAACGAACTATATCATTTGTCTAAGTCCTAACTCTATCTTCTGCCTTGAAGCAGGTATCTGTTTGTTTCTAAGTTCTTCTCTAGCTTAAGTTGAGTCTAACTCTCAGTGTCTCTCCCTTGTCTCTCTGAATGTTTGAATCCCCTGTCAAGTCAAGTCATGGCTTTTTAATGTCCGTCTAGCCACCCCCACCTGTCCAAAAGCATCATGGAAATCTATCTATACATGTCTTATCATTCCTCTGTCTACCATCAGTATTTTGTTAGCTCCTCCTTTTTAATTATACCCATGGTCTTATTGCTTTAGAAGTCCCGTCGAAACCTGTCAATCTTCCTAAGTCTCTCCCCTCACCTCACAATTAAAGCTTACAGCGATTCTTTGCTCCCCTAGTCAGAGAGACTCAAAGCATTTCCCACCACTGGTCATAAAGAGGTCTCGGCGTTGGTGACTTCTTTGATTATTATTGACGCCTTTATGCGACTTAACTTCGAATGTTTCTATTATTTATCCGTGAGAGCTACCTTATATCAACAAGTGTCAGACATTTGTTTGTACGGGGTCTATCGCTCCTGACATCGCGTTACATAACTTCCTTTGGTCCGTGGTGACATCTGTTTGGATTCCCCTGCTCACTTTAGACACCTGTCGTCTCTTGTGGACGGTTTCATTATTTGTTATGCCTTCGGCACCTGTCTTTGTTGACCTGACTTAAGCTTGTTAATTTCTTAAGTCTCCTTTTCATTCTATGTCGACCTCGGCTTATCTTTCCTCTCATTTTCGTTCTCTGACGTTCGTTCTATTCTCTCTATTCTTTCATTATCGTCCATGACTGAGTCACACTATAACAGGAGAAGATATGTGGAAACAGAAAAATAGATGAAGAAGACATAGAACAAGAAGTCTTAAGAAAACTACATTAAGCAAGATGGCTTTGAAAATACTTGTTGTTAAGACCAATGATCCACAGGGAGATAAAAGGTAGAAGAAAAGTTGTTTTCTTTTTAGCAGCAATACCAGCCAGTAGAAGTTGCAAGTTTGCTTAAGTTGTGGTTCCATACAGAGCCTCGGTAGCCTAGTTGGGAAAACCACCCGACTGGCTATCGACGTCCGGGCAACCCATGTTTGATTCCCGCTAGAAACAGTGTCAGTTGTACTGATGGTTGGAAAAAAAATACCCCCGCGGTTGACCCAGCTGCTGACAGAAATGGGTACCAGGGTAGTACTCTGGGAAGGTGAGGAATGCCACCTTACATCATGAGTTTCGATGCTTGAAGTGACACTATCTAGAAGTCTCCAAACACTTCTGGATAGGCAGCTGAGCACATATGGATGAAAGCTCGCATGCTAATACGCCGATTTAAGTCTCATACTTTACCTTTACTTTACAGAGAGTTGCTGAATGATGGCTGTAGTGGAAGTAGATGATGTCTTTCTTATTTCAGGCCAGTGTGTTCCAGTTAATTTGTGTTTCAAAGTTTCAAAAGGGATTAGTAATTAAAAGGATGTTACATTTTTCAGCTGAGTCAATCGAAGAGTGTCAGACTGGGATTGAATCACAATCATTGAAGCTAAACTTTCAACTCTCTCTCTTTCTATCTTATATTTACCAAAATTAATTAAACTTTCTGCTCTCTCTCTTTCTTTCTATCTTATATTTACCAAAATTAATTATAGTCTAAACAGTGTTACAAATAGTTACACAGTGATCACAACCACCTTCAAAAGTGAACCAAAAAAAAAATCTAAACAGTTTTATAATGATCAAAATTACCTTCAGAAGTTTGAAAAAAAAAAAAAAAAAAAAAAAAAAAAAATCAGTGTTATAGTGATCATAAATACCTTCAAAGGTTGGGAAAAAAATAATAATCTAAACAGTGTTATACAGTGATCACAATTACCCTCAAGAGTAGAAAAAAAAATCTAAAGAGTGATAGAGTGATCACAATTACATTCAAAGGTTTTATTTTAAAAAAAAAGAAACTAATCTAAACAGTGTTATACAGTGATCACAATTACCTTCATTTTGTTTATTAAAAAAAAAACTTCATTAACACTTGAAAGCTGAAAAGAAAAGACAATGGAACATGTTTGCAATTCCCTCCTGTAATTAATTGCTTCAGCAGGTAACTCCAATTAACACGTAAACACAAAGTAAAAAAGTAAGATCATTCATTCTATGCAATGTAAGTGTTGATTGATGTAAATTATTTACAATATGTTTGATTGCAGGAATAACAAAAATAGATAATAATTCCTCAGAGAAATAATCTATAATAATGTACATTATTGAATCTTCTCATATATATATATACATATTGGACTAACTTGTTCAAGCTACATGGTAAATATCACCTAAATGATCTACAACTAGTATTATTTAACAGACGATGGTGCTGCCCACGAACAGACACAAATTTTAATTAACTTTGTGAAATTAACATTAGCACAGAATGTTCACCTTTCATGGTAAATGTATGCATATGAGATTCCAAGCAAGGCCATAATCCACACTATACAGAGAGCTTCTTCAGACCATGAGTTAAAGTCTTTCAGAATCAGCCTAAATAGATATATATATTTATTTGTGCATTCAGTGTTTAGCCTGATAAGTTAATTAACTGGTTAATGCACAAAATAACACTGGCAAAAGTCAACACGAAACAATTAAGAAAAAAACATTTTTTAAAATAAAGCTCTACTTTGTCACAGAAAAAAAATGGTAAAACAGAAAAATTAACAATACTATTAGATTACAGTGCAATTCAGGAATAAAATAAAAATTAGCTACTAAATGTAGTAATGCAAACTATTTTGTTTCTTTTTACGAAATTCAAGGATTTAAATACGAACATTTAAAGTTGTCTCTGTTTCTCCACATTCAAGAAAGGTTTATGGTCATGCTATGTCTATTCCCCTGTTGCCAGGATAAAGTTCACAGAGAAGTCTGCAGTGGGGTGTTCTGAGGCAGAAGATGCTGGCGTGGGTATGTCAATGCAGCAGATATATTTGATCCTGCATGCTGTTTATATGTAACTTTAGCTTCCAGTTTGTTCTATATTTCTTTCATATGATCGTATCAGCCTCTCTGTAGCTCACTGGGTGATTATACTGGGCTTTTCTACTGCCATATTTGGAGAAGGTATCAGAGACCTAACATATGGATGAGAATCATGGACAATAGGACAACAGACAAGAAAATCAATGGAGTCTGTAGAAATGTGGTTTTACAGAAGAATGTTGAGAATACCATGGACAGCTAAGAAGAGTAATCAAGAGGTTCTGAGAGAGGTCAAAGCATAAAGAGAGCTAATTTCCAATGTTAGGAAGAGACAATCATCATTTTTGGCCATGTAATGAGAAGAGAACTTGAATATATTGTAACAACTGGAAAAATTAAGGGACGAAGAGATAGAGGGAAGCAAAGAGAAAAAATAACAGACAGCTTAAGAGAATGGCTTGGCAGAAGGTCAACAACAGAAATGATAAATAGCTGCCGAGATCGAAAGTTGTGGAGAGACATGATCACCTACGCCACTAGGCCTGGTACTTGATGATGATGATCAGAGACCTCATTTCCAGCAATTCTGCAGTGGAAGGGTATCCATTTCAAGGTCACTTGTGTGAACTGTAGCAGCTCATTTAGACTAGTCTGTGATAATGTCTTAAGTGGTTGATTGGGGCCATGTTGAAGTTTCCAGGGACTCAAGAAGTGACCTGCAGCCTGTAAAGAAGACTGTTTTTGGTTCCTTTTTTGGAGAATTTTGATGACTTTTGGTATACAAATGTCTAATAATTTTTCAAGAGGAAGTGGACAATTTCAATTTTACTTGGAAAGGAAAAAAATATACAAGTTGTGTCTAAAACATTTGATATCTCACCATCAACATGGGCCATGTGCACATGGCTATCCAGAGACACATTGACAAGTGTAACTTAGTACGGAGCACATGTGACTGTCAGGGTAAACCCGCTGAGGGGAGTCAAATGTAGTGAGAGGTAGGATCATTGTGTAATGTGAGTATGGTGGATGATCAAGAAACAGCTTCATCCCGTACACAAGCACCAACACTTCATGAAACTCTGTCACTGTTTTTCCCAATTTTTAAAGAACTTAACTTTCACTCAGGGAGCAGTGATAGCTCAGTGGTTAGTGAACTGGACTACAAAGGATGGCTTCCGGATTCACCCAGCCTTAAATGGGTACCAGATTTTTTTCTGGGAAAGTAAAGTGGCATGGGTGTAATACTGACCACATTACCCCAAAAATCATGTGCAGAAGGTCTATAAAAATTATGGTCACTAACACCATATTTCCTATGCGCCACTTGACATGATGGGGCACTTTACTTTTTTTTACTTTAACTTACACTTATTACTTCATTGCACTGTGACCCTACATGTTCACACTGACTACATTCAAATGTCAGCAGTGAGTTTACCCTGACAGTTATGTGTACTCCATACTGGGTCGCATATTTTGATGTCTCTGGTTAGCCATGTGCATACGCCTGCAACTTGCCCATGTTGCCAGTGGATATCCAACCATTCACTGAACTTTTTAAGACACACCTCGTATTTGCACTGAGATAGATAATCAATCAACTGGCTAACAACACTCACTGTCCCAAACATATACACAGAAGGAGTGAAGTTTTACTCATTAAGATGAATAACAAATATTTAGAAATTGAAAAAAGACACAAACTTACCAAGGAGTATAAGATGAAGCAATGAATATGTAAATAACAGCTCTATCACAGATGTGAAAAATTCTTCTCCATTTTCTGCAATTATACCAAAACATACAGATTATTGTTTCATTCCCTTTCTTGAAGTTTCTTTAAATCTAACACCAACAACTCATATTTTATACATAAACAAATTAAGGAAGAAGAAATAAAGGAAGAATAAAAGAAAAAATACCAGACAGTTTAAGAGAATTATTTGATATGCAGCCAACATCAGAATTGATAATTCACTATACAGGCAAAAAGTTGTAGAGACATAATGACACAAATGCCAGCAAAGCAAGCACAATGCTTGATGATTCTTCTTCTTCAGTGATCAGCTACAGCTATGTATTAAGACATTTAGATCAGCAAGGGTCATGAACAAGATGGTGTGTTTGAGGTCTTCACTGGTTCCTCATAACTTGTAATGCAGTGTTGTTTCTATGGGCGATTTTTGTGTTCTTAGGGCGTTGAGAGTGCTGTTTCCTGTAGGATATTCTCTGATGTTTGCCTCGATGCTCTGCAGTCACATTCTAGAGATCTATCTTGTATAGCTCTGAGGCCACAGTAACCTATTCTGAGTCTGAATATCTTGTTCTGCTCATGTCTGCAGAGTTTGTTTAAACTGCCATGTTCTGGCTCATATTTGCCACAAAACTCTCTCCATTGTTTACCTAGCTTGTTTCAGGATGGTTTTTATTTGAGGCTCTGGGATTGGTTGGACATTTGAAGGCTCCCACCTGCTTTTGTGAGTTCATCAGCAGGACTAATTTTGTCTTATATGACAGGAACATATGTTGTTCTTTACTTCCTGAATGATGTCTATCCTGTTCCAGGCTTGACATTGCTTGTATGACCATTCTTGCATCACTAAAAAGTAAAAAAAAAAGTAAAGAGCCCCAGTCACGCCAAGTGGCGTATAGGGAATATGGTGTTAGTGACCATAAATTTTACAGACCTTCAACACATGATTTTTGGGGTAATGTGGTCGGTATTACACCCGTGCCGCTTTACTTTCCCAGAAAAAAATGCTGTACCCAATTAAGGCTGGGTGAACCTGGAAGCCATCGGTTGAGATTGAACCCTACCTCTTGTCCTTTGTAGTCCAGTTCACTAACCACTGAGCTATCGCGGCGCGGCTCCCTTTGTATCACTAAGGATGACAATATTTTGGACTTAGGATTTCATGTGCATTGAGAGTTTGTATGACTGTGCGGAGTGCCAATGCCTCCACTCTGAAATCTGTGCACATTTCTCCAACTGGAAGCGAGTATGTTTCTATCTTTCTGCTTTTGTGGTATATATAGATTTCATTGCCTTCTTTGATACTTCAGTTGCAGATTCATAAGCGAATACCCATGTCCATAAATCTCTGAGGTATTTTTCTTGGAGCATGAAAAGTGACTGGGTTCTCATTTCTGTCTCAGGTTGCTCATTTTTGGAGACTATTCCTGGAACATTTAGGATTATTTTCGTTCTGTTTTCACAGCTTGACCACAATTCAGGTGTGAGGATTTCACACAGATCTTTGTTTGGTTTTAATATATGTGCATGTTGTCTGAAGGTTTCCCTTGCAAGATGATTTGAGCTCTTACTTATGAATCTGTTTTTTGTTGTCTTGAAATTTTTTATACTTGATATGATGAAACTAGAAATTGTAAATCAAAAGCAAACCCAACCTCTTGTCAATACATGTTCTGCCAGCTTCACTTTATTTTCCAGTTCTACCTACCTCTCCTCTTTTTTTCTTTTCTTTTCATTCCATTCCCATATAGCTACTATAATACTAACCCTGTTAGACAATCTGACATCCTATACCTCCTTGCATATCACATCCCATGTTTACACCAGTTCTCCATAATCCCCCTATTATATGCCTCATTTATCCCCTTGTTCCCTGAGTTATGTCTGGTTTTGTTTGCTCCTTTTCACTCCATGGTACACACTTCTCTATCTCCGGCTGTTACCCGTTTCATCCTTTACTGCCTCTCACATCTCATACTATCACTTTCCAATCTTATCAATCTCTTTTGGATCATGCCTCAGTTAAGTCTTGGTTTAATTTTATATATGCTTTAGTTTACTAATTTTTACATATTATCAATTATTATCCTCTTATATGAAGCAAATCTCCCTTTCATTTTATTATTTCATCTCTTGTGCCCCCTTTTATTTCTCCTTGATTTAGCTGTTCCACTCATTCTAGATGTGGTAGAGTTTATCTTATTTCATTGTTCGTTTGTGTTGTTCTCATTTTCTGAAGAAAGCCGCCTTTAAGCTGAAACGTCAGTATTTGTTGTGCTCCTTTTTTGTAAAGCTGTGACCATAATTTGTTTGAGTGTTTGTTACACCTCACTACTTGCTCTTGCTACCAGCTTTACAACAACACTACAATTATTTGCCTGCTCCCAATCTCTTATCCTCATTAGATCAATTAACTAACAACAGCTCTGTTGTGGTTCTTCATGAGATGAATAGAGTGATACCGTGTCTTCCCTGACTCATCTGAGTGGTACACAATTGTCTGAATTATGCTGAGATAATCTGAAGTTGTTGGCCAACATTATGATATATTATATGAGAGAGGTGACTAACAATTATACAGCAGAACTTGGTTACAACAAGATCCTCGGGACCATCAAAATATTGTTATTATAACCGTATCTCATTATATCCAATTTATGTTTATTAACAGGGGAATATACTCAGTAAACAAATAAATAGCTCTCACGCATTTTAAATGTGGATAAGCTGAGCAATTTTTCACAATGAGAGCAACACCTCTTCCCTACAACAATAATTTCCTGTCCAGTTTGCACATCCATTGTTCTAATGATTAACATCCGTGATTTTTTGTTCAACTTGTACTCTGTTGGAAGTGTTCTTATATTTTTAAAACAATGTGACTTCTCAAATTTTCTTATTGCAATCTCTATATTACTGTGATATTAAAATAGTTTCTAAAGTATAGGATAAAGAAAACTTGTGGAATTGTAAAAATTGCCGTTATATCAGGATTCCCATTATAACCAGCCTCATCATAAGTGGATTCTAATGTATTAAAACCTACATTTGCCAAACAGTACACATGATCCAATTCATGGCAGATTCAAGATTTGTTTATCAAAACAAAAATATGTCTACTTTATGGTATCCATACTATCTTTGTTCCCATTTCTTCTACTTTGTTTGTCAAAAAATTAGTCCACTTTACTGTGTACCCTTAAAAGGACATTAAGCAGGTGTAGCTGAACAGAATTGTGTTATGGTTTATATCTGAGCCATTTGATCCAATACACACAACTTCAGCACAGCATTTTTGGGTAACAGCTGTCTTCCCAATTGATCCCTACTCACTTGGTCAAACTGGTTAGTCAGTTACCAGAGCCACAATGAGGAGGTGGAATAGAGCAGCTGCTGTTATTGATAGTGAAGCAGTCAGCTATGAGTCACTATGACCACTTTCAGCCCAGGTACAGTCAGACATCTTGGCCATTATTCCCATACTTTATATTGTCTTGCTCATATTTTTTTCTATTAATTAAACATTCATGTTGCTTCCTTCTTGATAAGCAGCCAAGATGACAAAAAATAAAATCCGAACTAGAGGATCTGCAAGGACAAGCAATCCTGATACATATTCTCCTAGTTCTCTTCCCATTCCACTTACATCACATCTAGCTAATGTATGCTTTCACTCCAGATTTTGTAAATCTACAAGCATAAATTTGTTATATGTTAAGCCTATGTGGAAACAAAACTCTCTGAACACTGACAACCAATGTTTATATAATAAACCTTTACTTTGTTTTACTGAACAGCCATTGAATGATCAGACTAAAGAATGTATAATGCAGGATTCTGCAAATTTGATCAGGTGAGCTAGTAGGAATGCAAGAGCCACAACAGCTCAGAGGTTAGTGAACTGAACTAAACGTTGGGTTCAATCCTGATCAACAGATTCTAGGTTTATCAAGCCTTAAATGGATACCTGATTTTTTTTTCTGGGAAAGTAAAGCAGTACGGTCATAATACTGACCACATTACCCCAAAAATAATGTGCAGAAGGTCTATAAAAGATAGGGGCATTAACACCATATTCCCTATACATCACGAGATTCTTTTCCTTTTTTTTCCTCATTTTCTTTCATGAATAATGCACTGGCCCAAGGGCTCTGTACTGTAATCATAGAACTGGCCTAAAGGCTCTGTACTGTAATCATGAAACTGGCCCAAGGGCTCTGTACTGTAATAATAGAACTAGTCTGCAGGCTCTGTACTGTAATCCATGGAACTGACCCAAGGGCTCTGTACTGTAATCATAGAACTGGCCCAAAGGCTTTGTACTATAATCATAGAACTGGCCCAAAGGCTTTGTACTGTAATCATAGAACTGGCCCAAAGGCTTTGTACTGTAATCATAGAATTGTCCCAAAGGCTCTGTACTACAATCATATAACTAGTCCACAGGGTTTGTACTGTAATCAATGGAACTGATCCAAGAGCTCAGTACTATAATCATAGAACTGGTCCAATGGCTATGTGCTGTAATCATGGAGACAACAGTCAAAACTTGTCACAACCTCTTGTCTGATGGAGCAAACACACAAGTAGAAGAAGAAGACTGAACAGGTTAAATGCTTCATGTCTGAAGTGATAATATGAATGTATTTTGTGATTGTTGACAACTTTAAAAAGTAGTGCACATTTTAAAAAGTTTGTACTTACTGGAATCGGCCAGTGTATGAGAGAATGTGGAAAATGGTTGATGTGGTGAACAGGAGGACCAAAGCAGAGCCATACACCAGAGTTGCAGTCTTCTCGAGGAAAGTCACTGACTTGCTTACCATGAACACTAGCGCCAGCAGACTGGGCATGATCCATACCTGAGAAAATAACAGACAACTAGATCTACCTGTGATATGAGGAGAACATATTTAAAAAGAAATCCACATAATAGATGAATAAATAAGATTTTTACAACAGATATAAATACTGATATGCGTAATAAAAAACAAAAAATATATATATCATCTTCTACTTTTCCTCATTTTCATTTGCCTTTCAGAATTTTGGGGAGATATAATTTGCGGTCTTTTGCTCTTCTCTTCGCCTCTGCTACTATTATGTTTCCTAGTGTTTCTAATATTGCATCAATCCATCTTTTTCATGGTCGGCCTTTGGGTCAGGTGTCTCACAACATTTATTGAAGACTTGTTGTGCTTTGATCTTTCTGCCTTATCAATGAGTCCCACCCTTTTATCTGTTATTTCTTTATATATTCTATGGCGGGGATTATTTCTAGCTTTTTTTCTCAGTTCTTCATTTTGTATCTTATCATTCAGGCTGTTTCCTGTCATTCGTCAAACATATTTCATCTCGGTAGAGATTATTTTCATTATTCTTCTTGCATCTGGGGTCCAGAACTGGCATTTGTAGCACAACATTAGGATGTAGATTGTAATGCAGAACATGTGTTTTTCCTCTAGAGTTATTGCCTTGTTGCAACTTTGTTGCATCTTGAGCCTATTTCTGCTGTTTGTGAATTGTTATTTGTCACTAGACTTCCTAGGTATTTAAATTCCTCTATATATCTATCTGTCTAGCACATACAAGTTGGGCTAATGAAAAAATGGAGGAAAACTCTAATATTTGAAAATGTGAAGAAAAAAACACCCCCATCAAAATGCGCTTATATGCATGTACTTAAATATATTATTTCATTACTTTATTTCTACAATATTTAGAAACTAAAATCTTAATTTATCGTTTAAAAAAAATATATGTGCAAACAAAAGATATTAATATTTTTGCTTGGCCATGACCTGGATAATAAAGGGTCAAATATTAAAACTAATAATAAGGTTACACTCCTAAAGTGAATAAGTTACTTCTGAGATTAAGCAGAAACTTATACAATAGCTTTGTTTCATTTAAGTAAATTAATTAATTTAAAATAGTCATTGAATGTTATGTAGAGCCAGTCTTAACATATGTATGTGAATCATGGACAACAGGACAACAGACAAGAAAATCAATGGAGTCTGTAAAAACGTGGTTTTACAGAAGAATTTTGAGAATACCATGGACAGCTAAGAAAAGTAATGTAAACGTTCTGAAAGAGGCCAAAGCAAAAAGAGAGCTTATTCCCACTATTAGACAGAAACAATCATCATTTTTTGGCCATGTAATGAGAAGAGAACACTTGGAATATATTGTAACAACTGGGAAAATTGAGGGACGAAGAGAAAGAGGGAAGCAAAGAGAAAATATACCAGACAGCTTTAGAGAATGACTTGGCAGAAGATCAATAACAGAAATGATAAATAACTGTCAAGATCAAAAGTTGTGGAGAGGCATGATAACCTACGCCAGCAGACCCGGTACTTGATGATGATGAAATTAATTAAAAACAAATAATTAAAAAAAAAAGAGCAAAGAAGATTCATGGCTAAATTAATATAATCTGATCATTTATTACAATGAAGTAGATAATAACTGACCCCATGAGAAATGACATTAGCAAGGTGCTCAACATCTGTGGGTTGGTATTGTTCCCCAGGCCGAGCTCGTGTGTTCATCAGCCTTCATTTTGATCAGTCAAAGTAATGAAAAAATGAAAATAAATAGGCCTAAGTATAATATAATATGGAAGTGTCAACAATCTTAAGACATGAACACAATTGTCTACTCCAAAGGAACTTTTGTTGGTGAATGCTTGGTATGTAACAAATCATCATCATCATGTGCCATACCAGTTGACATAGGCGATCGTGTCCTTCCTAAATATCCTATTCATAGTGCATCAAATCAATTTTGTTGTTGACCATTTTCTGTGTCATGACACCAAGCTATCTAGTATTTTCTCTCTTTGTCATCAAGATTATCTCTTTCTGTTTTTTGCCAGTTGTAACCAAATATTCCAAATGTCCTCTTCTCATGATGTGCCAGAAAAATGTTGATTGTTTCTTTCTGATGTTTTTAGGAGCTCTCTTTTTGTGCTGGCCTCTTTGAGAATGTCAGTATTGGAAATTTTAGCTGTCCAGGGAACTTTCAACATTCTTCTGAGAAATCCCATCTCTGTGGTCTCTAATCGTCTTTTCATTTGTTTGTCTATTGTCTATGATTCACTTCCATAGACCAGAATTGACTCTATATAGCACTGATTTCTCTTTCTCACTTTTATTGAAATAGACATGTTGCACAAGATGTTTTTCATTTTCTGAAATGCTATTTTGGCTTGATCTATTCTACTTTTTATTTCTGTGATGCATCTTCAGTCAGATGTAATCTATCTATCTTTCGTTCGCCCGAAGTATTGTCTATATCTGCAATGTCATTTCCTGTATAAATTGTACTGCCCAAAGTATTGTCTATATCTGCAATGTCATTTCCTGTATAAATTGTACTGTCTTTTGTAATTCTTGCAGTGGCCCATATAGTTTTGTCTGTAGTGTTGTATCTATGGGCCAATGGATTTTCCTTAGTCTAATATATTCTGTGCAATCTTGAAGTATGTGTTCAGCAGTCTGGGGCACCTGTCCACATGTACAAGTAGTTGATGTGCTGATGTGCTGATCTTGAATTTTGTATACATGTTACTATGGAGTCGATTGTGTCCTGTTCTGAGGCATATAATGATAACTTGTTCATATCTATTCATATTATAAAAGGTATCCTGATTTGGGGCTTGTGGTCCAGTCAGATGTAATAAATAGATCAGATAAATCTTCACATATTAATCATTTATTTTATTACACGCTCTCCTTTCTAATCCCCTCTTAAAATCACAAGCTGCAATATTTCATTTTATTCAACTTTTTAACCTTAGATTACAACACCGTAATAAAAATTACCACATCAAAACACAAATTCTTCAAAATTTGATAGTTTCCATGTTCAAACATTACCCCCTTCGTGTACCTTCCTAATTACTAATTCCAATGACCCTGAGTTTTTAATTTCTTTCAATTGATGTAGGATTTTTTTTCCCATTTCATGAGATACGATTCTATAGCACAAAAAATATTTGCCAATATCAACAAATTGGTCATTTTGCTTTTGTTTTTGCCTGTGACCAGGGAAATATCTTCTGTCATTGGTGACATAAAACAACCCATTGTGACATGGGAAGCCCAGTGAATAACGCTTCTTCTTCTACCTTTTTAGCTCCCAGTGGAGCATAGGTCTTCAACAAACACTTTCCAAGTCGTTCTGTTTTTAGTCATTCTTTTAAGATCATTCCATGTCTTCCCCATCATCTTCATCTCTGCTTCTATCTGTCTTCTCCAAGAATTCCTTGGTCTTCCTCTTTGTCTTTCCCCCCCCCCCCTGGGGATTCCAAAAAGGGCCTGTTGTGTAATACTCTCAGTTGGCTTCCGCAGTGTGTGTCCTATCCAGCGCCATCGTCTTCGCTGTATCTCTTTATCCACTGGTATTTGACTGGTACATTTCCATAATTCTATGTTAGTGATTTTATCCTGCCATTTCCATCCTTTTATTCTTTGTAAGCATCCATTAATGAAAGTCTGTATCTTCGTGATTGTCAATTTGTTGTTCCCATGTTTCACAGCCATAATAGGACAGACTTAACATTTGAGTTGAAAATTTTTATTTTTGTATTTAACCTAATTTCTTTGGATTTCCATACGTTTCCCAGTGCAACGAAAGCTCCTCTTGCTTTTGATATCCTTATTTTGGTATCATTTTCTGTTCCTCCCTCTTTATCTATATTACTGCCCAGATATATGTAAGATTTTACGTCTAGTAGAGGTATTTCTCCTAATTTTATTTGCTTATTGCCAACTGCATTAATTCTCATAATGTTGGTCTTATCTCTATTAATCTTCAGTCCTAGCTGTTGTGATCTCTCTTCATGTATGCAATAACACTTAGAGGCAGCCAAATATACTGATGAACTTACAGTGACCATCTGAATAAATAAATAATATGTTCGGTCCAAGTGGTTAATTCAATGGTCATAAATCAACCTGAGACAGGAAATCTGAGAACCCCATGAGTCTAATTGGTAAACACGCAGTTGTGTGTCAAAAATTCAAAGAAAATACTATTTTTAAAGGTCCTAATATTACACTTAGTAAAAAAAGTAAAGAGCCCCAGTCACGCCAAGTGGCATATAGGGAATATGGTGTTAGTGACAATAAATTTTACAGACCTTCAGCACATGATTTTTGGGGTAATGTGATTGGTATTATGCCCGTGCCACTTTACTTTCCCAGAAAAATCCGGTACCCATTTTGGCTGGGTGAACCCGGAAGCCGTTGATTGGGATCGAACCCTACCTCTTGATCTTTGTAGTCCAGTTAACTAACCACTGAGCTATCATGGCTCTGCAATGTTACACTTACATGGTAGTAATTTGTACTACAGAATGTAACAAAGAGCGTCACAAATAGATATCATAATTAAGGATTAACACATTCAATTTCAGCAGGTACTGTTCCCTCTTGGATTTCTATACATGTGACCATGATGATTAGTCTGTTTCTGAGGCCTCAACTCAGAACTGTAGTAGTATATTCTTCACTAATCTTGACATTAGCAATCAACTTGGCATTGCTGACTGCTTTCAGCTCATACACTGCCCTTATTTCCCATTTACTGAATGGTATGTCATATTTTATTTTTGCATACAAAATACACAAATAAAAATGTCCAACTCCAATGTTAAATCAGTCCTATTATATGGTTGTGAAACATGGAGAACAAAAAAATGACAATCACGAAGACACAGACCTTCATTAACCTTAGATTACAAAACCTATCTGCAACTCTCCAGTTATAAAACCATAGTAAAAAATACTACCACTTAAATATAACATCAGGTACTCTAAAAATAGTAATTTTCTGAACTCTTGACACAGTCCGATGTGTTCACACTAGGCAAAACACGAGGACTCAAAATTCCTGGTTCAGGTTGATTTATAACCTAAAAAAAATTAATTAAACACTCAGGGGTCACAGGAAATGGTAATTAGGAAGGTACACGGAGGAGGAAGAATGTTTGAACACAGAAAAATGTAAAATTTTAAGGAATTGTGTTTTAATGTGGTAAATTTTACAACAGTTTGGTAATCTAGGATTAACGGATGCTTGTGCAGAATAAAAGGATGGAAATCACAGGACAAAACCACTAACTCAGAACTATGGGAAAGTACCAGTCAAATACCAGTGGACAAAGAGAGACAATGAAGACGTTGGTGCTGGATAGGACACACACTGCAGAAACCAACTGAGAGTATTACATAACATGCCTTTTTTTTTTAATCCCCAAGGGAAGAGACAAAGAGGAAGATCAAAATATTCTTGGAGAAGACAGGTGGAAGCTGAGATGAAGATGATGGAGAAGACATGGAATGATCTTAAAGAATGGCAAGAAACAGAATGGCTTGGAAAGTGTTTGTTGAAGACCTATGCTCCACAGGGAGATGAAAGGAAGAAGAATGTCATATTGTTTTCATGATACTGAAGTGAAATTGCATTTTTATTTATTCATTTTCACTGACAGAATGACATTTTCATTTATACAAGCATATACTATCAAAGAAAGATAGAAAGAGACAGGAAAATAGAAAAGACTATATTGTGACTAAATATTAGGACATTTACCTCGAGTAGTAGTCTGAGCTGTAAGATATATGCCGCAGTCTAGCACTTAACATGATGATGAATCAAATTACTTGAATCTTTTCCCCCAGAAGTGATCACAACATCAATGTTTGCTGGGATTCTTCAGTCTAATGAATCTCACAGGAGCACATTTATTTTGTGCTGTTAAGTGCAGCATGGGTTTGAAACAGATGTCTAATCTTCAGGGTCATCATGCTGCTTGGGGTGGGCATGTATTGGCTGTGAATTATACAATAATTAGTTAGTGAACAATCAGACTGAAACAAAAAATTATGAAAGATCACTGCACATCAAACTCTAAATGTCAAATTTCATGGCATGATCAATTGTACTGCTTATGAGTTGGTGTTGTAAGCAGAGGCTAAGATGTATAACAGCAGCAGAGAAGAAGTTGTCAGCGAATCAAAGCTGATGGCTAGGATTAGTGAACTAGAACCATCCAGACCCTAGTGAACCTCTTTGTGGTGCTTCTAGAAACAGACTATGGCCAAGTGATTAAGAATCAAGAGGGGAGGCAACTGTGTACTTAAAAATGCCATGCTGAAGTTGGGTGTGATGAGCTGATAGGCGCAAATATCAGTTCTACTGCAAACCACAACACAATGCATCCATGGCCACATAACGTCATTTTGTTGAAGAGGTATAACTATTACTTTAGTTGTTGGATGAATGAAAACGAATGGTGTTGTAAGTAACATGTTATTCAGCCATTAAAATTCATTTCATAACAGGTTATTCAGTCTAGTGACTCTTGCTTTAAAGTCATCTATTTATAATGAGCTGTCCATCAGCTGGCTAGGATGGCTCTGATACTAGGGATATTTAAAACAGGGAGATAACAAGGTAGAAAATAGGGAGATGTAGAAAGGGGGACAATTAGGCTGGGGGGATGTAGTAGGGGGCAACAGGCCACGAGAAAAAAGAGAAAGAAAGAAGGAAGGGAGTTCAAGGAGAAAGCGTGCGGGGCGAGTAAGGTGAGTTGGGCGAAAAAGTGATCAGACAAAGAACGGGGAGAAAAATAGTCAGTGGAGATAATGCTGGGGTCCGATCGAGACGTCTGTCGGGTGACAGAGCTGAAACTGGGGCCAAGAAAGATTGCTACGGAGGTTGGATAACAGGTTAGTGTATAGGTAGCTGCCGAATGAGTAAGATGTGAAACTTAGAGTAGGCTGCAACAGAAACATTGTTGAATATATTTCTAGTTTAGGAATTGACATTTAATTGTGTAGAATGTGCTACAATGCGAAGCTTAGAGTAAGCAGTCCAGCAACATTGAGCTGGCAATATTGATTATCTTATGAAGAGAAAATTATTACTCTTATGAAGAGACGAATGTTTATGTAGAGTATGCTACAACGTGAAGCTTAGAGTAGGCTGCACAGAGACATTGTTGAATATATTTCTAGTTTATGAAGAGACATTTATTATGTAGAATGTGCCACAACGTGAAGCAAGAAGTCCAGACTTTGTAGAAATTGTTATATAACATGATTGTAACTTGTGGCAAGCGGAGAACATTGTTCAGGGACATTAAACCATTCTTTTACTAATTCTGGTGTTGTTCAGTGCTGTTACAGTTGGCAGTGGGGTGTTCCAGCGACGAACGAACTTGGGGTTGAAAGGAGCGCAGTCACAACGGGAAGTCGGTCAGGGGCCGAGACGGCCATGGCGGAGTGTGGATGCTGAACAGGGCTCGCATGTCCTGACGTTGCAGAAGTGGGGTGAGAGATCTCAAGTGTGAAGCCTGATCCTGAGTGTACCGATAGTAGCCGGAACCTGAGTGTACCGGAGGAGGTCGGGTCAGATGCAAACGACAGAGAAGACATGGGACGGGAAAGCGCTGTTATATATTGAGATGAGGACATGTTGACCTTGAAGCCTGTTAGAAACACTTTCTCCAAAGAAGATGAAACAGCATGGGAGATTTACATTCACATCCAACAATTGAGGAACTGGAGTTGAAATAGGAAAGAGTAGAACAAGCATGTTCTATGGACAGAAATGAATAACTTATATCCAGCATGAAACAGGAAAAATTGGAGGCAAAGGCGTGCCTCCCAGCACCAGAGCTGGAAGTTGTCAGTGACCCACAGTTGATAGCTTGCGCCAGGATCGGTGAACCAAAACCATCCAGACCCTGCTCCACCTCTCCGTGGTGCCTCCAGTAACAGACTAACCTGTCTAGTCTGGCCAAGCGTGCAGGGATCAAAGAGGGAAGACAACCCGGTACTCAAAAATGTTGTGCTGAAGTCGGATGTGTTGGGCCGAAAGACGCAAATATAACAGTTATACTGCAAACCACAACACAACGCAGACACGTCTACTACATCCTTGTAAGGGCGGATGATGAAGAGGAATATTCTAGTCTACCACGATACTCTAGAATACTTTAGTCATCGGGCGAATGCAACCAACCAACCAACCAAACAGGAAAGATCAGTGTACATGTCTAGCACTAACTGTTGGAAAGTATAAAGGAGCGGAAATGTGAATATATTGACTGTAGTAACACTAAATCAGGAAACCAAAGAAAGATCTACTTGTGTTTCTACACTGTAAATTCTTTTAAACATATCATTGACAACATCATAATCATATGATTCAACGCAATAAGATGTAATGAACATAATAAAAAAATATCATTGACAACATCATAATCATATGATTCAACGCAATAAGATGTAATGAACATAATAAAAAAAAATCTATGTAATGTCTGTTTTCACAGTTTTGAACTCTTTGCCTTTCTAATTCTATATTAATAATTACTATTATTATTAACTAGCATTACAATTTTTTAAATACCCACTGATGTGTGCAGGACCAACATTAACATTCACTCACTCAGTGATACCACACTAGTACCCACAGTCTTGAGTCAGTAATTTATGAGTTTAGGTATCTAAATTATTTCTGCTATATGAGTGATCTCCCCTGATTGACCGCACCTATATGAATGTATCAACTGCTGTAATAGTATAGTGACATAAAGTATAATAACTGAATAACAGCAAGTTGAGAATGGAATTTACTAAAGCATGGAAAAGGTGGGAATAGAATCAGTATGTGACCAGTAACATGTTAAGATTTAGGTCGACAACAAAATGTTAGGCAGATTAAATTTGAGATTACTATCAAGTCCAAAATTTCAAGGTAGAATTATTTGGAAACTTCGAAGGTTAAATAGAGTAGATGGATGACGTATTGTTTTTTGTAAATTCGAGACAAGGGTCAAATATAGTTCAGCATCGTGGACGATTGATTGGTTGCATGATGAAGGTTATGCAAATGATATGGGGGTACATAAGCATATGCACACATACAAACTAGAGAGAGAGACCAGATCTAGAGTTTAGCAGACTACGAACTAATATAGATATTTACCTAGATGTAGATAAGAATACTGAAGATGAATTAATAAAGACTGGCGATAGTCTAAGAATTCATCTAGTTAAAGACACTACTATAGTTTCAGTACTGCCACTAATGGATCATGTGCTGAAGAACAAAACTGTAACAGTTGTGAACGTAATAGAGAATCCATTTAGCTGAGACCTTAAAGTTAAAAGTGCTGCACTGTGTCATGCCTTGAGAATTAAGTTAAGCACCGTTGTGAATGTGTGGGAGAATTAATTTATCTAAGACATTGACGTGATATTGTGTATGGCCACTAATGTGTCAAAGGCTGGGAGACTAATGTAATAAACTGTTTTGAAACTTAAGTGGAGTTGTCTGTCATTATAGCTACAACTGCTGTGATGTTCAATGTGACGCTGCCCAAGAACTACTATATAAGTTCTATTAAGTCACAAACGAGACAAATCTGAAACAAGTGCAACATTCCAAATACTTGGGCACAAAAATAACATCAGATGGAAGATGCACCACAGAAATAAAAAGCAGAATAGCTCAGGCCAAAATGGCATTTCAGAAAATGAAAAATATCTTATGCAACAAATCTATGTCAATAGAAATGAGAAAGAGAGTTCATCGGTGCTATATAGAACCAATTCTGACCTATGGAAGCGAATCATGGACAGTAGACAAACAAATGAAAAGACGATTAGAGGCCACAGAGATGGGATTTCTCAGAAGAATGTTGAAAGTTCCCTGGACAGCTAAAAAGACCAATGAGGAAGTTCTCAAAGAGGCCAACACAAAAAGGGAGCTCTTAAAAAACATTAGAAAGAAGTAATCAACATTTTTCGGGCACATCATGAGAAGAGGAAAGTTGGAATACTTGGTTACAACTGGCAAAATAAAAGGAAAGAGAGATCACGGGCAACAAAGAGAGAAAATACTGGATAGCTTGGTGTCATGGCATGGAAAACAGTCAACAACAGAACTGATACGATGCACTGTAAATAGAAGATTGTGGAGGGACATGATCACCTACGCCAACCGGTATGGCACATGATGATGATTAAGTCACATGGTAACAGCTGTTGAGATCTAGTGAAGTTATTGTGCTCAATTATAGAAATAAAATTACACTAGCACACTGCTTCTAGTTTTTGTGCATTTAATTAAATTTTTTCAAAAAGGTTTTAGGTATTCTTAACCCATGGGTCTTCTAATGACAAATTAGAGAACAATCGAATAGAGTGCAAAAGTATGTTAACCCCAAGCAGAATCAGAAAGATGCTAAACTACGACTTTACTCCAGGTCTGAGTCTTACTACTTACTGTTTCAAAAAATGTAATTATAATTATTTAATAAAATGAATGCATATCTGCATATAAGGGAGCCGTCATAGCTCAGTGGTTAGTGAACTGGACTACAAAGGACAAGAGGTAGGGTTCGATCCCAACTGACGGCTTCCGGTTTCACCCAGCCTTAAATAGGTACCAGATTTTTTTCTGGGAAAGTAAAGCGGCACGGGCGTAATAACGACCACATAACCTCAAAAATCATGTGCTGAAGGTCTGTAAAATGTATGGTCACTAACACCATATTCCCTATTATATGCCACTTGGTGTGAAGGGGGCTCTTTACTTTTTTTTTTTTTTATATCTGCATATTATCATATATAATTAATTAGATATTAGGTTTAGGCTTTTCTGGTTTTTCAATTGTTTATAAATTGTTGTCAAGGCCTAGGGTCTCTACTTATATGATTTTACGTCTCTACTAACACTACAGTTTATAGTTTCTGACAATTAAAATACCATCAACAGCACTCTGCTGCACTCGTTTATTTTTAGTTTTAGTGGACTTTTATCTTTTCAGTAAATTAAGTCTGAAGTCTCAGTTATTCTCAGCTCAGTTCCTTCAGTCAGTCAAGTTCAAGTTGAGTCTGGACTCAGGCCACTGAGTGGAGTGACTCAGGGCAGGGTGAACACAGAACAGGAGAACAGTACTGAGTAGTTGAGAACAGACTGAGGAGACACACTAACACAACTCACAACCGGCGTAACATAAAAAGTGTAGGTGACAACTACAACTAACGTTACGGTTAACAACAGACTAGACTGGAGACACTCTCAGACACCGCCGACCGACCGGGTTCAAGCATCAGGATAACCAGTAAACAACAATTACAAAGCAAATAACTTGCTATTTACTAAATTGTTATCCTTATAAAAACAATATTAACAGAGCGTTTGCACGTATGCCTGCCAACATGTTTTCTTACTATCCTGTTGTAATAAGGAGACTTAACTTACTGACAATACAGCCACATTTTTGTCTCAGCCTAAACAGGAAGGCTATCCAGCAGCTATCGCTAGGTTACCTCAAGTATTGATACGTAACCGTATGGATTACTTATGTTCATGTGAATCTATCTATCTATCTATCTATCTATCTATCTATCTATCTATCTATCTATCTATCTATCTATCTATCTATCTATCTATCTATCTATCTATCTATCTATCTGCCTGCGTGTCTGTCTGTATGTCTGTCTATCTTTCTATCTTATCGATTGTCCTTTCTAGCCGAAGAGGACACATAGGGTAAAAATTCTAGACTCCTCTTCGTTCGACTATCTTTGCTAAACTGCAAAGGACCCGTATCGTGTCTCGCCAAAAGTCTATGTTCTTGGCGAGTCTCTGTCTTTTCAAGAGAGATTTGATGCCCAGTGTAGTTGCCTCTCGCCTCAGTGTTCCTCTTTGTGTTTCTCGATGTTTTATTAGGGCTTCTGAAAGTCATCGTTTGTTCTCGCTATTCTTTTTATCATTTTAGGGTTGATTTAAATTCTGGTAATCTGAGAAGATTATAAACGAATCTCTCTCTCTCCTCTCTCTCTCTCTCTCACTCTCTCTCTCTCTCTCTCTCTCTCTCTCTCTCTCTCTGCGATCAGGACTCAATCAGAGTAGGATTCCAGACTCTCACATGAAGTCAGCTGTCAGGTTAAGTGTGTTGATCGCCCCTACAGACAGAACATCACAATTAGAGTCTGCCAGATCCACCCTGATTGAATACCCGTTAAAACGTTGCACTGTGTTCTGCGCCAGTGGCCCAGTGCATCCGATTTCAGCCAGCATTTTATTCAATAAACGAATAAGATCATCGACTCTGTGTAAGATCAGTGGACCACCGTGACGTACGTTGCTAAAGTCAACATCGTTGTTGGGGAAAAGGCGGAACGGGGTTGTTGATCTGTAGCATGAGATATGACGGAAAACAAGCAGGGAGAAGATCTAGAGAACGCACTGGTATCGGCCGATTTCGTGTGTTTGAATGATGGAAGGGCAACAAGAATGGCCACTCGAACAGGGGACTCTGATAGTGTCATAGACCTGGCACTGGTGTCTTCCACCTTCGCACCGGTTTGCAGGTGTAATGCACTGGGGTTCCACGGAAGTGATCACTATCCATGTGTCCTATCAATTGAGAAAATCAGAAATAAAAGCCAGAAAAGAAAGCTCCACACATTCAACTACGAGAAAACAGACCAGGACGTCATTAGCAAAATCAGACATAGGAAACAGAGCGCCCCTCGTAGGAGGCAGGAGAGATGGACGCAGCCACCTTGGTGGAACGTAGATGTCGAGGAAGCTTGGCGGAGCAAGAGACAAACGGTCAAGACATGGCAGAAAGCTAGAAGGAATGGAAGAACACAACCTGAGCTCTTGAAGCGTCTGAAAGTAGAGGTCGACCAAAAAATGATGCACTTTAAACTATGTGCTAAGCAGGCTAAGGGTGCCAAATGGGATGACTTCTGTAAAAAAGTGTGCTCAGAAAAATCGCTCGCCACATTCTGGCGCCTTCATCAGTGCATGAATGGCACACCACGACACAGAGGCATACCAGACTTTCAGAACACAGGCCAGATATGGCACAAATCTGATGAGAGCAAAGGGAAGGCCCTGCTTGCCCGCTACATTGAGCAGACGGATCAAAGAAATGAAGCTGTTAGAATGAGGATACGGGGATCGCTGTCAAAATTGTGTAAGGATGTAGGGCTGGAAGAAGATCTCACAATCACAACCGATACCATTCGCACGACACTTAAAAGGTCACACAACACTGCTCCTGGTCCAGATGGTGTTTGGTACGATGACATAGGCAATTTAACTGATGACGACTTGACAAAACTGGCCAATGAGTTTAATGCCAGTATTCGGAGTGGCCAGATTAAGGAAGAGTGGCTACACAGCTACTTACTACCGCTACCGAAGCCAAACAAGGACCACTCTCAGATCAGTGCCTACAGAATCATCACAATGCAGAACACTGCAGGAAAGCTGCTGGAGAAAATAGTTGCCCGTGTCCTCACCTGTCACCTTGAACAGAAACGTGTATTCCCACCCACACTTGGAGGTTATAGATATAACAAAGAGACATGGCTCAATGCGGCAGTATTTGCCTATGACGTCTTCGAAGGCTTCCACAGACGAGAGGAGACATGTGCTGCTGCTATAGATCTGGAGGATGCATACAACAGGGTACCATTTGAATATCTCATGCATATGCTCCTCAAACTGGCGGTGCACCCCTTCCTCATTAGATGGGTCGCCGCGGCACTGTTTCAGAGGAAGGTGATACTCAGATGTGGAAGTTGGTCTTCCGAGCCAAGGACGTGAACTTCCGGTATATGGTGGATAGGTGGCAGGAACCATTGAAGGCTATGTTTGAAAAGTATTCCCTGTTGCAGTTTCCTCACATTCCAAGTCCGGCTTGTTACAGGAGCTACTGAGTTAGGTGCTCTGTGCACGCCGTGAGCTGTGTGTCTCATCCGTTTTGATCATGTTTCGATATTCCAATTGTTTGCGATGAATGTTGATATCGTATGACAGGGAACAGTTGGCTGTGTTCACTATCTGCGCGGTTTCGCCTTATGTCTTTTGGCGTGTGCTGAGACTGCTACGTTGGGGACTACAGTTGCCTTTCTTTGTTTGGGAGAAGAGATATTAATTCGGATGATTACGCTGGCACGGGCGGTTGAGCAATTATGGATTTTGATTCGTTTGCAGTGATACCGGGGCCTTCCATAACCAAATGTCAAATAACCAAATGACATCACAAGATGGATAAGTCAGCCTATGACAATCTGCACCATAAAAGCAAGAGACTGAGCGGAATGGCGCCACATGGTAGCTAACCTTCGATGCAGAGACGGCACTCAATGATGAGGATGAATTTTCATTCTTAAAATCAACTTTACACCAGCTTCGCATATATTATGTCTTTACCTGTTGAACTTTTATACTAGGAAGATAGACAAAAGCTACACCGGAAGTTGCTTCAAAACCCAGTATCAGACAGGTCCTATTTACAAAAGACATTTATTGTAAGAAAATGCATCGTCCTATGTGCATTTGTTATATTTTTATTTTAAATATCGTTTTAATTTTCAATTTGTGCATGTGCAGTAAATATTCCAAGGAGGCAAACAAGAACCAGGATGACAGAGATATTGACTTTAGAAAGCAAGAAAGCCCGTTTAGAATGCAAAAAACTAATCTCCTTTGGAGCCAAGGGAGGAAGGTACGTAGTTTGTCAGTTAACACATAATATTAGTATAAGTATGATTAGTCCGGGGAGTTGTCCTTAAATGGTTAGTCTATTAAGTACATAGTGGTAGTGGTTACCCGTCTCAGCTGTCTGCTGTCTGTGTAATGACACTGACACTAATAATGGCAATTAGTTAAACCCTTTTTTTAATGTTAGTCACCCTCTTTCTTTATACATTTTTATTAATTATATTTGCATGATTTAATCATATTCTCAGTTCTGGTAATTTAAATTTACGAGTTTAGTGTCTCAAATTATTTCTAATCGGAGTAACGCCCCCCTGCACTTTATTCGTTTGCTCTCGAATCTGTCATTAGCAGGCCTCTGGGTTAGATAATTTAGAATTTAGGCCAGTTGGGTTTGAATAGCCCACAACTAACCGGGTATCCTAACCCCTAAGTCTAAGACTCACTAAGACTAAGCCCTAAACTAAAACTTAAGCCTTATTGAAACAAAATAATAATTAAATGTACACAAACTAGAATTTTTTGTACCTTTTACTTTTGCTAATGACTTAGCTTAGCCTTTACTCATGTTACATTTTGAAAAGTGTTCCTTGTTGCAGTTTCCTCATATCAAGTGCGGCTTGTTGCAGGAGCTACTGAGTTAAGGGCTCTGTGCACACCGTGAGCTCTGTGTTTCATCCGTTTTGATCGTTTTTCGATATTCCGATTGTTTACGATGATATCATATGACAAGGAACAGTTGGCTGTGTTCACTTTCTGTGTGGTTTCGTCTATGTCTTGTGGTGTGTGCTGAGACTGCTATGATGGGGTCTACAGTTACTTTTCTTTGTTTGGCAGATGAGTTAGTAATTCGGATGATTCAGCTGGCACGGGCGGTTGAGCAATTATGGATTTTAATTTGTTTGCAGTGATACTGGGGCTTTCCATAACAATAACATTTTTATAATGTTAATGTTATTACTACCACTATTGTCCAACAGGGAAATAACACTAGAGGCAAACTGGGCAATGTACAATATAATCTTCATCCCAACGTTGTGGTACCAATGCAAGACTTGGACCCTAGATGCAAGAACAATAAGAAAAATAACCTCTACTGAGATGAAATGTGTTAGACGAATGACAGGAAACAGTCTGAGAGACAAGATCAGAAATGAAGAACTGAGAAAAAAAAAAAAGGAATAGCCCCCGCCATGGAATATATAAAGAAACAACAGATAAAATGGTTTGGCCACGTGACAAGGCAGAGTGATCAAAACACAACACAATGAGCCTTCAATAAGTGTTGCGAGAACACCAGACCCAAGACCACGAAAAAGCATCAGAATCATTTTCTAAAATCAGTTGGATTAATTATCTTGACTGTGATTTAAGTCTTCTTGTAAAAAAAAAAACTTGTGGGCATGCTCATTGCTGAAAGCACGCATACTTTTTTCACAAAAATGTTATGTTTTTTTAAATATAAAAACTTACTAAAAGCACAAAGTAAGAAAAATAACATTTAGATCTGAAAAGTTTTTGCTTAAAACTTTGAATAGACAGATAACAAGGTAAATATGTTGGTTAAATCTCTAGTATAGTGAGACTAATTGTGATTGTATGATTTATCACTCCTCAGTAGTACTAGAAAGTGATTTCTGGTGATGTACCACACATCGGTATGACCTAATAAATTATGTGCATACACAGAACCTACTTTCTGGGATTTCATGACATGGTCTTCTGCACTAATCATAATCATGGGTTCTGTTGATTTTGGCTTCATCTTTCTCTGTTATCATCTCTTGATCGATGTGCAATGGATGTCAAAAAGATATTAATAAGCAGAATTATGTCTCTTGTGTTGAGAATGCCAGGTGTGACATTACTGCAGATTAGGGGTCATTTCTTACATAAAAATGATTAAAATAAAAATAAAAATGATGCTGTACTCCAGGCTAGAAGTGGTGATCCTGGGACAATCAAAACACTAAACACTTTTTGGAGTGATGTGAAACAATGTTGACAAGGGATATTACTATTCTCACTTCTGGTTTAAGCACACTGATGATGCAAGTATGGAAAATGCCAAGTAAGAATCTCACTTGTCCAAAATGATATACAAACAGAAGTTTCTATTTTAAAAGCTAATACTGAATTTGCTAAACAGGAAAAGATAGTCTGATGTAATGAAATGCTGCTTAAAAAGGCTTAATGTTTGCAATTCTCTGATCACTGGCCAGAGAAGAACTGTCATTGCTGATGTGAAAAAAAATGAAATGAATGGAAATCTCCATTTATGTAGACTATGATAGTATAAACACAACGAGAACAAGATTTGAAGAACACTTCAATTGCACATCACTTATCCTTGTTCAGAATACTTTCACATCACCTACTTTACTTCATCAGACTATTGAAACTAAAAGTAGATATGATCTCATTGCAGTGACTCTTTAGTGTATTTCATAACATTGAAAGTGATCACAGACCCATCTTACTGGAGATTTACAAATACTAAAAAAGTTACAAGAAATAGTTACAGAAAAGTTTCCATTTAAAAACAGACTTGAACAGAGTTTAGGGACTGGGTAAAAGTAAGTAAAGTACCCCCCGTCACGCCAAGTGGCGTATAGGGAAATATGGTGTTAGTGACCCTATATTTTACAGACCTTCAGCACATGATTTTTTGGGGTAATGTGGTCGGTATTACGCCCGTGCTGCTTTTACTTTCCCAGAAAAAATCCGGTACCCATTTAAGGCTGGGTGAACCCGGAGCCGTCGGTTGGGATCGAACCCTACCCCTTGTCCGTAGTAGTCCAGTTCACTAACCACTGAGCTATCGCGGCTCCTACTAATTTTTTTTTAGGGAATTAGTAAAACCCAGGTGTCCTCGCCAGGATTACGAACCCCGGCTGTTGCCGTGGTAAGCCAACCGTTAGGGACTGGGTGGTATAGAGATAAGATATTGGCCTTTGGACAAGAAGGTCCTGGATTCAAATCTCACCACAGGTGGGGCAAAGTTTTCAAAATTGAATTCATGGTTTCTTTACGGTGTTATTTTCCTCTGGGTAGTGAGATCTGATGTCTAGCCCTCATAGAAAATGGAAAACTCTTGACAGTTAAAAGTAAACAAGACTAGGCCAAAAATGGCTGCTGCTCCGGGCAAATTTACTTTTGTCAAAGATGGATGTGTCAGGCCTAAAGACGCAAATATCACGGCTTTACTGTAACTAGCAACACAATGCATCCATGTCCACTTAATGTGGAACCTTAAGAAGAAGAGAGTTTATGAAGTGAGTAAACCAAGAGTTTAAGGATAATGATATGATATTTGGCACTGAAACAGTATTTATAAAAATAGACAATTATAGAAAATAAAAAAAACATGCAGCCCTATTGTAGTATGCATAGGAAGTTATTCCACAAAGTGATCATGTGCCTAGACAGTTGCAAGATAAATGCAGAGAATAAAATATTTTTCACCAAAATCATTTCAATTGTTTAAGGTGCAGGATCCTTAATACCAAAATGGAAGTATATATTTCCAAAGATATGTTTTACAGAATTAGTCTCTGACAGCTCCTAAAGTGTACCCTTTCTCCACTTCAGAGACATCTGCATATATGAGCTAATTGTGTTAGTTATCAACTGACAAGGAAGTGCTACATATATGAGCTAATTGTGTTAGTTATCAACTGACTAGGAAGTGCTACATATATGAGCTAATTGTGTTAGTTATCAACTGACTAGGAAGTGCTACATATATGAGCTAATTGTGTTAGTTATCAACTGACTAGGAAGTGCTACATATATGAGCTAATTGTGTTAGTTATCAACTGACTAGGAAGTGCTACATATATGAGCTAATTGTGTTAGTTATCAACTGACAAGGAAGTGCTACATACATGGGCTGATCAAAAAGTATCGGTACTTTCTTAATAGGTTCGGAACCAGCGAACAGATTGTATTCAAACTGTACACATATTGACCTTGATATATGTGTAACACTCTGTGCAAGTTGTGTCGTTGTAGCACGTGTGGATTAATCACGGCAGCGCCGTGACGTTAGCCATGTACCACGTGGTCGTCGGATTTTCAATGGCGGAAAATGACGGAAAAAATTGCGCAGAGAATTTGCATTAATTTTTGCCAAAAGCTTGGTGATACTTTCACAGAAACTTATGAAAAGTTATACAAAGTATAGGTGATGAATCGTGGGTCTATGGTTATGATCCAGAAACAAAGGTTCAGTCTTCGCAGTGGAAGACCGCAAACTCCCCGAGACCGAAAAAAGCTAGGATGAGTCGCAGCAAGGTGAAGACCCTTTTGATCGTTTTCTTCGATTACAAGGGCATTGTTCATCACGAGTATGCCCTTCTGGTCAGACAGTAAACAAGGAGTATTACATTGAAGTTCTGAGGCGTTTGAGAGATGCTATTCGTCGAAGAAGACCAGATTTGCATGCGTCCGGTCAATGGCAGCTCCACCACGACAACGCACCCGCCCATTCAGCGCAGCTTGTACAGCAGTTTTTGGCCAAACACAACATTCCCCAGGTCAGACAGCCACCTTATTCTCCAGATCTAGCTCCCTGTGACTTTTTCCTATTTCCCAAACTCAAATCCCACTTGAAAGGAAGAAGATTTCAAGATGTGGAGGAGATAAAAGAAAATGCGACGAGGCAGCTTCACACCATCTCAGAAGATGAGTTCCAGGAATGCTTCCGACAATGGAAACAACGTTGGATTAAATGTGTGGCCTCAGAAGGGGACTATTTCGAAGGAGATTAAATTTCAAAACTGTAAGTTGTGTAGTTTTTTTTTTATTGCAAAAGTTCCGATACTTTTTGATCAGCCCTCGTATATGAGCTAATTGTGTTAGTTATCAACTGACAAGGAAGTGCTACATATATGAGCTAATTGTGTTAGTTATCAACTGACAAGGAAGTGCTACATATATGAGCTAATTGTGTTAGTTATCAACTGACAAGGAAGTGCTACATATATGAGCTAATTGTGTTAGTTATCAACTGACAAGGAAGTGCTACATATATGAGCTAATTGTGTTAGTTTTCAACTGACTAGGAAGTGCTACATATATGAGCTAATTGTGTTAGTTATCAACTGACTAGGAAGTGCTACATATATGAGCTAATTGTGTTAGTTATCAACTGACAAGGAAGTGCTACATATATGAGCTAATTGTGTTAGTTATCAACTGACTAGGAAGTGCTTACTATTTGAAAAGAAACTTATACTGCTTGCCTCAGAAATTGGGAAATAAAGTTGCAACAGCTTGATGAATCTAGACATGCATTAGGTAAGTAGCAACTTCTGACATAGACACAAAATCCATTGTTTCTTGACACTGACATGGTGCCAACACAATTTATATAATTTTGTTGTTATCACTGTATATTCTTTCAATATAGACTTTGGACATAATATACGCTTTATACGGTTTCATTCATGTTTAAAACTGAAATTAATTTTTATAAAGATACTTCCAAGTACTAAGCTGGCAGGCTTGTATGCAGATCTGAAAGTTCATGACCAACATGAAGCCCATTTGAAAAAAATGAGGACCCAAGACTTGGACGAGGACGGAGCCATGGAAGCCAAGGTTCTAAAAAATTATAGAAGTATGTTTGCATTATAATAATTGCAATTTTAAATTTAAGTCATGATAGATTTCTGTTAGCTTCTGTTGCAACACCATAAAGATATGTTGTGGTTAATCTTTTTCTACCTTTTTAGCTCCCAGAGGAGCATAGGTCTTCAACAAACACTTTCCAAGTTGATCTGTTTTTTGCCATTCTTTTAAGATCATTCCATGTTTTCCCCATCATCTCCATCTCTGCTTCTATCTGTCTTCTCCAAGAATTCCTTGGTCTTCCTCTTTGTCTTTTCCCCTGGGGATTCCAAAAAAGGCCTGTTGTGTAATACTCTCAGTTGGCTTCCGCAGTGTGTGTCCTATACAGCGCCATCATCTTCGCTGTATCTCTTTATCCACTGGTATTTGACTGGTACATTTCCATAATTCTATGTTAGTAATTTTGTCCTGCCATTTCCATCCTTTTATTCTACATAAGCATCCATTAATGAAAGTCTGTATGTTCATGATTGTCAATTTTATTGTTTTCCATGGTTCACAGCCATATAATAAGACTGACTTAATGTTGGAGTTGAAAATTTTTATTTTTATATTTAACCTAATTTCTCTTTTAAATTTAAGTCATGTTAGATTTCTGTTGCAACACCATAAACATATGTTGTGGTTAATAAGTTACACAAATTTATTTGTGAAATATAGGTAACCTGCATTCTATAATCTATTTGTCTATTGTCCTTTCGAGCTGAAGATGGCACATAGGGTAGAAATTCTATATTCTTGTGTTCGACGATCCTGTTATCAACTGTCAGACCTTGCACAGAACCTGCATTGTATCTTGCCACCCTGCTCTTTTCTAGCAGAGTTGCTCAATCTTGGTGAGGGAGCTGATGCCTGCAGTTATTGTCTCTTACTTTTACTCCCTGATTGCCATTTGAAGGCCTGCTTTGAGATTCTCTTGTCTCTTCTCATCACATGGCCAACAAATGACCATCTTCTCTTGATTACAGATTAAATTCTTTCTATGATTTGTCATTTCTTTTATTTCTACACTAGTTTTCCATGGTATATAGCAGTACACAGGTCAGTAAATTAGTTTGTCTTGTCTTCATTGAACTATATGGGCAGTTTATATGACCACGCAGACTGAAAAGCATAAATTTTAATAGAATTCAGAAGTCAACATTAAATTTCTAGAAGTTTTCAAGAGGAATTTATATGCAGTGATCTTTATTTTGATTCAATAAATTAACTGGTCTTTTTCATTGACAGATGGCTTAAATATGTATGGCTTCTACAACTTGTTGCTCTGAGTGTTGTTCATCTGTTACCATTCATTTTGACAGCTCTCAGTAGTCAAAGATTAATGTGGCTGAGACATGTCAATAGAAAAGATAATAATCACATCTCAATATAATGTTTACAAAACTCACAGATGAATAGTGGCTAAATTTGAGATTTAAAAAAATGCTTCATGGAATTCTGTATTAATTTTCTATTAATGTAAATGTCTGGGTAATTCTGGCAGAAAAATCATAGCACATGGAAAAGAAATACAAGAAGCAGTAAATTTGAAAATGGAATGAAATAAAAGAAGAAAGATGCAAGGGTTAAGAGGTGAGACTCGACAACATAAATCAGCTACGTATATTTTGCTGTTTATCCTGTCATTCTTGAATTGGCAAAATTTACCATAAGAGAAGTTACGCAGCAACATAGCTCCTGACATTTACTACTGAATATAAACATTTGTCTGCTTCAAGCTGTCTGTGAAGCAGCAAAAAGTCATGTATCGGCACAATTTTTTACTTTCTTCTGTTCATTGGTCTAAAACTGTCCAATAATCTTGCTTTGACTCCACCGATAACTTTTGTTTAACTAAATCATAGTGTATTCTCAATATTTCTTATGAAACAAAAAAAACCTAATGTGCATGTTAGGCTTCTTTCAGGAAATTCTATTTCACATCTTTAACATGTCAAGATATAACTAACATTCTGCCTGAAAGTCTAATCTCTAGCCTCTCTTGACCTTTCTGTTTATTTATAGATATTTGAGTTTGTGTTACACTGGAGAGTTCCTTCTCTTAGTTTTATTACAAAAATGAAAGAATGAAAAAAAAAAGGAAAAAGTGGTACAGTTACAGTTTTACATCATCATCATCAAGTACCTTGGTCTGCCAGGCCTGCTGGCGTAGGTGATCATGTCTTTCCACAACTTTCAATATCAGCAGCTATTTATCATTTCTGTTGTTGACCTTCTGCCAAGCCATTCTCTTAAGCTGTCTGTTATTTTTTCTCTTTGCTTCCCTCTATCTCTTCGTCCCTCAATTTTTCCGATTGTTACAATGTATTCCAGTTGTTCTCTTCTCATTACATGGCCAACAAAAGATGATTGTTTCTTCCTGTTTTACATGATGAGGTGAGAAATAAAACAAAAGTAGAACAACATTTTGGCCAAGTAGGCTTTCAGCTGGAACAATAAACAACTCAGAAATATCTAAGGATAGACACAGAAATCTAACTACATGACAATAATATGCTAAACTATCAAAAAAAGAAAATAAGACATATATGATAGTTATATATATTTTTGTGTTGTTGTTTATTGTTTCAGCTGAAGGCCTAATTGGCCAAAACGGCGACTTCTATTTTCTCACCCACATAAAGCTGTTACAATAACACTTTTCCCTTTTTTTTAAATTTATTCTTATCATCAGCTTTACAGCAGTTTCTCATTTTTAAACATCTTGATGCATCTTTATGACAGTTACATCAGTCAAGGAAGACAAAGGAAGATATTTGAGGAATATCCTAGAGTTAGAGATTTAGTAAAGAAGGTTGAAGACTGTTCCACTAACCTGTTTGATGTCACCAACTGTGTAACTTAGATCATTCAGTAACTACTAACATCATGATATAACAACTCTGCATCACGTCGAATGTGTTAGGCTAATAGGCACAAATATCAAACTTCTATTGAAAAAACACAACACATAAGAACATATGATGAAGAGGACTATTCATTACTCTAGTAATCTTCAGGTGAACGGCAGAAGGAAAAAATAAAGAATATCTCCACTAGCTTTCCATTTAAATATTTTTACTCAAAACATCAAAAGTTTTGCTCAATGGTTGGGAGCAGTTAGAAGGATCATTGGATTGAGTACAATGTTTCCATTAGTGTTTATAATTTGTTTTCAGAAGTAATTTATTTGCTTTGTTTATTTTCTCTTCTACTAGGAATTGTGGACTTTTATGGACTTGATATTTTACCTCCAAAAGATTCATACATGAGCAATGAAATACCTCTTGAGGATGGTGATGTAAAGAGCAGCAATTTTCAAGATAGTAAACTTCAGACTCTGTGGAAGAAAGCTGAAGAAACAGGATTTTCAGGTTTTTTCTCCTTTTTCTTCATCATTGTTGTATTTGTTGGTTTATTTCTGTCTGTAAATATCTGCAATGAAAGTAAGCACAGGGACCATAATGTTTGTGGCTAAAATTCTAACATTTTCTGTCTAGAAAGATTTATCCATAACATTGCACAACTTTTGTTTCATTCCTTTTATTCTATCTTTTATCTGATTGACATTAAAATCATCTATTTTTTTAAATTTCTATAATTTTTCTCAACATTTTGTTTCGTAAACCCAATGCTTCCGCTTCATTTACGCTTGATTTTGACTTTTGTTCGCTCTTTTATTAGGCTCCCTATCTAGTTGATTGAATATTTATTTCCTTAACAGAATGGGGATTCATTTATTTTTCAATTTACTTTATATTTTATGAATTAAATTAACATTTAACCATAGATTATACATATATGTGAAGTGTGTTGTTACATTCCATAGTATAAATTACTACCACTTAATTTTAACATTAGGAGCACTAAAAATATTATTTTCTTTGAACTTTTGACACACTGCTATGTGTTTACCAAAATAGAGATGCAGGGACTCGAATTTCCTTGTTCAGGTTGATTTATGAACTCAGCTTGACCGCTTGAACCAGACATGTTTCTTTTTTCTTTTCATACGGTTGTCGTTAAGTTCGTCAGTATGTTCAGCTACATAGCATTGTTTCCTGAGTCACAAATGGTTTTTTTTTTAAATTTTATTTGTAAAATGACGTATCTCACGAAATAAAAAAAAAAATCCTGCATCAATAGAAACAAATCCAAAACTCAGTGTCCACTGGAAGTAGTAAATAGTAAGGTATATGGAGGGGAATAATGTTTGACCATGAAAAACTATCAAATTTGGAAGAATTTGTGTTTTGATGAGGTAACTTTTATAAAATCATTTGTTGAATAGCCATTTCTCTTATTTCTATATTAGTTTTTAATTCATTCTATTGTGCACATAGTATTCTTCTTAGGCATTTGTCTTAAAAAGCATTTAGTTTTTCATGTTTTCTTTTTTGATGTTTTCCATATTTTGCCCTTGTTTTTAAAATTTGCTGCTGCTTTTGGTATCCTAATTCTGATCTTTTCGTTTCACCTTTCTTGATCTATACTACAACCAAGATATATATAATGGTCTACTCTTTCCAAAGTCTGACGATTTTGATATATATTGCCCTCTGGGGTATTTTTATTTTTCATTATTTTTGTTTTATCCCTGTTGATTTCAGGATCTATTTTTTCCACCATGTGTAACGGCTTATAACGATGTATTACACAAACCAGTTGTAAAACATAATTGTAACGAGGTGCACACCCTTAGGCACCACTTGTAATGAACACAGCTTTCAAGCTGTCACTATCCTTCAGCACTCTCAACTGTTGTCTGGTAGCGCCTAATGCTGTTGAGCTGTGCAGCCGAATGTATGACGAGCTAGTTCTCCCTTGCTCTCGTTGTATTGAATTGGCCTCTGTTCGACAGCTACCGCGGCTCTTTAAAGAATTGAGCCCTTGCGCCCCTGACATCGAAGGTACCCTCCGCCGGTTGCTGAATTCGGCGACTCCTCCAGTCACCGCGTAGGTCAGCGCCTTGATTGACACCGACGTCTAGAACTGCCTAGGGATGCAGATCAGCCCCGTGTTGCTTCTGGAGGCCACTGCTACCCATGCTGCCTCCCGATTGACCATAAGCCCGTGGCGTTCACCATTGCCAGTGATCGTTATGCTGTAGTCCGCACTGTCTGCCCACAATTTATGACAACCCCAGTCTCTGTTCTTCGCTGAGGTCAGACAAAACACAGCTAGCTTAAACAAAGTTGTCAGTAGCACCGTTGAACTCACACACGTCACTTTTATTACTCACAAAGGCATACTCCCATATGGATCACACCCACAGTAGTGATATCATTCACAATACTAAAAAGTCTCTTCTCATGAATAAGCTAACAGCTTCTGAATAACTGGCTAGGAATGGCTTCTGCTAAGCAAGCACTAGTGATATCATTCACAATACTAAAAGTCTCTTCACATGAATAAGCTAACAGCTTCTTAACAACTGGCTCAGCATGGCTTCTGCTAAGCGAGCACTAGTGATATCATTCACAATACTAAAAAGTCTTTTCACATGAATAAGCTAACAGCTTCTTAACAACTGACACTTCTCACTCGAATTTAAGTCCTACTAGTTTGACTACCTTAACTTAACTGACCTGTCCTGTCCACTGTCGCAACTCTACTGTTCATGGTCCCCGGTATCGTCTAGCCAACTAGCCCAGACACCCGTACTGACCGCTCGCCCTCAATCGAAATGTTCCTAACTTAAACTCCTTTGTCTCACTTAACTCTCCCCTGCCTTGTTTTTGATCGCCCTACACGCTTTCTCCCTGATTCACGATGTGTTCATCTTCTCCGCTTTCCCTGTGGACCTGAAGCCTCTTACTAATACTCTCCGACCTATTTATCTCCCCTTGACCCGCACCAATTCTACCCTTCTCGCTCCCTCTTGTTATCTCCCTGTTTTACATGGATGATAAGGTATCTGTAATATTTTGCATCTTGTTTATATAGTCACTTAGGAGCACTATCTCATCAGCAAAATCGAGATCTTAAAAATTGTATACATAGCAAAACTGAAAATAAATTAGTTTAGTTATTCCATGAAAATGGAGTCTAACTTGATGATTTCTGTATTCTTGATTTTTTTTTTCCTTTAAAAACCCTCCATTATGGCATGGACCACCAAAAAAAGCTCCCCAATCCTTTTTTTTTGGCTTTTTTCTGTTTCTTTTTGTGGTCTTCTCCAGGTGTTGGAATGAAAGTCTTTCCTCTTCCTGGATAGGTGACTTATCTTGAGCTCTTGGTGACACTTGTGTAGCCTACTATCTACTTGTAGTGAACTGAAGAAGTTGATGATCTGACTTAAAGTTGGAAGAATTAACAGTCAGATTGATATGTATATAGAAAGGAAAGAAAAATATCCCTTTCACACCATATAGCCTTACCACATAGTGCCTAAATATTTTATATACCTTCTGGACATTAATCTTGTGGTAATGTGCTCAGTACTATGCTGCTTTTCTTTCCAAGAAAAAAATCCAGTGCCCGTTTAACCCTAGATTAAGATACAGTAATAAAAATTACAAAATCAAAATGCAAATTTGTCAAAATTTGACATTTTGTTGTGTTCAACATTTTCTCCCTCCATATACCTTCCTAATTGCCACTTCCAGTGACCCCGGAGTGTTGATTTCTTCCCATTGTTGTTGCATTTTTTTTTTCATGAGACAATCTATTATAATGAAAAATTCACCAATTTAAAAAAATTGATCGTTTTTTTTTCTGTGACCAGGGAAATTCCCTCGGTCGTCGGCTGACACCAAACAACCCTTTGTAACTCAGGAAATGCAGCAAATCTTTTTATCTTTTGTTCGCCTGAAGTATTGTCTATATCTGCAATGTCATTTCCCCTGAATAAATTGTATTGTCTCATTCTTGCAGTGGCATATATAGTTTTGTCTGTAGTATTGTATCTATGGGCCAATGGATTTTTCTCAGTCTACTATATTCAGTGCAGCCTTCATGTGTGTGTTCAGCAGACTGGAATGCCTATCCTCATGTACATGTAGTTGAGGTGCCGATCTTGAATTTTGTATACATGTGACTGTAGAGTCGATTTTGCCCTGTTCTGAGGCGTATAATGATAACTTGTTCCCATCTATTCTTATTATGAAAGGTATCCAGATTTGGAGCTTGTGGTCTTCTGATTGATTTGATTATATGCAGCAAATAATGCTTTGAGGTAGAGGAACATACTGGCGGACTTACAGCGTCCATAAAGATAGACATTATTACATGTCTGACCTCTAAGGTCAAATTCAGGTCTTAAATCAACCTTAGACAGGAAATCCAAGTTCCCAGTGTCTCTCTTGGTGTAAACAAACAGCCGTGTGTCATAAAGTTCAAAGAACACACTATTTTTAGGGTTCCTAATGCTACAATTAAGTGGTAGTAATTGTTACTACGGTATAGTAAACACCTTAGTCACAGAAACGTATCATAATCTAGGGTTAAGGCTGGGTGAACCTGAAAGCTGTCAAACAGGATTGAACCCAACCTGTTGTCCTCAATAGTTTCAGTTTACTAACCACTGAACTATCACAGCTCCCAGGCAATATAAAACCACAGAAAATCCAATGACTGACTGCATGGACTGACAAAACAACATAATTAGCATAGGAAAGATAAACTTCAGCTCTCCACAATACTTCAAGGCCTGGACAATGCTATAAGTAAGAATGAGAACAAACAAAGAAGTACCACTTGATGACTATATTGTAAGACCTAAATCTTCCTCATTTTTTTCCCACCACTTTCAGTGTAAAATTATTTCCATTCTCTTTCTATATTTTGAGAGTATTTTCATATTATTATTTAAACTTCCTCAGAGAAAGATTTGGATTTGCTGAGAGAAGAGTTTTGGCATCAGCAGATGAAGATTGATGAATATGACTTTCTCCATAGAGAGATGGATAGTATACCAGGTAAATTTTGGCCTGATATTTTGTCTCAGATTTGATGGTGAAATTTGAACTTTCTATTTAATGTCTGTTTTGAGAAAGAGAGATAGCCTTATCAGCATCATCAAGAACAACATAAGAATGACAAGTATACTGCTAACAAATATCAGTAATACAGTATAACACAAAATTCTGTGTCTATTGGTATGATAAGAGGAGTCAAGACTAGGCACCTTTTTGTCTCCTTATTCACTCTATACACAGTGACTTATTTTAAAAATAAATCAAACTAATGAAATGCCAAGTTGTAACAATAATGGAAATAACAATCTAAGATCTGCAAATGATAGTGTATTGTAGGCAGAAAACCTGAAAAAGCTACAACAGTTTGTATCTAAAATCAAAAGCAGGAATTATTCACCACATATATTTGAAGACAGACAATAAATAAAACAGCTATTCCATCTGGTAGTAAATGCCCTGTCATTTGATGTCATTTATGTAAAAGCTGAGAGGGAAACAGAGCCCCAAATTAAGATAAAGAAACATCAAGGAAACTACAACTGCCCTCAGATGACAATGGCTGAGGCTATCAGAAGGGCTATAATTTTATATCTCTCTGGACGTCTAAGTGGGTATTTGGAGAAGTTAAGAAGTTCCATCATTGATACGACTTGGGATCAAGCTCTCCACTTTCTGGCACAATGAAATGTGTCTCTTTAATATTTGCTAATCCCCCGATACCCTAGTCGATCTGAATATGGATTTTGAGATCAGTGCAAACTGAGCTGTGAAGTGAATCATGAAGTGCATATATACAGACTTATGACATCCAGTATTGGATGATTTCATATAATTTTTGTTTTCATCATATTACATCCAGTATCATTTGCATCTGAATTCCACCAGCATGCTGATCTGAGCTCCTGTGTTGATTTCAGGCTAAGTGTTTCATTTCATTTTTTAAATTAATTATTTACTTGTAATATAGTACATTTCCTTTTTTATTTGTCCGCTTATCTCATTTCATTTTCTATTTCATTTTTATTTCTCCTTGATCTACTAGTTCTGGTTATTCTAGAACATGTAAAAGAATTAATCTTCATTTTGTTGTCCGTTTGTGTTCTTGTTTTCTGAAGAAGGCCAAACGTCATTATTTTGTTTTGTTCTTTTTTGTAAAGCTATCACCTTACTTTGTAGAAGTGTATGTTATACCCCCACCAAATGCTCCTGCTACCAGCTTTACTGTAGCACTGTAATTATTCGCCTGTTCCTTAATCCAGTAATGGATGATTTCACATTTCTATTTTCATTATTATCACATCCAGTATTTGATGATTTCACATTATTTCTGTTGTGCACATTGCCATTATCTCAATGTCTTATATTAGATCATCAGTCATTGTACAAAAAGGCATGTGTTTATGCAAAAGTGTCCAATATCACAAACTGAAGAGTCATCTCTAAAAGGGACATAATAGTAATTAGATTTAACCTTGGCACAGATGAACTATTTATTGATAAGGTTTTATTAAAAATCCTTATCTTACATCTGATTTAACCCTTGACTTTCTCGATCATCGGGGTAGTGTTAATTAGCTACCTCTTTCTCTGATGTTGATCTTATATATATGTTATTATATTTATATTTTATATAATTATAAGTCTAGGCTTGTTCATTTATTATGTTTTCTTATATTTATTTGTAATGGTAAAGTGCGAGACTTGAATCGGTATCTTAGCATGCAAGTTTTTACCCATGTGTGCTCTGTCGCCTATCCAGAAGTGTCCGGAGACTTCTGGATAGTGTCACCTCAAGCATCAAAACTCATGATGCGAGTCGGTATTCCTCACTTTCCCAGAGTAATACCCTTACCCATTTCTGTCAGCGGCTGGGTTGACCGCGGGGGTATTTTTTTTTCCAACCATGAGTACCATTCACACTGCTGCCAGCAGGAATCGAACATGGGTTGTCCGAACATCATTAGCCCAGTCGGATGGTTTTCCCATCTAGTCTACCCCATGTGTGCATATGGTGTGTGTAATCTCTCTCTCTGCCCCCGTCACGCCAAGTGGCGTATAGGGAATATGGTGTTAGTTACAATAAATTTTACAGACCTTCGACATATGATTTTTGGGGTAATATGGTCGGTATTACGCCCGTGCCACTTTACTTTCCCAGAAAAAAATCTGGTACCCATTAAAGGCTGGGTGAACCTGGAAGCCGTCGGTTGGGACCGAACCTTACCTCTTGTCCTTTGTAGTCCAGTTCATTAACCACTAAGCTGTCATGTGGTGTGTATAAGTGTAACTATTTTTGTGTAATTGTGTGTGTGAATATTTGTTTGTAAGTGTGTGTGCAACTGTGTGTGTATGTGCAAGTGTATATTTTCTTTGTCTACCTGCCTTCCTTTGACTTTTTACTGTGCCCAGGAGAGTTACCTTTGCTATGCCTGTTGAACTTGATATGTGACTAAACCATCTATTTTGGTCTTGTTGACCATGGTTAGTAGGTTATCTTGTTAACCAATCACCTTATCTTCAATATCATCTGCTTCTTCTTCTATTCTTCCTCTATTGCCGTTGGCGTCGAGGGGAGATACAATCTGCGATTCTTTGCTCTCCTGTTGGCCTCTTCTGGTGTTATCCCTCCTAGTGACTCTAATATTCCCTTTATCCATCTCTTTCTCGGTCTTCCTCTTAATCTGGCATTTTTCGTAGTGTTTGTTTCTGGCTCTTTGAGTCATTGTTAGTTTTTGTGTTGTTATGTGGCCGAACCAATCCATCTGTTGTTTCTTTATGTATTCGATGGCTGGTTCAATCTCGAGTTTCTTCCTCAGGTTGGTGTTTCTTACTCTGTCCCTTAAGCTGTTTCCTGTCATTCTTCACTTTTCATTTCTGTGGTCATTATCTTTCTCATTGTTCTAGAGTCCAGCGTCCAATTCTGGCACTGATAGCACAGAGTTGGTAGAAAAATTGATTCGTATATTGCCCTTTTTGCTTCCATTGTTATTGCTTTGTTTTTCAATAGTGTTGATACTTGGTCTATAACATGGCATGCTTTTTTACACCTTATATCTATCTCTGTCTCTTGGTTATTGTCTTGTGTTAACGTGCTACCCAGATATTTAAAATTGTCTACTCGCTTCAGAGTTGTATTATCTATTATGATGTTTAGTTTTTCTTTCTTTCTCGCTATTGCCATTACTTCTGGGTTTTGTTTATGTTGATCTTCATGTTGTATTGTTTACAAGTGTTGTTTTGCCTGTTGATATGTTCTTGCAGGTCCTCAGTTGTTTCATGTATCAGAACTTGGTTGTCTGCAAATAGTATTGTTTCTCCATTATTTTGTCTCTGAGCACTGTATCATCTGCTCAGTTATAATATTTTAGTCTTGCATAACTCATCCTCTTCCATGTTTGCCTTATGACCACTCATCATTATCATCTGCCCTTAAAAGATTGCTAAGTGGTAGTAGACGTGGTTTGTTGTGGTTTACAACAAGCTGTGATATTTGGACTGTCACTAACCCAATATTGGCTGGAGTATTTCTTTAGCCATGTATATAATAGATAGTTAGAAATATTTGTACCGGTTTACACAGGAAACGTCCAACTGGGAAAAGCATTTTTGTGTGTGAATGTATTAAAAAAAAAAATAGAAAAAAGTGAATAGTTCTTCCATATGTTTTATGTTAGCATTACAATGACATATTTGATTGGCCAGATGAATTATTAATTTTTTTTTCAATTTATAATAATGTAGATTCTATCCATACTATTAGAGGGAAGACTGATGTTAATTATAAGATGATGCACATCTTATGAGTTTCACTCAATTCTTACTCTACAAGCATCCAGTTATAATGTGTCAGTAACTTGGTGTTACAAGTTTTCTTGTCCAGGATATTTTGAGCTGATTTCCTATTATCATATACTGTTTGTTTCTTTTTTTTATTATGAATATATTTCACACATTATTTTTGTGTAGTTGACAAAGTTTGAACTATTATTTATGCTTTGTTGTACATTATATTTAGACGCTGACAGGAATTCAGTGGAGCCTGAACAGGGAAAACAAGACATGACTCCTAAAGAATCATTAGAAAAGAAAGCATCTTTGAAGAAAAACAAGATAGACATCAAAGAGGGCTACATGAAGTTGGAACATCTTATTTCATCTATCCCTGCTTCTGAGCAAACATTTCAAGATAGCAGAGTTCTGAAACTGTGGGAATTAGCAAAGAAAACAAACTGGACAGAAGAACAGTTGAGTGGATTTAAGGTAAGGTGGTTGGTAGTTTGTTGCTAAATTCCATCTCTCAGCTTGTGAGATTTATTTAGGTGATCCATGTCCCTTGTCTGCAGTTTCCATGAATAGAAGATAAACAAGTAGCATATTTTTAAAATTTGGGTAGTTCAGACAATCCTTTCTGCAGGTTCTATAGTTTCTGTTAGATGGCAGTACAAGCTAATCTCTATCTGGGAAACAGTGCAGTCCCTACTTCAGGAATTGTAACAAGTGATACTTTCAACTAGAGATTAAGTGCTTTTACAGACTTGAACAGGAAAATTGTTCTTATCTGTCCAGCAATGCAATTCATGTGATGATGTCAATTTGGGTTACAGCAGATGGCTTGAGATTTTGGGGCAATTGATGTGATGATATTTTTAGATGACCAGAGATTTTGGAGTGGCAAGTATGGAGCAATTTTCACTTACCAGCCATGGTCAATATTTCATCCGAGTTAGCAAATGGCAATGGCGCTTTGATCTGGAAAACTTGGACTTCCGAGACAATTTAGAAAGGTGCGGTTGATCTGATTTTCACTGAGTATCAGACACTAGGACAGAGCTATAGAATTATTAGAAGGGGCCGCTTGTAAGGTATAGAGAAGACTTGACCAGTAGAGGGCTAATCACCATCAGGTATTACCCATGAATCTTGGGTAAGTGCGGTGCCAGGAAAAAATGATGTTAAAACAGCCTTTAAGCACTGAGTTTTGAGTTAGAGCATATGGGAGTTTTTTAAAAAGTTTTACAGTTTTTAAGTTCCTCACATTATTTTTCGTGTGGAGCACATTGAGTAAATTCTTTGAAGCTCTTGTTTTCTAGTAGATCACTTGTTTATCTAAAAACTCTTGTATATATGTAGGTATAGATATACCTATCTATTTGAGTTTCATACATTTTACAAACAATTTTTACTTTTTTTTCAACACATATACAAGTGATTGTGGAAGGACATGATCACCTACGCCAACCAGTATGGCACATGATGATGATGATACAAGTGAAGATCCATGCTTCCTTACCATATGTTCTATTTAGTCCACGGGGGAAAAAGAGGGGGGGGGGAGTAACAAAAGGTTGGACCTCACTGCTGTATAAAGTAATAGAACTCTTCACAATTCTCATAATGACATTTTATCTACAATTTATAGTAGGCGTGTGTCATGGAATTTTTGAAGCAATGTATATAATTATGTAAAATATCTTTAAAAAAAAAGAACTACTAATGTTGCGATATATATATACATATATATATCTATCTATTGACCTTTCGAGCCGTAGCCTGCCCATAGGGCATAGATCCAGATACTCCTTCTTTTATCTAAATTTTTATTCTAGCAGTTTTCAATTCTTTTAAAGATATTTTATCAAATCTCACCATTTGTCTCTGTTCTGTGCAAGCAGCTCTATCTCATTGAGGGAGCCAAATCCTGCTGCTCTTGCCTCTCTCATCAATGTTCTTCTCAGTGTCTCTCTGGGTCTTTCTCTTACCTGTTGTTTCCCACATGAGGGCTTGCTTTGCCGCTATTCGGTTATTATCTCTTCTCATCACATGTCCAACATATGACCATCGTCTTTTCTTGATTACTGAAGATAGTGGTTGATTGGCGATTTCTCTAATTTCCTCGTTTGTTTTGAATTCGTACCACGCTATACCAAGTATTTTCCTTAGACATTTATTTTCGAATGCGTTCAACTTTGTTTATCTCTTGTTGTTTTCCAGCTTTCACACACATACGTAAGGATTTATAGTACATTTGATTTGAATAGTCTAAGTTTTGTGTTTGTGCTGATGAGCTTCAGTTTCCACAACTTTTCAAGACTTCTGAAAGACATTGCTGCTTTAGCTATTCTGATTGTAATTTCTTTACTTGTATCCCCTTCTCGATCAATGTGACTTCCAAGATAAAGTAATTGATCTTTTCCACTGGTTGTTTTCCATGTATATGCTGTCGTCTGTTGGAATTAAGCTTTTCATGACCATAGTTTTTTCATGATTGATCTCAAGCCCAATTTTCTGGCTATTGATGATAGTTCATTTATTGAGTTATTGAGTTATTTGCGGGTCATCATCATTGCACTCCGAACATGTCCATAGGTGCTCAGATCCCCTCCTCAGCAATTTCCTCAGTGTCCAGCGACTGACGACTCCAGTTCTAAGTTGGTTGATAAATCTTCTTACACGGCCACCAAGTTTCTCATTTCTGGCTGTGCCCATCTTAACTCCCATTTCCATCATCCGAAGAAGTGACGTTGATCTGTGTTTGTCGAAGTCCTGTGCTCTTCCCACATCTCGGAGTGCATTGATGATGTCCACTCGATCCATCGGTTGCCCGTCCTCAACGACAGCACAGCTAGCCAACCTGTCCGCTCTCTCATTTCCCCGTACTCCCGCATGTCCAGGGACATAGACAAAGGTGACCTTACGTATTTTGGATTTCTGCAATGACTCTACCCATTGCATGCGTACAAAGCCCGCCTCCACTTTTTTTATCATGCTCATCGAATCACTCAGTATACATGCGTGGATGTAGTCTTGTGACTCTAACCATTTGACTGCCTTGGTCACTGCCATCACCTCCATTGTCATGCTACTCGTGGTCATGGCGTATGCACCACTGTCTTCCTTGACTATTCTGCCTGCCGAGCGTGCTGTAAATGCCCATGCACTTCTTTCATGTCGTCTTACAGATCCGTCTGTATAGATGACTGCATCTTTCTCATCTGTGTTATCGGTTATAGATGAGACCGTTGACCTCAGCATTAACCACGACCGGGTTCTGTTCACTACTTTTCCTGTTGAGTGTGACAATACATGAAGTTCATTTGTGTTTTCATATATATATATATTTAATTTCACAAGACTTATTATAAGTCTTTAGTTTGGTTTTGATGAGTCAGCTTCTAACCATTATCACTTGCTACCCAGCATCCAAATATATCTTAAGCCAGCTTAGACTGTAAGACATGTGGGAAATATTGTATAAGTGTCCATGTCTTTCAGAAATTAACATCACATTGGATGCTGTGGTCAGTACCACATCAAGCCACTACATTCATAAAGAGTTTCTGATACCCGTTATCAGTGGCTGGCTGAACTTCAAATCTATGTCTGGCTGAAAAAAAAAATAACCACATTTTAGAAATGAAAGAACTTCCATGAAAATTGTGACAAATAAGCTCATTCATAGGAAGGGAAAAAGCTGACACTATAGTTAAATGTATTTGGCTGTATAGAGCCAATTCTGACCTATGGAAGCAAATCATGGACAGTAGACAAACAAATGAAAAGATGATTAGAGGCCACAGAGATGGAATTTCTCAGAAGAATGTTGAAAGTTCCTTGGACAGCTAAAAAAGTCACAAAGAAGCCACCACAAAAAGGAAGCCCCTAGGGAAATACATCAGAAAGAAACAATAAATATTTTTTGGGTGCATAATGAGAAGAGGAAAGTTGGAATACTTGGCTACAACTGGCAAAATACAGGGAAAGAGAGATTGTGGACGACAAAGAGAGATGCTAGATAGCTTGGTCACGCAAGGATTGATATGCTGCACGATAGATAGAAAATTGTGGAAGGTTATGATCGCCTACGCCAACCAGTATGGCACACAATGATAATTAATTGTCTGTGTTTTCTAGGAGGAGCTAAAACACTTTGAGCACCGCCTGAAAAAGCAGTCTTATTACCAGCAGCAGCTGGAGCTGTCTGAAGAAGCCTTGACGGATCTGGAGGATGGTGAAGATGTTCCTGACAAACACAAGCATTTGGAAGAGAAACACAAAAATCTTGTTCAAAGGGTGAGAGATTCTACATGAAATTGTCTTTTTATAAGCAAAAATAATTCTAGTGACCAGCCACACCTGTCCCCTTCATGTAGCTGATGTTGTAGTGATTAGCCACACCTGTCCCCTTCATGTAGATGTCATGACTAGCCACACTTGTCCCCTTAATGTAGCAGATGTTGTAGTGACTAGCCACACTTGTCCCCTTCATGTAGCAGATGTTGTAGTGACTAGCCAAACCAACCCCCTTCATGTAGCAGATGTTGTAGTGACTAGCCACACTTGTCCCCTTCATGTAGCAGATGTTGTAGTGACTATCCACACCTGTCCCCTTCATGTAGCAGATGTTGTAGTGACTAGCCACACCTGTCCCCTTCATGTAGCAGATGTTGTAGTGACTAGCCACACCTGTCCCCTTCATGTAGCAGATGTTGTAGTGACTAGCCACACCTGTCCCCTTCATGTAGCAGATGTTGTAGTGACTAGCCACACCTGTCCCCTTTATTTAGCAGATGTTGTAGTGACTAGCCACACCTGTCCCCTTCATGTAGCAGATGTTGTGACCAATCAGACCAAACCCCTTCATGTAGCAGATGTTGTAGTGACTAGTCAGACCAACCCCCTTCTTGTAGCAGATGTTTTAGTGACTAGCCAAACCAACCCCCTTCTTGTAGCAGATGTTTTAGTGACTAGCCACACCAACCCCCTTCATGTAGCAGATGTTTTAGTGACTAGCCACACCAACCCCCTTCTTGTAGCAGATGTTTTAGTGACTAGCCAAACCAACCCCCTTCATGTAGCAGATGTTTTAGTGACTAGCCAAACCAACCCCCTTCATGTAGCAGATGTTTTAGTGACTAGCCAAACCAACCCCCTTCATGTAGCAGATGTTGTAGTGACTAGCCACACTTGTCCCCTTCATGTAGCAGATGTTGTAGTGACTAGCCACACTTGTCCCCTTCATGTAGCAGATGTTGTAGTGACTAGCCACACTTGTCCCCTTCATGTAGCAGATGTTGTAGTGACTAGCCACACTTGTCCCCTTCATGTAGCAGATGTTGTAGTGACTAGCCACACTTGTCCCCTTCATGTAGCAGATGTTGTAGTGACTAGCCACACCTGTCCCCTTCATGTAGCAGATGTTGTAGTGACTAGCCACACCTGTCCCCTTCATGTAGCAGATGTTGTAGTGACTAGCCACACCTGTCCCCTTCATGTAGCAGATGTTGTAGTGACTAGCCACACCTGTCCCCTTCATGTAGCAGATGTTGTAGTGACTAGCCACACCTGTCCCCTTCATGTAGCAGATGTTGTAGTGACTAGCCACACTTGTCCCCTTCATGTAGCAGATGTTGTAGTGACTAGCCACACCTGTCACCTTCATTTAGCAGATGTTGTAGTGACTAGCCACACCTGTCCCCTTCATGTAGCAGATGTTGTAGTGACTAGCCACACCTGTCCCCTTCATATAGCAGATGTTGTGACCAATCAGACCAAACCCCTTCATGTAGCAGATGTTGTAGTGACTAGTCAGACCAACCCCCTTCTTGTAGCAGATGTTTTAGTGACTAGCCAAACCAACCCCCTTCTTGTAGCAGATGTTTTAGTGACTAGCCACACCAACCCCCTTCATGTAGCAGATGTTTTAGTGACTAGCCACACCAACCCCCTTCATGTAGCAGATGTTTTAGTGACTAGCCAAACCAACCCCCTTCATGTAGCAGATGTTTGACTAGCCAAACCAACCCCCTTCATGTAGCAGATGCTTTAGTGACTAGCCAAACCAACCCCCTTCATGTAGCAGATGTTTTAGTGACTAGCCAAACCAACCTCCTTTTTGTAGCAGATGTTTTAGTGACTAGCCAAACCAACCCCCTTCATGTAGCAGATGTTTTAGTGACTAGCCACACCAACCCCCTTCATGTAGCAGATGTTTTAGTGACTAGCCAAACCAACCCCCTTCATGTAGCATATGTTTTAGTGACTAGCCAAACCAACCCCCTTCATGTAGCAGATGTTTTAGTGACTAGCCAAACCAACCCCCTAATTGTAGATGTTTTAGTGACTAGCCAAACCAACCCCCTTCATGTAGCAGATGTAGTGACCAGCCAGACCAACCCCTCCATGTAGTGACCAACCATGTATGTATTCCATTTTTTTGTTTGTTTCAGGTTAAGAAGCTTCATTTAAATTTAAAGTCAAGAATTGATGAAGCTTTGCAGCATACTGAACTATGATTAAATATGTGATGTAAAATAATGTGAAACAATACTGGAGTGTGTAAGTAGGTGACATAATTATGAGTGCATCACAAATTTTTTTTTTTTTTTTAAAAAGAAAAGAAAGGAAAAATCTAATGTTTTTGATACCGTAATTTTTCACATGTGTGCCTTGTTGACTCAATGTATTTATTCTCATTTTTAATTGCTTTTCCAGAAATGAACTTTCTATGAAAACAAAGTTTGGCACATCTAAAACTTTTTGTTTCTTCTTTAAATGATCTGACAAGTTTTAATATTTTCTTTAAATTGTATGTTATTAGCTCCTATATTATCATATATATTCAAAATGTGAACCTGTGTGTATGTTATTGAAGCTATTTTACACTGCCGGCCAGTCTGTGTTCTATTATATCATAGACTTTAAAACTGATTGTTATTAACATTCCAATTTTGTTTAAAACTGAAAATAAGAAACCATTTACTTCACATCATTTGATGTGCTGCAAGAATTGTGTTGTTTGTAGTTTGGAATGTATCTGAAATGTAATCATCATATGTGAGTGCACCAAAATGTGAAATTGCTGTAAGATGTACACAAAAAAGCACCCCATAAGCATGAATGAACAAGAAAGGGCAAACATCTTGCATCATATTCTATACTATTGCACATTTGTTACTCATTCTTCCTCTTTCCTTGGTTAGATTGACAAGACAGTGGCACATTATGCAACAATAAAGTTTTCCACACTGCACAATCCATCACAGATCTTAAAGATCTATTACAGATATTACACATGAGGGACTGGTTGGTCTCGAGGCAAGACACCGGTCTTGAGACAGAGAGGTTGTGAGTTCAAACCCTGGCTGCACCAGTTGGGATTTTTATTTCTGATCTTTCTCAGCAGTGAGACCCGGCTTAATTAAAACGCCAATTACTAAAAAATATGAGTACCTATGAAGACGGAGTTGTCTGCCTGTGCGGCGAGGGACCCCTGTGCACACGGCTGCCAGGGAAAAACGAATTAACACGCAAAATTCAGTTCCTAGTCTCTAGGGACTTCGCAGCAGGTGAAAGCTGACAAATGCAAAAAAAAAAAAACCAAAAAAACACTGTTCGATTCAGTTTGCACTATATCCTATAACTCATCATCGAGTGCCGTCTCTGCAACGAAGGTTAGCTACCATGGAACGCCATTCTGCTCTGTCTCTTGCTTTGATGGTGCAGGTTGTCATAGGCTGATTTGTCCAACCTTTGATATTACTCGTCCATGTTAGTCTTGGTCTGCCTCTGCCTCTTTTACCTTGTATTTTCCCCTTCAGGATTACTTTTAGTAGGCTGTTGTGTCTTTTAACATGGCCCAAAAATTGCATTTGTCTTGTTTGAATTGTGCTTAGCAGTTCTCTTTTCATTTTTAGTTGTTTTAAGACTTCATCGTTATCCTATAACTAGATGTCCTGAAGTCTACCTCTCTTTCATATGCCCTCCCGAGTCCACTGCATGATCCTTTTCAACTCTCCTATGAGCACCTGATCACTTGCTTTGAACTCTCCTATGAGCACATGATCACTTGCTTTGAACTCTCCTATGAGCACATGATCTGTGGCATGTCTCATATCACCGTGTCCCCCCTCTGTTGAGCACTTCTTGGTTGTGTTATCTTGACCACAATATTCTAAGTTGTAGGAATCCTCTTGATCTGTCTTATACTTTTGTTAGAGACTCCTTTTCTTGGGTTTTCTCACTCTATTCTTGGCTAGTGTCTCTAGTCAATGGTGTATTATATTGTAGAACACCCAGAAAGTGTTGCCCTCTTTATTTTACTCTTCAATTTTAAAATTTTTTAAATGATGTAAAAATGTGTGTGCATCTAATTCAGACATTTGACAAGTTTGTGTATGCATATATAAAATAACGATAAAATGGCACAGTAGGGTCTGAGTCGTCTAGATCTAGAGATGAGGTCTCTGGACAAGAAAGTCCTTGGTTTGAATCTGCCACAGGTTGTGGGAGTTTTTCACTTCAAATTCATGCTTTCTTTGTGACTTTAACCTAGTCTCTAGATAGTGAGATCAGCTAGCTCTCTTGGATAACAGCGAAAAGCAGGAGGTCCAGTGTGCATGCTGCACAAGTTAAAAAAAACCTGTGGTAGTTTTAAATGGAAAAGAGTAGACCAAAGATGGTTGCCGCCCATGCAAATTTGATTGGAAAAAATCTGCCTAAAATGTCCAAACTCAAGATGATTAAAAATAGGTGAGAGCACCTCCTCCGAATTAGAAAATATTTGCCTGTTTGGCAATGATACTTTAGTTGGTTTGCTCATTCAAGCCTTTCTAATTAAATAAAATACATTTGCTTCTTCTATTATACATTCAAAGTGAATTAGTAGAAGCTGTATCTCAAAATAAAAAAAAAACTTTTGCAGTTAAGAATTGAATATTGATTCCCTGAGACTCCATAAACTAGATTTATTAACTATTAAAGATATATAATTCACACTTCAATGTTTCTTGTTACTAACAGTTTACATTTTGCGTGTGGTTTCACAAATCAGCCAGGACATCCACATCTATAATGTCATTTTTTAAATAGATTAAATGTCACTTTAAGAGATTAAAACAAAGTGTGTGACTACATAATTTTGAATTCTGCAATGACTCTACCCATTGCCTGCATACAAAGCCCGCCTCCATTTTTCTTATCATGCTCACTGAATCACTTAGTACAGGCATGGGTGTAGTTTTGTGACTCTAACCAGATGAATGCCTGATCACTGCTATCACCTCCATCATCATGGTACTCTTGGTCATAACATATGCACAACTATCTTCTTTGACTATTCTGTCTGCAGAGCGTGCTGTAAATGCCCATACACTCCTTTGGTGTTGCATATTGGATTTGTATGTATAAATAACTGCATCTTCATTGTTGGTGTTATCCCAGATGAGACCGGTGACCTCCGCATTGACCACGGCTGAGTTCTGCTCCCTACATTTCCTGTCGAGTGTGACAATACACAAAAATATGCCCCTGAATGATGTAGATACCAATATACACTCCTCAGCAGTGTTGATATTGGTAAGCCCACAGACCTGTTTGACGATATCTTCTGCTTGACCCAGCCATGACTTGCCTCTTTTTAGCCTGTCACCTTTCCCTGTGTTGAGCTCTTGGTGCAATGGATGCTCTTTATCTGCACTTATCTTCAGGTATGCTTGAGCCCTCCAGATCTTAATCTTGTCTGCCATAGTTGGAAAGTTCAGAGGAGATCTCATTGCTATACAAGAGTCTCTCGTACACCCCAAGATAAATCGCATAGCTTCATTCTGTATTTTCTGTTGCCTGTCAATTTGTGTCGTACTGACAGTAAGAATTGCTAGGGCATACTCGATTGGTGCAAGGACCAGTCCCTAGAACAAAAGGGTAAGTAGCCTCTGCTCGATGTTGGCAGCTGCCATGACCTTCAAGGCGACTAATCCTTTGCTGGCTTGTTATCACATAGTCGACATGGTCCCTAAAACACAGTTAAACTCGAGTTCATTTTGCAGTGTGGAAGCGATTTCTCATCCATTTCTTCCCTGTTGATACCAGAATGTCAGCAGCAAAAGTCTTAGTTCTTTCCATCCCATCCAGCTGTTCTTTGATCTATTGTGTACACGTTAAGTAGAACTGGTGACAATGGTGAGCATTGTGGCAGCCCTGGACAAATTGATGTTGGCTCAGATGACCAACCACATCTGCATCACCTTCCTCTGAAACAGTGCTGCATCGATCCATTTAATGAGGAAGGGGTGCACTGCCAGTTTGAGGGGCATGTGCTTGAGGTATTCAAATGGTACTCTGTTGTATGCATCCTCCAGATCTGTAGCAACAGCACACGTCTCCTCTCGTCTGTGGAAGTCTTGGAAGACGTCATAGGTGAAGACTGCAGCTTTGAGCCATGTCTTTTTGCTATATCTATAACCTCTGGCTGTGGGTGGGAATGCACATATCTGTTTAAGGTGACAGGCAAGTATATGGGCAACTGCTTTCTCCAGTAGCTTACATGCAGTGTTCTGCATTGTGATTATTGTGTAGGCACTGATCTGAGAGTGGTCCTTGTTTGGTTTTGGTAGCGGGATTAAGTAGCTGTGTAGCCACTCCTCCATAATCTGACCACTCTGAATGCTGGCCAGTTTTTTTTTCAAAGTCATCGCCAATTAAATCGCTTATTTCGTCATACCAAACACCATCCGGACCAGGAGCAATGTTATGTTGCGGTTTAAGTGTTGTGTGAATGGCATTGGCTGTGATCATGAGATCTCTCAGCACTATCTCCTCACACAATTCTGAGGGTGACCCCTAATCCTCATTCTAACAGCTTCATTTCTTTGATCAGTCTGCTCAATGTAGCGGGCAAGCAGAGCCTTCCCCTTGCTCTCATCAGATTTGTGCCTTATCTGGCCTGTGCTCTGGAAGTCTAGTATGTCTCTGTGTTGTGTTATTCATGTTCTGATGAAAGTGTCAGAATGTGGCTAGCGATTTTTCTGAGCACTTTTTTTTTTTTGCAGAAATCATCCCACTTGGCATCCTTAACCTGCTTGGAGAATAGTTTAAAGTGCACCATCTTATGGTTGACCTCTTCTTTCAGATGCTCCAAGAGCTCAGGTTGTGTTATTCCGTTCTTTCTGGGTTTCTGCCATGTCTTGGCCGTTTGTCTCTTGTTCTGGTAATCTCCCTAGACTTTTTTTGTTCCACCAGGCGGGCCATCCATTTCTCTTGCCTCTTGCGAGGGCTCCCTGTTTGCTATGTCTGATTTTGCTAACGACGTCCTGGCTGGTGCTCTCATACTGGAATGTGTCAAGCTTACTTTTCTGCCTTTCTCAATTAGGATGACACATGGATAGTGATCACTTCCATGGAATCCCAGTACACTCCACCTGTAAATCGGTGTGACGGTGGAAGACACCAGTGCCAGGTCTATGACACTTTCAGAGTCCCCTGTTCAGTGGCTATTCTGGTTGCCCTTCCATCATTCAAGCACACTAAATCAGCTGACACCAGTGCATTCTCTAGGTCTTCTCCCTGCTTGTTGGTTATCACGTTACCCCACTGGTTGCCTCTAGCATTAAAGTCTCAGCTGAAAATAATGTTCTCCTCAAATGTGAAGAGATTCTGCCATTGTTGTGCATTCACCTTCCCATTACAGGCATACACATTTACAACCACAAAAGGAACTGGGGTCTGCACCTTAAACGCATGTACTGCATGCAATCCTTCACTGTCCCAATCAGAAATATCAACCTGAACTGCCACCATGTTGTTACGCACAAGGATGGCCTGTCCAAGGTGTCGTCTATTGTAGAAACAGTGAAATCCAGGGGCACTAACTGTCCTATCACCAAGAAGTGTTTCTTGCAAAATCATTATATCGGTCACCACACAGTAGCTTAACAAGAATGGGCTGTGGTTAATTTACTGAAGTACAATTCCAGTATGAAACGCGCACCTACCCAGCCTCTTGCACTTCGACTGTTTCTTTCACATTCCAGCATGTTTGCCTTTTTTAAGTTTTCCTTCTTTGATGTTGTCCTTTAAGCCTGATCTGTTTCGTACCACCTCTGGTCATCATATTTGTCATTGATTTCATTGCTGAACGTTGGCGATCTGCCGAGATTGGTCTAAACCCATGTGCACTCACTCGACCGCACAATATAGAACTCATTTCCACGTTAAAGAATGGCTAAAACCGCAGTCATACAGGTCATCAGCATGTAGATACAACTTGAGCTTGGTATATTCTGTTGGAAAAATCTCATTCAGAATCACACAACATGAAAACTACACTTTCAGCCAAACAGGCGAAAAGAGTACCACCATCCTGTAATAATCCGTCAGAAAAATCTCACTTAAAATGAAAATTTTGGTCCTTCGCCAAACTGGCAAAAATAATACCGCCATCTTGTGAAACATCGGAAGCATAATCCTCCATTCCTGTTGTTTCCCATTTAAAGGCTTGCTTTTGTTGCTTGTAGCCAACATGTCAAACTTCTTTCAAACTATATGTGACATTCTTTTACAAATATAACAAAATAAGCATCACACCTCTTATCATACAGCAGAGATAAAAATATTTCAAATTCCAAATAACACTTTTTCTATCAACACCAAATAAATACACCGTAACACAGCCATAGATAAGTCACTTTATTTTTAGTTGAATTTTTTTTGTTAAAAACTGTTGTATATCCACTGTCTTTACCTGCAGGCACAAAACACCCGACAGGCGGCAGAAGAAAAATACAGTAAAATGAAGAGTCATAAACCTGTCTACATGCGTCAGGCTATTATTGAAGTCCTTTTTGTGTACTCTCTAGCTTTAATTACATTTGTATGTCGACTTTTTTTTCCCCTGGAGGGGAGTTGAGAGAAATCTATTTTATTCTGAGCTCCGAAATTGGGTCAGCTGGAAAAGGACAGATAAGCTTGTGTTCTTGCATTTATCGCAAACTCATATGTATAGGACACAATATGTCCATGAGCCCAGTGCAGTCAATGTCCAGCATATCTTGTGATTGTCTTGTAGGATAACAACAAATGTCTCCACCTAGCTTCATTTGTGGCCATCCTTCTACAGTATCAGGTTACCAACTGAATGACTTGATGCTTCATTCCCTAGTTTAGTTCTCATACATTCTTAGTTTTTTTTCAGGCCTTGTTCATCCTTTAGTTGGTAGCTCAGCTGACTTTCTCATCTGCAGCAACTAAGACTGTATTTGCTGTTCTAATTCTATATTTTGACAATTATAGGTTTGTTATTTTTAACATAACTTTTGTCTTTTTGAGGTTTATGTCTAAAATGGTATATTACGCAATATGTCTGATTTAAAATCTTGACATTAAAACAACAGAACAAAATTAACACAAGCTAGTAATTTGACAGAATTGATTTTAACTTTGATACCTGCTGAACAAAATTAAGACCACTGCACAAATACTTACAATAACAAGAAAGGAAACCAAATTCATCCACATATACAGTACACATAACAGTATCTACTAAGTTCTAAACAAAATGTCTACAGGAAAGACTATCTTCCCACGGAAAACAAGAAGTGATGTATCTGGCTCATTACATTTTCTGACATTTAGCTTCATAGACTTTTAGGGAAATAAAAAAACATTTTTTAAAAAATAAATAAAAAAAAAAAGATATATATTTATGTAATGGCCAATGACTGCTCTGGCTGACAAGTTTAATTTACTGATTCCAAGACTGCCACCTCTGAAAGAAAAAATGAATGAAGAAAATAGTAACAGATAGGGTACATGATTTTAATATTGAAGTATGATTAAGGTTGGCAACAATTGGGTAGTGATTTTAATATTGAAGTATACCAGTTGGGGTTTTTATTTATGATTTCTCTCTGTGGCAACCACCTCTGGTCTCAGCAGCGAGGCCCAGCTTGAAACATCAATTACTCATCAAACAGAAAAATATGAGTACCTCCGAAGTCGGAGTTATCTGCCTGTGCGGCGAGGGACCCCTGTGTCTTGTGATGTGGCCATTTAGTATTTTAATTTCCTCTGTAGAATGGTGTTTATAAACCAATTCTTATTAACTCTTTTAATTTATTCATTGTTCTTTTTTCATTATCTAAGTTATCTTAAGGATTTTTCTGTAGCATTTTGTTTTGAATGAAAAGATTTTCTTCCTTGCTCTTTACAATAGTTTCCATGATTCACGACCATATGTTGTCATCGGGAAGACACATGTCCTCAGTAATTTTTAATTTACTGCCTTGCTGGTATTGTGTCATGTTCTTCGTGGCATTTTTGTCCTGCTATTGTTAATCTTTTTATCTTTTTCATTGTTAGTTACTACAGATCCCAGCTATTCATAATTTGTTACAATTTCAAGTTCTTCGCTGTTGATGACTTTGGGATCACTTTTTGTTTTGTCAAAGGACATTATCTGTTTTCTGTATGTTGAGATAGAGGTTTTGTTTTTTATTGTGCTTTTTAACATACTCAAATGTATCTTTTAAACCTTATGCACTGTTTGAGAAGAGAACTGTGTCATCAGCATATCTGAGTTCTGGAATTGTTGCCATTTATTGTAATAAGGGTTGAACTTCACAAATCTTTCATTGTTTCTGACATAATAAATACTGGAAATATGCCTGCCAATGAGCATATTTCTTTTTTCTTCTTCCTTTTTTTATGTAAGTCTATCAATATTATGATCATTTGCTTTTTTTAAATAAAAAAAATGTAATTAAAATCCAATAGTAAATAAGACAAAAGTATTGTTTGAAGATATTGTAAAAGTTGTCTATTTCACCGTATGTAATTTGTATGTGCACTCATATACATACATTATCATACCTCACTGTCACCTTGGTCAGATGGCACAGGCACCATAGCTGGTTTCCAGAGTGGCGATGTCTGTGTATCCTCATTCATATCTTTGGGTGGAAATATTGGTGCCATAGGATAGGATCCATTACCATAAATGGCTGGCATTATCATAGTTGGTGGCTGAAATGAAACATATTTTGTTTACATGTAGTTTGCTTAGTTTAAACTCTACTGTCAGATTCTAATTAAAGGGCAGAGGCAGTTCAATAGTTCTTTCTTGTCAGTTTCACAGTTTTTACTAATGGTCTCCTCAAAGCAAGTCTGTCATCTCATCACTACTGTGCTCCTGAATGATCTGGATAGTAGTTCCACATAAGTTCTTGATGGTCCAAAGCTTTTAAAATGTCATATCCACTATAAGGAACCCAATCAATCTGGACCCTATGAAGCATGGATTGAAAGCTGGACACAATAACTGCTTTCTTCAAAAGGGTCCCAAAAAGTCAACAGTGATCGCCTCAACCTCCATTCTCAAGCAGGGGCAATAGTTAACATATCAGGCTTACTCTTGTACTCTGGACCAAATATGAGGTTGTTGCCAAAAGATAACTTCAAATGACAAGAGGAGCGACGGGATGGTTTCAAATAAGAAATGCTTCTTTCCTGGTTCATTTATACTTCTGTATTTGGACAAACCTCTAAATATATTTGCGGGTGATTTCACATTAAAATTTTCATTTAATTTAATTTGTACCGCATGGATTGAGAGTATTTGATGAAAACAAAGTGTGTTTTTATTATAATTTCTATATAATAATAATAATAATAATAGAAGATAAATGAGACACACTGACCTAAACTCATAAGACATTAAATATTTCATGGCTAAAGAATAATTTCTGCATATATATATATATATTGGATCTTTCGAGCCGTAGCCGGCCCATAGGACGTAGACCAAGATACTCCTTCTCTTATCTGAATTTTTGTTCTAGCAGTTTTCAATTCTTTTAAAGATATTTTATCAAATCTCGCCATTTATCTCTGTTCTGTGCAAGCAGCTCTATCTCATTGAGGGAGTCTATTCCTGCTGCTCTTGCCTCTCTCATCAATGTTCTTCTCAGTGTCTCTCTGGGTCTTCCTCTTTTCTGTTGTTTCCCACATGAGGGATTGCTTTGCTATTCGGTTATTATCTCTTCTCATCACATGTCCAACATATGACCATTGTCTTTTCTTTATTACTGAAGATATTAGTGGTTGATTGGCGATTTCTCTAATTTCCTCGTTTGTTTTGAATTCGTTCCTCGCTATACCAAGTATTTTCCTTAGACATTTATTTTCGAATGCGTTCAACTTTGTTTCTATATCTCTTGTTGTTTTCCAGCTTTCACACACATACGTAAGGGTTGATAGTACATTTGATTTCAATAGTCTAAGTTTTGTGTTTGTGCTGATTTTTGATTTCCACAACTTTTCAAGGCTTCTGAAAGACATTGCTGCTTTAGCTATTCTGATTATAATTTCTTTGCTTGTATCACCTTCTCGATCAATGTGACTTCCAAGATAGATAAAGTGATCGATCATCTTCCACTGGTTTGTTTTCCATGTATATTTTGTCGTCTGTTGGAATTAAGCTTTTCATGACTTTAGTCTTTTCATGATTGATCTCAAGCCCAATTTTGCTGGCTATTGATGATAGTTCATTTGTGTTTTCCTGCATCGTTTTTATCTGACTGCTGATGAGAACTATGTCATCAGCAAAGTCGAGGTCCTCCAAATGGTTTCCTTGTATCCATTCTATGCCTTTATTACCAGTGCAGCATTTCTTCATTATGAAGTCCATAACAACTCCAAATAACAAGGGCAATAAAATACATACTTTGTTTAACCCCAGTTTCTTTTGGGAAACATTCACTCAGTCCTTCCTCTGTTCGAACTGCACGTGTGTAACCATCATACATGTCTTTAATAATATTTATGACTTTTGATGGTAAGCCATATTGCTTCAGAATTTTCCACAAAGAATCTCTATGAATACTGTCAAATGCTTTTTTTGAAGTCGATGAAGTTAAGTACAAAAGGTTTTTGCTTTTCAATATGTTCCTCCAATATAAGTCGTAGAGTACAAATGTGGTACAAAGGCAGCTTCTCCCTTTTCTAAACCCAGCCTGTTCTTCACGCATTACTGTATCTATTGAATTCTTTATTCTAATTAGGATGATTTTGTAGTGTCTGAAATCCAAGCTTGTTTTTCCATTTTCTTCAGTCTGGCACTTGCTTCTGCTGCTGTCATTAGTATTTTGCTCTGTGAGTCCCACATTTCATTGATATCTAAGTCTATTTCACCAAGTGCTGCATAACAATTACTTAGCTCTATGTTAAAATTTTTCTTGATGGCTTCATCTTTCAGTTTACAACTATCAATTTTATGTGTAGTTGATCTCTTCTGTTGCTTTTAAATTTTAATCTTATTTTCCCAATGCACAGGTTGTGGTCACTTTTAACATCAGCACCTCTGTATGCTCTTACATCTATCAATGATGATCTGAATTGTTGTTTAATACATAGGTGGTCAATTTGATTTTAAGTTCTATCATCAGGAGATATCCATGTTGTTTTGTGAATATTTTTGTGTGGAATTAATGTCCCACCTATAACTAAATTTTCAAATAAACATAATTCTATTAATCTTTCTCCATTCTGACTTATAGTATCACAGCCATCTCTCCCCATTACATTTTCCACTCCTGCGTTGTCTTTTCCCACTTTGGCGTTGAAGTCTCACATTACAATTAAAAGATCGTGTTTTGGTATTTTGTTTATAAGTTGTTGTAATTGGTTATAAAAATTGTCCTTAACTTCATCATCAGCTTCGTTTGTAGGCGCATAGCATTGAACAATTGAAAGTCTTCCATAATCAGGTCTACGTTTCATTAACAAAATCGTTTCTACGATAGTGGCTTGTTAAACTTCTGATCAATGGTTATATACCAAGCCGGAGAAAAATAATTCCTCCATCTTGGATACATCCAGATATATATAAACATAGTTTGTGTGGACACTATCTTCATACATTGTGAGTGTACAGCATCATGTCACAAATTATATAACATTTTCCACATTATTTTTCTTTACCCTATGCCTAATTAGAAGTGAATTCTATTTTCAAATTGAACATTTTGTACGGATTATTCAACTATAAAATATACACATAGATATACTTTGGAGCAAATTTATGTTTGCACTCGAGAATAATTGCATTTTCAGCTGAAATTAAAGTTTGGTGAGTTAAATTTTAGTCTATTTTATTTTGCTTGTTCTCTGCTTTGAACATAACATTTAATTAAATGTTACTATGTCCTACAAATATTATTCCCATATATTGTAATATTTACTCTTTAACTTGATATAAGTTTTAAATATAAGTTTGAATTTTGTGACATATGTTCAGAATTTCAAAGACAGATAATTCCGTCCAAATCTGCAAAATAATTCTGGAGTTTGTGCAATGAGCTAATCCCAGTCAATTTAATGTATTTATAGCTGACAAGAGCTTCCAACATGTACGCACCTGTGACATACTATTATGATCCCCGTCCCCTGTATCAGTGTAGTGTACTTGTGATTGAAGCCCATACTCTAGGACTTCCTCTTCTGTTTCGGGCATTCCTGGGTAAACCATATTACTTCCTGAAACTACAGAGAAGACATCATCAGTGTGGAAATTTATGCAGTTACAAATCTATCTATCTATCGTCCTTTCAAGCCGAAGACGGTACATAGGGCAGAACCACAATCTCAAAAACAGAAACCTTGCGTGCCAAAATGGCACATATTGCAGAAATCACTGCTCTAAAATCTATGGTGCTGTTCCATAACAATACTTTTTACAATGACAGCTTGTCAAGCCATCGATCAATCTCCTTAGTCGCCTCTTACGACATTCCTGGAAGGTCACAGTGTCACTATTCTTTACCTCCCTCATGAGGCCCCGGTAACACACAGTAACAAATAGCAATCACAAAACTAATGATCTAATATGTGTACTGCCATCTTAACAAATAAGCAAACACAAAACTTCCTAATTATTTAACATTTGTATTACAATCTCAACAAACAGCAAACACACAACTTCTTAATGATTTAACATATGTATTACCATCTCAATAAATAAGCAAACACAAAAACAAACTTCTCAATGATTCAACATATGTATTGCCATCTCAAAAAATGACTTAAAAAAAGAAGACACCAGACAGCACCCAGATTGATAGTGGTCAGCGACTCATCGCTTATTGTTTGAGCAATACCAGCTGATTCTACTTCGCCCCTCCCTGCAGCAGATCTGGTAACAGAGAAACCAGTCTGGCCATGTGAATAGGGATTGAGAAGGTAACAGAGAAACCAATCTGGCCATGTGAATAGGGATTGAGAAGGTAACAAAGAAACCAATCTGGCCATGTGAATAGGGATTGAGAAGGTAACAGAGAAACCAGTCTGGCCATGTGAATAAGGATTGAGAATGAAACAAAGGGACTAAAAAATGCCGTAATGAGGTCAGATGTGTTGGGCTGAAAGTGATGATATTGCAGCTTGTTGTAAACCACAACATAATTTTCTACACCTACATCCTTTTAACCCTAGATTGCGATAACATTGTAAAAATTACAGCATCAAAATAAAAATTCTTCAAAATTTGGCAACTTGCCATGGTCAAACATTTCCCCCCCTCTGTATACCTTCCTAATTACTACTTATGGTAATCCCTGAAGTGTTGTATTTGTTTCCTTTCATGTTGGATTTTTTTTTTCATTGTGTGAGATATCTCAAATAAAGTGAAACAAACAATTTGCCAATTTTCAAGAAATTGGTCATTTCTATTTTTCTTTTACTGTGACCAGCGAAAATTCCTTGGCCGTCAGCTGACATCAAACAACCCTTTGTAACTTGAAAAACACAGCGAATAACCCTATGAGGTAGCCAAACATACTGATGGACTAACAGCAGCCATATCAATAGACAATGTAACACGCATGGTCCATACACAAAAAATTCAGCTCATAAATTAACCTGAGCGAGGAAATTGGTATCCCTGTGTCTCTTCTTTGGTAAACACACAGCTGTGTATCAAAAGTTCTAAGAAAGTACTATTTTTAGAACTCCTAGTGTTACAATTGAGTGGTAGTAGTTTTTACTATGATGTGACATCAATTACTGGTAGGAATTGTAATCTGGAGTAAAAAAAAAAAAAAGATGTTTGATAACGAGGAATAAGTCAAATGCATCAGATGGAAAAAATACAACATATTTCAACCCCCGAGGTGCGGCGGCGGCACCGCACCCCACCCCCCCCCCCCCCAAAAAAAAAAAAAAACTAGTAAGCTTCCATGTTTACAGCTGGGTCACCAGAGAATGGATATGTGGCCATTTGGCTTGTGAAGCAAATAAGTAATAACAATTATGAAGTATGATAAGCCTTAGAACAACAATAATATCAACTATTGGTCGTTTCAAATCTAAATGTTCACGATTAACATGAAATATCTCCTCTTTCCCTGCACTTACAAACTTGATTTTTTGCATCTGGCCTTGTTTTTCCAAGGTCCCACCGATTTCACAAAATTTAATGATGTAGGAAGTATGCTTCATCATGAAGCAGCACTTTCCTTTGATCTCAGTGAATTTACGGATCTTTTTGCTCCTGGAGAAAATAATTTACCGTACATTAATGGAAATCAGCTTCTCGACATAGGCGTCTCTACACAACTTGAAAGTTGGAGGCGTTTATCAACTGTTTACTTTCTATTGTTTACTTTCTTTAAAATACTATGAGAATGTCAATGTTATAGCCTTTACAGACGGTCTAAAACAAATCAGCGTATAAACAGTTCCATTAATGAAAACTATTTAAACAATATACAACAAAGAATACATTTTAAAAAATTAATTATCCGTTGCGAGCGATAACGAGCATGACATATCAAGCAAAGTTATTGTTTATGGGTACGCATGTGACTAAAGAGTCCGATGTAAGCACGGGATCCTCTTCACTGTAAAGAGCTACATTGTTCGTTTTATGTCTTTCCATGTGAATTTCATTATTTTACGTAAACAAGACATATGAAAGTCATGCCTGCAGTACACATATCAAGAATCTTTACATTTTCAAAACGTTATCAACTTTAGCTAAAGATTGATCATGCGGACATATAAAAACGTCCATTATTATTTCATTTATTCTGAATCAGAGGAGTCTAACATATTGATTACTAACTAATCTGGGCTGAACGAACGATAGTCCATCTTTTTTCCAATAGTCATTTTCTTCTTTTAAGACATGATCTTCACATTTGCACCAAAAATCTTTGTCAATCTGTGATAGAGCAGCATATGTCAGTCCTTTTATATCGCATAGTTTAAAACTTGTATTCTCAGCTGCCACCTGCCCTTTAATTTTTGCCCAAACGAGTTCAATGGGGTTTAATTGTGGATGATAAGGGGGCAGTCTCAAGCACGTATGACCATGCTGTTGAATGATTTTGTCTATTTGGAATACTTTGGTCTTTTGCGATTTCTTAACAAGTGACAGTAATTCAGGTTTCAAAAATCCCTCGTTAAATGGAATTCCTTCCTTTCTTAGCCAAATCTTTATAACATCTTTTGTACTGGTAGATGTAGGAATTTTGTCTTCTTCTGCCACAGCGTTGTGGTACGACGCGTTGTCCATTACCAGACAGGATGGTCTGTCTAGAATTGGAAGAAGAGTATTTTCAATCCACTCTCTAAATATATGGCCATTCATCTCGGTGTGATAGTCCCTGTTGTCAGTATAATTAGAGGTAAATATAAGTTCTGCATTTTTCACCAACCCTTCTTTTCGGCTGCCTGCATGTGCCATTATAATACGCTGTCCTTTTCCAGTGGGTACACATCTTTTAATACTTCCATCTGATAACTGCCATTCCTTTGCACTTGTGTGGTGAGAATTTATCCAAGATTCATCTAGAAATACAATATCATAACCTTGGTTACGCATTTCCCGTACTTCACGTAAATATTTACTCCTCATAGAAACTAAGTGCGGCTTCTCGCAGATGACATTTCTACCACTATCGTACTTTCTAAACGTAAAACCGATGCTTCTAACAGTTCTCCATAATGTTGTTTTCGACACAACAATGTCATTTTCTGCTCTCAGTCGAATTTTCAGTTTTCTTAAAGTCACAGTTTCTTTGGAATCGAACATTTTACAAATTGCTCTTCTAATCACTTCCTTGTCAAAACTATCTACTACTTTCTTTCTTCCTAGCGTCCTAGTCTTGATTGAACTGGACACTCCGTTAGCTTTAAGCACTTGTTTGAAAAAGCGTTTGCTTATACCCAATGCGTGAATAGTTCTCTTTTCTGGCTTTGAGATGCTTCGATACAGTTTTCCACGCTTAGCTTCTATGCAAAAATATTTATACACCTTTATTGCCACTGATTGCAATGTAAGGAACTTTACTTTTATACCCATTGACTAACAGATCACAAATTTAACGAAATTACCCAATAATTAAGATACGCCGTTGCACATAAATCACAACAAAACGACAGGAAATGGGATGCACCGGATATAAAATTATAACTATGACGCGTTTTATGTGTTTTTTAGTGCTTAAAACAGGGAAATTGGCGCGCATTACGTTCAAGAAGACAAGTCCGTGGGTACTCACTCATATGAAGCGGTAATTCCTCCAAATATATGGTTTGACCAAAATGCCTTAAATTTGTATACTTCAAATAAAGAATATTTAAAACTATACGTTTGTTGGTGAGGAAATGAATGTACTTCTTGGGACCAAAAAATCACAAGACCATATGCAAAATTTCAGCATTATCAATCAATTGGTTGCAGAGATATGGAATTTTAAACACCTTCAAAATATTTAGAAACGACCTATACTAAAGTAATTGTAAATTCTCAAGGGGGAAATGCAGGTCAACAGACCACTAACCTGCTGATCCATTATAACTCCACACATTTGTGTATGTGCCTGGTCCTGGCCTTCCGGAACCTTTTTTACGCTCTCCACCAATTGGTTGTAAGAGCTTTATCTGATCAAGTGGTGGAGTTCGTGTGGATAGAGGTGAACCGCTTCTAGGTACACCCATCATACCAGGATCAACTAATTTGGCCAAAAGCAAATTCATGAAAACATTAAGAATATTTAATAGCAATACCCCTATCCAATTATAATTTCTTAAGATATAATAATTTTTGTTTAAACTAGTAATAAAAGCAAACTGAAAAGAGAACTACTAAACACAAATCAAACAAGACAAATGAGATTTTTGGGCCATGTTAAAAGACACAACAGCCTACTAAAAGTAATCTTGGAAGGGAAAATACAAGGTAAAAGACAGAGGCAGAGGCAGGCCAAAACTAACATGGATGAGTAATATCAAAAGATGGACACACCTGTATGACATGGTATCCAACCTTCGATGCGGAGACAGAACTCGATGATGATATAAATATAATGAAAAATAATTTTCTCTTGTAAAGAAAGATAATTAAAGAACATAATGGAGAAAACACAGTCAACAAAACTCATTAACAACATTTGATGATGAATTTGGTAATTTTATATTTAAAAAAAAAGGTACCCAAAAATCCATGCTGCAACATACAATGATGAATAATAAGTTGTGCAGTACAGTAGCTTGGCACATGGGTTGTTCATGGCGATCAAAGCAGAATCTTTTAGGATTTACCTAAAGTTGAGTGGTTGTAGTAGTTAAAAAACAATCACCCACCTGGTTGGATGGAGGGAGCGCTGTTAGGCCGTCCTCCAGGCAGGTTATGCATGGGAGAATGAATCCTTTGAGGCTGGGATTGTGACAAGAAGCTAGGGCCTCCTCCACCAGCAGGAGAAAGCCCCGGAGGGCCCATCAAACCTTGAGGAGGAGAGCTATGAGAGCTGGGCCCCATGTTGAGACTAGAAGCCAATCGGTTTGTACTGAGCTGTGGAGGACTCCCTCCTGTACCTGCAACAAGCATACCACCACCAGCTGGTCGCACTTGCTGGAGTAGGTACTGGATCATATGACCGGTGCCAATTAGATCATTAGGCTGCATCACAGGAGGAAGTGAGCCTGGTGAAAACAAAAGAGCAAGTGGTGAGGTGTAATGTACAACATATGGTGACAGCTTTACAAAAAAGGAACTAAACAAAATCATGACGTTTCTGGCCTACATGTGGCCTGCTTCAGAGAATGAGAACAGAAACGGATAATGGAATGAAGATAAAACTCTACTAGATGTACTAGAATGAGCAGAGCTAGTAGATTGACGTAAAGTATCTAACAAGAGCACAGAAACATGGATGACGTTAGACAAACATGAAGTAGTAGCAGTATAAGGTAAGCAGTGAACAGGCAAATAATTGCAGTACTCCTGCAAAGCTGGTAGCAAGGAGCAAGTGGTGGGGTGTAACGTACACATCTACAAAGTATGGTGACAGCTTTATAAGAAAAAGAATAAACAAAATCATTGCAATTATATGCCTGTTCCTTGAAAACAAGAGCTTTTCAGAACAGACTTTAAAAAATTGGGTACTGTTAAGTAAACAAATATTTCAGAAAATTAGATAGTGTAACATTATATTAAAAATGAAACCAAGCTTAACAATAAGATTGCAAGACTGGAATTAAAGTCTAAAGCAAGTCAAGTAAATTCTCACCTGCTGGTAAATTAGGGAGACCTGTTCCTGGATGGGGGTTTGCACTAGAACTGTCTATGTTAGGTGTGGGACCCAAGGATGGTACTCCACCAATGCCAATCATAATATTGTTGGGTCGATCAAAGCCATTAACCATGGGTGACCCATTTGTAGGCAGCTGAAACTCTGGTGCATTGGGATTGAGACCTCCTTTGATCTCTGGCAGTGTCATCGGTCTATGAGGTTTACTGTACTCCTCCTTCTGTGGCAACTGTTGCTGACCAGGAGGCATGGGGATCCCTGGCATTCCCTGAGGGAAAACCCCAAGAGCCATAGGCAGGCCAGCATTTCCCATCTCCATTTTTAGCAACGCTGTATGCAACACTGGATTAAAGCTGTCTCTCATCTGGTTTAAATATTGGTATCGAAGTACAGGATTCATTTGGTACTCATCTATAAAAGAGTTGAGAGGAGCAATTGGCCTCACCCCACTATTCATGTTCGGCAACACTTGAACAGAGTTCGTAATACCACTCCCCATAGGAGCAGGCATGTGGTAACTAGGCATTATGATGTCTGTGTCAGGCCTGTATGGGGGAGAGCTTCCTTGTTGGGGAATCTTAAACCCTGGTGCTTTTGCTTGTAGAACAGGATCCACAGTGTTTGTGTTATTACTGCAGACTGGCACTGGATTGGAGTTAGTCTGAGAACTTGGGGCAGTGGTAACAACTCCTGCAGCTGCAACACTCGCAAAGTCCATCTTGTCTACTTGCTCTTCTTTCTTAGTCAGAAAGTTGGTAAACAAATTATTGTTGAATGGGGAATATACTCCTGTTGCAGGTTGACTGGATGAAATAGCATTTCCTGCTTGACTGCTTCGTTCTGTGTGACTGGGGAGCCATTAGTGACAATTGGCAGAGGCAGACCCTCCATTCTAGGTTTCATGGAAGGAGGACGAGCGAAACGAACTCCAGGAATGACTGTTGTTGGATTGCCAACAGCCATGGTGGACTTGATCTGACTCTGTTGACGTGGGTCTTGTAGCTTGTTGTGACTCTGGCTGGAGATACTACTGCTGCTTAGAACCACTCCTCTGATGGTGCTTGTTGTAGCTGTACTGAAACTCAGGGATGCAGAGTTAGATGAAGAAGAAGAGACTGGTGATGTTGGTCTCTTGTTACTTTCATTCCCAAATACAAGCTGCCTTGCAGATCCCTTCTCTACACCAGTAGCTATAGTCAATCTCCCTGAAAGAGCTGAGGAGCTGAGTACCATCTGTTTCTGTGGGCTTCGTCTTGGTGAAGCTGGCAATACCTGCCCAGGAATAGGGTTCTGCCAGGCTCCTATTGTGGGTCCCATTGTGTTGGTGACAGAGTTTGATGTTCGAGTTGAACTAGATTGACTTCCGCTCTGTTTGCCAGACTTGGCTTGCGTAGACTTGACAACTGTACTTGTTGTACCATGTGTGGAGGTAACTGGAACAGTGAATGTTCCTATTACAAAATCAGAAATGGACATTGGTGACTTCTGTTGTGGAGCTTTCTCTACTGGAGCTTTATGTGCCTTGTTTACTCGTGAAAGAAGTTCTGATATATCTTTGTCTGGCTCTTCAACCATTGCATTTATCAAATTATTGGCGTGGCGTATTGCTTCTGGGTAGCCCCTGCAATGAAAACATCAGTTAAAGTGGTGAAATCTTCAAATTAGCTTGTTTAATTAAAAAAAAAACATCAATGTTTGCATTACGATTTTTTACAAACAGACAATTATTCTAAATAAAAAGTATTACATCAGACTCCACATGTTAATTTCAGTAATTAATTTTAAAACTTCAAATTTCTGCACCAAATTTGTAATCCCTGACAACTTGTTAAAGCAGTTAGTGTTGTGTTACCTTGAGGCATCTTGGGAACCACTAAGTTCCTTCAGGTCTGGCCTCCTACATTTCATCTGTTTCAAATGTCCTCTGCAAAGTTTCACTTAGTCTGCCTCTCTTTTGCCTTTCCTCTTTGGTTCATGGACTTCTTGTGACTGCCCCTGCATGAGAACAATACCTAATCTGCCCCACAGTCTGACTATTATGTGAGCAGTTCTTTGTTTCCTGGTTTTGTTTGGTCACACTCAAGTAATTTGTATAAAATAAAAACCTTGATGTTTACTATCCTGTTATTTACCAGCAATCAGATTCATATAAAAGCTCTCCATATATATATATTTAAAGTTTGGTGTTTGGGTTATACTGAGTGCATTTTTAAAAAAAATGTATTTCTGTGAGGTTTTTACAGAATACGACAGTATCTGGGACATCTATAATAACTGGAAAATGACCAGCACAACAGCAGATAAGTAAGACAGTTATGAAGACAACAGAGATCTTGTATTAGTGCATTTTGGTTATATAAGGCATGTTTAAATGAAATCCACCCCAGTGGCTTTAAGGTACATCAGCAGATGTGGCATAATTAAATAAAAGCAATTACTAAGAAGTCACCAGGGTTCTTTAAAAAAAAAAGTCACATTTAGACATGCATCCCACTGCTTGGGTAGAGCCTGGATGCCGCCCAAGAAAAATAACTTTGGTTGCTCATTGTACCATTTTGTCACCAAGGTCATGATGTCTGAATAGTTGTCCCTTTAGCAATTTTTTTAAAGGGTCTAAAGAAATGAAAGTCACATGATGACAGATCAGGGCTGTAGGCTGGGTTTTGCAGAATTTCCCATCCTTTCCATTGCTAATAACACTTCCTGCACAATATTTGTGACATGTGAACAAGCATTGCAGTGCAATAGAATCACACCACTTGAAAGCATACCAGTGCTCTTATTCTTGATGGCTGTATGCAGGATGTCTAGTATGTCTTTGTAGTGGATGGCACTGAAGTTCATACCAGGGTCTTGAAAAAAAGCTCCACCAATGAAGTCCTTCATGTAAAAAAAAAATGCAGTCAGCATAACCTCACCAGCAGAAACTTGTGCCTTGAATTTTTTGGGATTTTGGTGATCCAGGATGTTTTCAATGCATGTTTGCTGTTTTTGCTGTCTCACTGTAGTCTGACAAAAATTTGTCACCATACACTGTTGCATTTGGCAATGAATATCGACTGGTTGACATCCTTTGGCTGTTAGAAACTTAATCACCATTTGCTGATCGACCTTGGATGGATTCAATATCTCACAGGCCATTTTTCAACAGTCTGCAGCAAAACCAATGAATAAAAATTGCTGAAAATTAACACATAAACAATTGCACACTGGCATGTGCTATTATATCAGATGTGAAATCATCATACCTCCTATATATGTCCACTTGGCGCAACTTGGTCAGATTTAATTTGAACACGATTTGTATAATAATTTGATAATTGTACCTGCACTCACAATGTTATAACTAAGGTCATATAAATATTTGTTTCAAGCCGTACAATTACTCCTTAATAAGATACCAAAGGTACAGTACAAGATTTAATAATCTAAAATTGTTATTGGTTATGAAGGGCCTCGGTATCACTGCAAACGAATCAAAATCCATAATTGCTCAACCACCCATGCCAGCTGAATCATCCGAATTACTAACTCATCTCCCAAACAAAGAAAGGTAACTGTAGTTCCCATCGTAGCAGTCTCAACACACACCAAAAGACATAAAGCGAAACCGCGCAGAAAGTGAACACAGCCAACTGTTCACTGTAATACGATAGCATCAATCGTCGAGAAACAATTGGACTATCGAAACATGATCAAAACGGATGAGACACACATCTCACGGTATGCACAGAGCACTTAACTCAGTAGCTCCTGCAACAAGCCGGACTTGGAATATGAGGAAACTGCAACAAGGAACACTTTTCAGACATAACCTTCAATGGTTCCTGTCGCCTATCCACCATATACCGGAAGTTCATGTCCTCCCAAAAATGATGATTTTCATATTTGTAAAATGTATAGCGCTTGATGATGTTAGGACATCGTTTTAGACTCCAACCGAACATATAAACACACAGTTAGTCGTCGGATTATCCCCGTCACACAGCGTACAACAAACGAAACACTGTGCAAATTCCCCAAAGAGGAAAATCTTCGGTCGACTTGACTGAGCAGTCCACATTAATGCGTTTCAACATGTAAATAACTTGCGTCAAACAATTCCAACGTCGGCCATTGAATAGCACTCAATGTGACGTAAACCACATCTCAACACTAGACGGTGAAGGTCGCTTTCACAATACTTGATTTGTCAAAAAGAAACATTGCTGTGTGTGCTCGGCGGCGCAGATTTGTCCGCTTCGTCAGCGCAGATTTGCTAAGTAGAACATCATTTTGATTTCAACACAGAAAATTGCACCGGAGAGCCAAAATTAATCAGACTCCAGATACATTTTCTGCAGCGATCGAGAGAATGTGAAATATTCCACCATTTTGAAACGGAAGTCAATCTAAAATTGTATTACACCTAAACCTATTCATCATCATCAAGTACCGGGCCTACTGGCGTAGGTGATCATGTCTCTCCACAACTTTCGATCTCGGCAGTTATTTATCATTTCTGTTGTTGACCTTCTGCCAAGCCATTCTCTTAAGCTGTTATTTTTTCTTTGCTTCCCTCTATCTCTTCGTCTCTCAATTTTTCCAGTTGTTACAATATATTCCAGTTGTTCTCTTCTCATTACATGGCCAAAAAATGATGATTGTTTCTTCCTAATATTGGAAATTAGCTCTCTTTTTGCTTTGACCTCTCTCAGAACATCTTCATTACTCATAGCTGTCCATGGTACTCTCAACATTCTTCTGTAAAACCACATTTCTACAGACTCCAGTGATTTTCTTGTCTGTTGTCCTATTGTCCATGATTTGCATCCATATGTTAAGACTGGCTCTACATAACATTTCAGAACTCTTTTTCTTGTTTCTATTGTCAAAAATGGCATTGTATCTTCCTCATTTTTTGGAAAGCTGCTTTTGCCTGAGGCATTCTGCATCTCACCTCTTATGTACATCTTCCGTCTGAGGTTAACAAAGTTCCCAAATATTTAAATTCATTTACCTGTTTTAATATTGTTCCACTTGTCTTTATTTTGCACTGAGGTGATGTCTTTTTCTTTGTTGTTACCATTACCTCTGTCTTTTTGCTATTAAGGCTGAGTCCTTTATTTTTGCTTTCTTTCACTATAATGTCCAACATTTCTTGTAACTCATTTTCACTCTTAGCGATTAAGACTGTATCATCAGCATACCTTAGATTATTTATATTATGACCTCCAATTGTTATTCCAGACCCTTATGGGTCTTAAATAATAATCTCACTATAAATATTAAACAAATCTGGTGACAGCACACAACCCCTGTCTAACACCCGTTTTATTTGTTGAAACCTATTACCATTATGTAATTATGCATTTAAAAAATAGTCCAACCAAACAATGTCCAAATGCTATGTGATAAATATTTGCTGCAAACAATGCATTCTTTAATTTGAATAACTGTGTGATTTAAAAAAAGTTTATAAATTGAAAAATTGTTTATTATTTTTTGTTTCCCAAATACTAACTTGATAGTCACAGTCCTGTCTGCATTTCCCTTGGACTTTTCCACCTCTACATGAGCTCCTGATAGTTCACGAATAGCATTTATATTGCATCCACCCTTTCCAATCAGGCGAGATATCACATTACCTGGCACAGAAAGCTTTTTAGACCTGAGAATCAAATAAAACTGTAACATTATCTGCCTCTGACTTAGTACACTCTTTAGTACACAGGAAGAATAAGTAATGAACAAAGTGACAACCCAAAAAATATGATGCAACATAATGATATCATATGGCCTTTTCAAAATCCTTGTTAATTCCAGATTTACTAGTTTGGGACAGAATTATCTATCCTGATTGAATGTGTAAGCTACATAATATCATCAAATTAAAACTGTACATGTAGTATTTTCATTTAATCCATTCCCTCCCAGACTTTATATATATATATATATTTTTTTTTTAAAGCAAAATGGATGAAGAATTTGCTTGTGTAAATATTATGTGTGTGTGATGATTTAGTACCAAGTAAACGAAAACACATTTTTTCATGAGGAAAATGTTTACAATCTTTGGATGCTTATACTCTTATGTCTAGAAAGGTCACAAAAAAGACAAAATATATTTTAAAAATCTATGAACTTTACTATTTTATTTTTTTACTATGAATTCTTAAAACCACCTCACTACCAGACATGTTGTGTTGCTCAGCCATGCCCCCTTCCCCACCTCATGATCAAATTCCACAAAGACTGTTTACCATGACCTGATGAAGGAATTATTCCAGTGCTAGAACTAGTAGACTGTATCTGCCTCAACAGTAGCTCCATGTATAGAGGTGCTGGGTTGTACATGAGCAGAGCAACTGACACTAACAAACACTGTTGTGACTGTAGACATGAACAGTAGTAACACGCTTAGGCCTACTGATGTCATAATCACTGTTATTCTTCTCACTGTCAGAAATGTTAAATTCCTCTTCTGAAGGCATATACACATCATCAGAGTAGCCCAAAACCATCTCCCCACTATCAGAATCACAAAAGGTTTCTTCATTTCCAATTATTTCACGACATTCATCAGCAGAAAATAATGATCGCTTTCCATGTGACGCCATTTTTTAAATGCAAGCCAGACCCACAAAATCCACTATTTTACGACAATTTCCCAAATTCAGCTGAAAAAGACTCAAAGAATAAAACTGATAGCAGGTATATAATTGAGAAAAATAATGGCAATAAGTATTGGTTACATCCCTTAATAAATTATTGATATTGTTTGAGAAATATGACGAGTTAACTCGTCGTAGATACCCTGCTAAAGAATTATATGCGCGAGTACACTCATCGCTGAAAGGGAAGGGGTTAACCTATTATATCATCATCATCGAGTGCCATCCCCACATAGAAGGTTGGCTACCATGTAGCGCCATTCCGCTCTGTCTCTTGCTTTGATGGTGGAATTATATATCAAATCAAAAAGGTAATTTTGCTGTACACTGAGGTAATATTTGTAGGACAAAACAATATTTAAATGAATATTTATACACTTATTTAAAAAAAAAGGTAGAAAAAAAAATGTAAAATTAAAATTTCACTCACCAAATTCTAATTCTAGAAACAATCATAAATGTAGATTTCATTTCAAATGTGACTTCCTTTCAAAGAATCTGCATTTCTGTCTCTAGCAGTTGAATATTGCATTCAGAATTTTCAGTTTGATAATGGAAAGGAAGAGAATCCTATATCAATAGAAACAAATCCAACACTCAGGAGTCATCGGAAGTAGCAATTTGGAAGGTATGCAGGAGAGGGATGTTTGACCAAGGCAAAATGTCAAATTTTGAAGAATATGTGTATTGATACATTAATTTTTACGACTGTATCATAATTAAGGTTTAAAAGAATTCATTAAATATTTTTTAAATGTAATACTTAATGCACATGTGATGAGAAGAGATAATAACCAAATAGCAAAGCAAGAAGCTCTCATGTGGGAAACAACAGGTAAGAGGAAAAGAGGAAGACCCACTGAGAAGAACACTGATGAGAGAGGCAAGAGCAGCAGGAATTGGCTCCCTCAATGAGACAGAGCTGCTTGCACAGAACAGAGACAAATGGCGAGATCTGATAAAAGATCTTTACAAGGATTGAAAACTGCTAGAATAAAAATTTAGATAAGAGAAGGAGTATCTGGGTCTACACCCTATGGGCCGGCTACGGCTCGAAAGGTCAATAGATAGATAGAATACTTAATGCATTGGTAGATTTCATTTATCTACGAAGAGCACTAGACTGGTTCAAACTTTCAACAAACAACAATATACATACACATTTTTCCTGACCACTTCTTTCCAGCCTTCCTCCTTCTTGTGTCCTTTCCTGGGACTTGGACCTGAGGATATCCTGCTGCTGACCATGTTGGGGAGGTACTTCTCAAAATATTTGAAATCCTCTATCCAGGAGTCTTTCTTGATTTCACTGGCACTTGAGAAATACAATCAATTTACTCATCCTTTGTGAATCCTGTATTTTGCACAACATGCATACATGTTAAGGTTCTCACACACTCATTGTCTTTATATAATATCTACCATATAAAAAGTAAAATACCACCGTCACGCCAAGTGGCGTATAGGGAATATGGTGTTAGTGACCATAAATTTTACAGACCTTCGGCACATGATTTTTCGGATAATGTGGTCAGTATTACGCCCGTGCCGCTTTACTTTCCCAGAAAAAAAATCCGGTACCCATTAAAGACTGGGTGAACCCGGAAGCCGTCGGTCGGGATCGAACCCCACCTCTTGTCCTTTGTAGTCCAGTTCACTAACCACTGAGCTATCGCGGCTCCCTTCTACCATATCAAGTATGTTGTTAAATGTCACCAGAAATTCCATACCAACAAATTTGTAATCTCTCACATGGGGAAATAAATGGGGGTACCGATTTTTTTTTTTCTTTTTTTGGTAGATGGGAGAAGAGCAAAAATGAAAAAGGGAGTGTTAAAGTGAAATAAAAAGAGTAAAGAAACTAATAAGTTTTATAAGGTAAGTGTTTATACCTTGAAACGATTTTGATTTTTATAAAAATACAAACAATGAAGTTATATATATATATACTTTGACCAAACAAAATTAGCAACAAAGAACTGCTATACTGATTCAATCACACAAAAATGCAGCAAAAAGAAGTTGGTGCTGGAACAAGGTAGGCCATGTATTTTAGACAAGATCTAGACACCATCACAAAAACTTATATACAGTGGTCCATGGAGGAAATGCAAAATGTAGATCATAGGTCTAGGACAAGAACTCACAAACTGAATCATGTGGATTGCATGAAAACTAATAAACAACTGGTAATGTTTCTTAGACTATTGAAATCAAATGTACTATCAACCCTTACATATGCGTGTGAAAGCTGGAAAACAACAAGAGATATAGAAACAAAGTTGAACGCTTTAGAAAATAAATGTCTAAGGAAAATACTTGGTATAGCGTGGAATGAATTCAAAACAAACGAGGAAATTAGAGAAATCGGCAATCAACCACTAATATCTTCAGTAATCAAGAAAAGACGATGGTCATATGTTGGACATGTGATGAGAAGAGATAATAACCGAATAGCAAAACAAGCCCTCATATGGGAAACAACAGATAAGAGAAAAAGAGTAAGACCCAGAGAGACACTGAGAAGAACATTGATGAGAGAGGCAAGAGCAGCAGGATTTGGCTCCCTCAATGAGATAGAGCTGCTTGCACAGAACAGAGACAATGGCGAGATTTGATAAAACATCTTTAAAAGAATTGAAAACTGCTAGAACAAAAATTCAGATAAAAGAAGGAGTATCTTGGTCTACGCCCTATGGGCCGGCTACGGCTCGAAAGGTCAATAGATAGATAGAATGTTTCTGCAAATTTTGTTAACAATTGAAACACCAGACAAAATGAACAATGTGCCCATGACCAGGAGCAACAGCGAACAAGATCACTGAACATAATTAATGGTATACTCTGTCAAGTTACTTACGCCAGTTTGTTCATGCCCAAAGTCTTGCCATTTATTTTTTCAAAATTCTTGAGCACATTGTTAGGAAGCACTCCAAAGTCATCTAAATCACCTATACCTAACAACAAGAATAATGTGATATGTCACAGCTAAAACAAAACTGTAAAGTATAAACAAGAGCCCTACACAAACACAGAAACAACATGAGTTAAAGCTAGTTATTTATTAGAGGGAACTCTTGGGGTGAGACAAAAAAAAAACGTGTACTTATCTGGACTCTGTATTTATCTGGAGCTACCTCCCAAATAATAACATTTTAGTGATTATCTTATCAGCAACCCCCTCAATAAAAACTTTGTTATTATTTCACTTTAAAAATAAAAATTTTGTCACCAGATATTTTGGCCTCTTCCTTCCTTCCTTTGCTTCTCTTGTTTTCAAAACTATCTAATTGTTGAGGTGCTCCAGGTCTTCTATTTTGATTTAAATGTTACTTAAATGAATATCTTCCTGTTTTAAATTGATTCTATCACCATTTTCATGTTAAATTTGATTATGTGTCCCTAATAAGCTTTACATCTACAAAGCAATACTTGTTTGATATAGCCATTTAAAGCAATAATCTTTCACATTTCAAAAGCCAACACTAATTTGCTAGTATGCTTTCCATTTATCTGAAAGGCTGTTTTCATTGAGATGATTCTGTTCTCAAATACTGCTGTTAACGTCACAACATTCCATATAAAACAATTCAGTCACATTCAACATTTCATAAAGTGTGGGCATGATTAAGGTTCCAACAACTGACAGGTTGTGTACACAAATAACTAGCCCTAGAAATTTATCCTTCATACTTATTTCAGTTTTATTTTAAATTAAGTCTCTGGGTTGCAGCCTCATAAAACAATTATATGGGTAACCAACATACAGTTGCTGAAGACCTTCAAAACCCCAGCACCCCTTGTACATTACAGTATATTAACAAGACCTTCAAAACCCCAGCTCCCCTTGTACATTACAGTATATTAACAAGACCTTCAAAACCCCAGCTCCCCTTGTACATTACAGTATATTAACAAGACCTTCAAAACCCCAGCTCCCCTTGTATATTACAGTATATTAACAAGACCTTCAAAACCCCAGCTCCCCTTGTACATTACAGTATATTAACAAGACCTTCAAAACCCCAGCTCCCCTTGTACATTACAGTATATTAACACGACCAAAATATCAGCCACACTTGTACATTACAGTATATTAACAAGACCTTCAAAACCCCAGCCACCCTTGTACATTACAGTATATTAACAAGACCTTCAAAACCCCAGCTCCCCTTGTACATTACAGTATATTAACAAGACCTTCAAAACCCCAGCTCCCCTTGTACATTACAGTATATTAACAAGACCTTCAAAACCCCAGCTCCCTTGTACATTACAGTATATTAACAAGACCTTTGTACATTACAGTATATTAACAAGACCTTCAAAACCCAGCTCCACTTGTACATTACAGTATATTAACAAGACCAAAATATCAGCCACCCTTGTACATTACAGTATATTAACAAGACCTTCAAACCCCAGCTCCCACATTACAGTATATTAACATCCAGCTTTGTACATTACAGTATATTAACAAGACCTTCAAAACCCCAGCTCCACTTGTACATTACAGTATATTAACAAGACCAAAATATCAGCCACCCTTGTACATTACAGTATATTAACAAGACCTTCAAAACCCCAGCTCCCCTTGTACATTACAGTATATTAACAAGACCAAAATATCAGCCACCCTTGTACATTACAGTATATTAACAAGACCTTCAAAATATCAGCCACCCCTGTACATTACAGTATATTAACACGACCAAAATATCAGCCACACTTGTACATTACAGTATATTAACAAGACCAAAATATCAGCCACACTTGTACATTACAGTATATTAACAAGACCTTCAAAATATCAGCCACCCTTGTACATTACAGTATATTTAACTAAATCTGACTTGAATTATAATACTCAGTTTTGTAACAATTAATGATACACTAGTGATATAAATTTCAACACATATATTATTATTTTTTTAAAAACCATTAATCGTATTTAAAAAAAAGTTTTTTCTTTTTAAAAATATAAATATTTTAATGACTTGCAAGTAAAGATGGTCTCATATTTAATCACTGTAAACTAACCTGTGGTACTGCTCTGTTTAATGATGTCATTGGATTTCTTAGTGCGAACCTTGTTTCCTCCATTAACACCAGAATTTGATAACAAACTGTCTTTGTTGTTTGTGTTATCACTAGCAGCTGTCTGAGATGTTGCATTGCCATTTGTATTCACAACTGACTTCAATGTGTTGGAAACACAGACTCCCTGTCCTAAGCTGGATGTCACTTGTGTGACACTGGTTATAGATGGACAAGAGTTGAGGGCCGTGACTGTGACCACTGATTCAATAAGAGTGGTCACTTTGGCCATGGTCACCTGTAAGGCCTGGGAAATCTGTTTCTTGTTTAATAATTCTGCTTTCACGTTTCTAAGTCCAGTGTCCTGATCGCTAGTCTCTCGACGGTTTTCACGAGCTGCCTTCTGCTGCTTTTTACGAGCATCCCGCGTGGCTCTGATCGAAGCAGCTGTTGGCCCATTGGTGGTGACGGGGTCCCTGACAGTTGATGCAGCTGCTACTGGTGTCATGTTAGGTGGCAGTCTGGCAGGCTGTTGACTGTCCAATAGAGGGTGGCATTTATTTGATGCATTATTCCCATTCTTGATGACTCTTGTATCTCTATTGGTGTTATCAGACAGGATGGCTATTGGGAGGAAATTGTGAGAAATTAAAAAAAACAAACTTAAAGTTACAAAATCGAATAGATTTTGACACCAAAGCTGACATCATAACTCTAGTACGTAAGGTTTTTATCAATGCAATAAAGAGATTTCAGCAACATAATTTTTCATAGACCTTATGATTTTAAAAATCAAAAGTACATGTTTTATCTATCTAATACATAATATAGTATATTAATTTTTAGGTAATTGAACAAGGAATTACATTTCACTAATCACAAGATGCTACAAGATGCTGAAAGAAAAATGGGGTATAAATGACTAAAAAAATATATGTAAAATTTAGACCATAAATGCAAAATTTCCATCATAAATATTGGGTCAAAGTAATCCAAGATGGAATTATTTTAGCAAAAAAAAAAAATAAAGATGTACTATATCTCTCTTGTTATTTAGTATTGTCATCAATTTTATAATGCAGAAATATTTTGGCTGCATATTTCATCATCATCATGACAAGAAACCAGTTATAAAATGTACATCAGGCTATAAAATCTTAAAATCTGAGGTGGAAAAAGCTATAAAAACAATGAAAAAGGGAAAAGCAGCAGGACCTGACAGCATACAGATAGAGGTGATACAGGCACTAGAAGATTTTGGCATTGAAGTGATTACAGACATATGCAATGACATATACCACACAGAATACATACCAAATGAACTAAAAACATAAACTTTCATTGCATTGCCTAAAAAGAATGGTGCAGTTGAATGCAGTGACTTTAGAACAATAAGCCTAATGAGCCATGTTACAAAAATCTTGCTAAAAGTTATACAGGGAAGGATTCAGAATAAAATCAATAATGAATTAGATGAGCAGCAATTTGATTTAGGAAAAATAGCGGACAAAAGAAGCCATATTCTGCATGAGAACATTAATCGAAAAATACACAGAAGTAAACAAACCAATATATGCCTGCTTCGTAGACTACACCAAAGCTTTTGATAGAGTACACCACAAACAACTTATAGAATGCCTAAAAGAGATACATCTAGATGACATAGACATACGACTAATCTGTAATCTATACTGGGAGCAAACAGCAATAATAAAATATAACAAAGAGAACTCTACACCCATTGATATAAAAAGAAGAGTAAGACAGGGATGCATCCTATCACCAAGCTTGTTCAATCTATACACTGAGCAAATTTTTAAAAACATCATAGAGATGCCAGGCCTACAAATTAATGGAAAGATAATCAATAACCTAAGATATGCTGACAATACGGTACTGCTAGCAGAAAATCTTAAAGATCTACAACAATTACTTAATGAAATAAACAAGACAAGCAAAAAAAATAGACTAGATATGAATATCAAAAAGACTAAAACTATGATCATAAACAAAGAAGATACTCAAAACCCACAAGTGGATATCAAAATAGAAGGAATAGACCTGGAGACAGTTCAGAACTACAACTACCTTGGACATACTATAACCAGTGATGGAAAATGTACAACTGAAATAAACAAAAGAATAGGAATGGCAAAAAGTTATTTTAATGTCATGAAGAACATACTAAAACAAATAACACCAGGGCTAAAACTAAGAATAGCAAAATGTTACATCTTCTAAATATTCCTATATGGTGCAGAAACATGGACATTAGACAAGAAAACAGAACAGAGAATTGAAGCCTTTGAAATGTGGATATATATATAGAAGAATAGGTAGAGTTGGATGGAAGGAAAAGAAAACAAACGAAGTCTTAAAACAACTAAAAATGAAAAGAGAACTACTAAACACAATTCAAACAAGACAACACGATTTTTGGGCCATGTTAAAAGACACAACAGCCTACTAAAAGTAATCCTGGAGGGGAAAATACAAGGTAAAAGAGGCAGAGGCAGACCAAGACTAACATGGACAAGTAACATCAAAAGATGGACAAATCAGCCTATGACAACCTGCACCATCAAAGCAAGAGACAGAGCAGAATGGCGCTCCATGGTAGCCAACCTTCGTTGCGGAGAAGGCACTCGATGATGATGAATCATGATCAAGTACCAAGCCTGCTGGCGTAGGTGATCATGTCTCTCCACAACTTTCGATCTCGACAGTTATTTATCATGTCTGTTGCTGACCTTCTGCCCCGTCATTTTCTTAAGCTGTCTGGTATCTTTTCTCTTTGCTTCCCTCTATCTCTTCGTCCATCAATTTTCTCAGTTGTTACAATATGTTCCAATATATATACAATTATTCTCTTCTCATTACATTCCAAAAAATGATGATTGTTTCTTTCTAATATTTGAAATTAGCTCTCTTTTTGTTTTGGCCTCTTTCAGAATGTTTTCATTACTCTTCTTAGCTGTCCATGGTATTCTCAACATTCTTCTGTAAAACCACATTTGGATTACCTAATAATTCGACATTAAATAATATACCAGAATTTAAATTCATAATTAACCCTTAATTAGGATACCTATCTGTAACTCTACCATTTACAATACCATTTTAAAAAATACTACGCATGTAATTTGCAAAAATAATATTTATTTTGGACAATTGTTTTTGCAAAAAATATGGAACAACGACACTTAGGAAGGACAAAATTAAGATTTCCAAAGTGAAATTCCGCCAGGGTAAAATTTTTTTTAAATCCTGAGTGTTATTGTAGATGTAAATGGCATAAGCATTCAATTTCCACACTATCAGAATACATAACATTAAGCACTAAAAAAAGAAATAATTATCTTCAATTTACTATATTTTTAAAAGCATCTTCTCTATCTCAGAAACAAAATCGATTCCAATGAAGGTTCACGAGTGACTAGTGCAAACAATTAGGATTTAGAATTTTACTTGTACGCAGGCCAATGAAACCCCCAGAGCCCATATTAGATGCAGTAATTAGTTCTTGCTTTCAATCAGATTTATTGACCGCTGAACACATTACGTTTTGCCTATCTGACACGTACTTTGTCCGTTAACCAGACCAGTCCAGCCCGTTCATTACCACTCATTGTCGGTATGTTGCTGATAATTTCCTGCTAAGTTCCCAGTACTTTTGGTAAGTTCCCAGTACTTTCACTGTTATCTTAGGGTTAGAGTTTGTTTTATGTAACAGCCGGCCAAAGTGATTTTCGCAGACAGCTGAAGATTTCTCCTGGTCAAATTTAAAAAAAAAAAAAAAAATTCTTGAAAATTGAAAACGTGTAGTAGAGTATATCTTCCTTTCATTGTCTGTTTCGGTTTATTTTTTCCGTGTTTTCTGAAGAAGGCCGGATGTAGGCTAAAGGGTAAAATATTTTGTATTGTCCTTTTTTTTGTCAAGTCGTCACCAAACTTTGTAGGAGTGTATGGTTATGAATGGCCCCTGTATCACTGCAAGCAAATTAAAATCCATAATTTCTCATCACCGCCCCTGCCAGTGGAATCATCCAAATTAATATCTCATCTCCCATACAAAGAAAGGTAGATGCAGTCCCCATCATAGCAGTCTCTGCATACACCAAAAGACATAAGGCAAAACTACACAGCCATCTGTTCCCCATCATATATCATCATTCACCGTAAGCATTTGAAATATCAAAACGGATGAAACACACAGCTCCCGGTGTGCACAGAGCACTTAACTCTGTAGCTCCGGCAGCAATCCAAACTTGGAATATGAGGAAACTGCAACAAGGGACACTTTTCAGCCACAGCCTTTAACAGTGTATGTTACACCCCACCATTTATTCCCTGCTACCAGCTTTACCACATCTTTACATGATTTTGCTTATTTCCTTCTTGAAAATTGGCCGAAATTATATTTTTTTAAAAATGCGTTTTCACAATCCTGTAGTATATTTTATACCACAGCATATGGAGAAAAAAAATCTGACTTAAAACCAAAAAAATCAAACACTTAGGGGTCACTGTTAGTGATAACTAGAAAGGTATAGTGAGGAGGGAAATGTTTCCCTGCGGCAAACTGTCAAATTAAAAAAAAAAAAATCTATTTTGAGGCGGTAATTTTTACGATGGTATCATAATCTTGGGTTAATTAGTAGCATTACAAAGACAACTGAGTAATATGATTTTACCTGCAATGCTATCTTTTTTTCTTTCGAATAAAATATACCAATATCAAAAACTGATGAATTAATTTCAAAATATTTGTAAAAATAGTAGACGTACCTGGCAATATAACAGGTTCTGAATTACTATCATCTTCTTCTTCATCATCTTCCTCTTCTTCCTCTCTTTTGTCGTGGTTCAGCTCACTATCTGGTTCTGGTGATGAATTTTTACCACTGAAAAGTAGTGGGTCATAATCAGTATTTGTATTCTTCATACAAATACAAATTTCATAGAAAAAAAATAAAAAATAAAAATTAGAACAAATGAAAGAGAAGAAAATAGCAAATTAAAATATAAAGAAAAAGCAATATAAGGTGGTAAGGATCATCAAGCATTGGCAATCTGTAGGAACGTATCAATAAGATGATGCTTTGAAGTTCCATTGCTACCAACTTACATTGTTATAGTGAATGAATACAATCTAAATAAAATATTAGCTCCCCTGTTCCAAAATGAATATATGTCCATCAGAAGCTTACAATGTTTTCCCTATTACAAGATTTATTAAGAAAATATAAAGCAAGGTACACATTTTGTGAGTAAACTTTTTTGATGAAAAAAAAACATCAATTTTTATATTTTGTTTTGCATAAAACTAAATTGTCTACAACTCTAAAGTTTTCTTGCTATCAAATGTTTCTCTGTGTTGATGATATTACAAGAGTGCCTTTGAAGATGGCATCAGCTTCTTATATGAGGATAGTAATGTGTGTGTGAATTGGTTTCTGCGATGATAAGTTGTGCAGCATCAAGCTAAATCTATGCTTGATGCAGTGACATTGCAATATCAAAATGACTGGAACAGGAAGTAACTTCTAAAAATGGAATGCAGTTAATTATATAGGTATATACTTCAAGGAAATTATTTATCAATATTGCTAGCCCTAGATGTTGCCTGTAACATCAAAAGATGGACAAGTCAGCCTATGACAATCTGCACCATCAAGGCAAGAGACAGAGTGGAATGGCACTCCATGGTAGCCAACCTTCGATGCAGAGATGGCAATCAATGATAATATATTGCCTGTTGCAATCGTAGAGTGCCATCTCTCTCCCAGTCATGTTTCTTGTAGCATTATTAAGTGTGCCCTTTATGCAAGGTTTCTGGGAATGGGTTCCTGTTGACTAACTCTCGCACAATTCCAATATACAATACAAATAATTTTGAGTAACACATTGACATGAAGACCTTTCCCAGAATGTACATTAACTACTAGACAAATCATGGGAGCAATAACTAAAATAGCTAAAAACAGGAAAGAAGGTTATATGATTAAACTACCAAAAAAGGAAATTAACAGGAGTGAACAAACCAGAGAAATTGAGCTGCTATCTGTATCAGGACAAATATTAAGTAGAATTAATATTGCTGGAAAGACTCAAATAGGCCATAGAAAACAATTTTAGAGATGAACAAAGCAGAAAAATAGATTGGTTAAAAAAACCACTCACTTTACATGCAACACCTTAACTTTAGCGTTCAAGTCATGTGATCTGGACCCTTTGTCTTGTTACATGATGGAGGGGTAAGAACAACATCATGACACACAAAGAACTGGTCTCAAGTTCAGTACTTGTATATGGACATGTGCCCTTATTTTTCCTCTAAATCTGTGCAGTGGCTGACACACTCCATCTTCAACAGGCTGGATCTTGGTTTGACGTAGCAATTTTCCTTCTCATAGGGTAAATGCTAACCAGGACTGTTGGGTCCACGCTGACAGTGACAGTTGAACAAAGTTTGGAACTAGAATCCTCCCACTTTATACTGGATTTGCAGATTATGAAAAAGCATTTGATAGTTTGAACAGAGGAATGCTGTGGAAATTGCTAAGTCATTAAGGCATCCCATCACATTTTATTAACCTGATAAAAGAAATATATGAAGGATTTAATTGTAGTTTTGTACATGAAGAACAGCTTAAAGAGCTATCTGAAATAAGAACTGGAGTGAGGCAGGAATGCCTGATATCTCTATTTCTTTTTCTACTGGTCATAGATTGGATTATGAAAATAACAGAACTGGAATGGAATCCAGTGGTTACTGACCAAGCAGTTTGATGACCTAGACTTTGCTGATGACATAGCTCTCCTCTCACATAATCATAAACAAATGCAAGATCAAATGAGTGTACTTGATGAGAGGCCACAACAGCTAGGACTGAAAATAAAGAGATAAGACCAAAATCATGATAATTTATGCAGTTGACAATAACCAGATTGCACTTGGAGAAATAACTCTCCAAGAAGTAGAGTCTTATACATTTATATATCTAGGCAATAATATAGACAAAAAATGAAGTAAGGAGAATGCTACCAAAATGAGTATATAAAAATCAAGAGGAGCCTTCATTGCACATGAAGCATATCATAATCAAGTACCACGCCTGCTGGCATAGGTGATCATGTCTCTCCACAACTTTCTACCATAATCAATTACGGAGATCCAACGAAATTAAGTTAAATACAAAAATAAAATTTGTTACACTTTTCACAATCAACATTAGATCAGTCCTATTATATGGTTGTGAAACATGGAGAACAACAAAGGCAAAGTCACAAACTTCAATTAGATGATGTGTGTGCAGAATAAAAGAATAGGAAATGGCAGGACAAAATTAATAACTTATAACTATGGGAAAGTACCAGACAAACACCAGCGAACAAAAAATTGAACAAAAACAATGGTGCTGGATAAGGCACACACCATGAAAGACGAGATAGAAAGTATTACACAAGTTTGTTTTTTTAATCTCTAGTGAGGAGACAAAGAGTAAAGTCAAAGTATACTTGAAGAAGAGAGGTGAAAGTAGAGACAAAGAAGACAGAGAGCAATCTTAAGAGAATCACACTTTACAGGATACTGGAAAGTATTGTTAAAGGTTTATGCTACACAGGAAGTTCAAAAGTATAATACAAGCATAGAATTCATTGTCTGGTAACTGTTATGATATCACCGTATTGCTCTTTGTTTAAAAATTTTAACCTGTTAATTGTGACACTCATACTAATATGCCATTTATAAAAATCATTAACACCTGCCATGTGCTAGTGAAAGCACTGAAGATAGTTTTAGTATAGATGCAGGGAGACTCTGTACCACCTGTAAGGACTTGGTAAAAAGAGACCTCTAGTCTACATTTTAAAAAAACAAAGTAGATGTCAGAGACAGCCTACTCATTATCTTGAAACAAGCTCTCACAAAAATAATGATCATCATGAGCATTGGCTGGCGTCTCTGAAGAGGTCAAGGCCAGTAAAAATGTACCTGCTTCACTTTCATGTCAAGGCATTCAGGTATTAGAGGAAATGAATGAGCAGATAGGTTTTTTAGCACAGGAATTGTAAAGAGTGGAGAAACAAAGGACTGGGCTGATATAAACTCTCTTAGGAAGGCAGGAAAAGTTAAATGATTCAGGCAATGAGTGTGAGTCTGCAAGCCTGAAAAGACTGAGGGAACATTAAGTCAAAAGGGGTGGTGCCAGAAATAGGACTATCATGGGAAAATAGAACTTTGGTAAACCAATACAGAATTGGGTCATCGGTAGCTACATACTGAGGGATATATTGGTAAACCAATACAGAATAGGGCCATCAGTAGCTACATACTGAGGGGTATATTGGTTAACCAACACAGAATAGGGTCATCAGTAGCTACATACTGAGGGATAAATTGGTTAACCAACACAGAATAGGGTCATCTGTAGCTACAAACTGAGGGGTATATTGGTTAACCAACACAGAATAGGGTCATCTGTAGCTACAGCCTGAGGGATATAATGAGGAGATCTGAGCACTTAAGTCCAACGTGCAGTGAGGATGATATGTCTACTAATGTGTCAATACTGGCTATACTTTCAATGACAAAACTTTATATTCCATTAAATTTCCTGTCATACCTCCCAAAGGAATAGGTAAATTGCTATTGGAATATCTCAAGCAGACTTTTAACTTCAACCAACTTAACACAAAGAAATAAATGTAAGCTCAAAATATTAAAACAACAGGAACGAGAGTCTAATAGTGTGACATGAGTGACAAGCTGATTTAATTTATAATTCAACACAGAAAGAAATAAGAACAATTGAAAAGGAATCTACTCTACCTGTCCTTTTCTTTATCAATTTTCTCATCCTTCTGTTTGCCTTTCCTTTTCCGCTCTCTCCGTCTCTCCCTTCTCTTGCTGGCCATCTCAGCTTTATGAGCAGCTTGCTCCTTCTCTTGTTTAATCTCCTCCAGAAGGCTATCTGCATTCTTGTTAGCCTCTGCAGCTTGACGATCTTTAGCACTGACTATGACATCTGCACACTGATTACATTTCTTCTGCAGCTCCTTAAACAAGAATGAAAAAAAAAAAGAAATATGATTTCAAGTGAATTCCTATAAACAGTAAATCAATTTGTGTCTTCATACCACTGACTGATATGTCAGTTCACAACCAAATAAAAAATTAATATGATGACTGAAAATATCACCAGCTCTTCAGCAATGATTTCTAATGCCCTTTGTCCACCACAAAAAGGGAGTAAGACTTTGGCCACTGGACAGGAAGACCCTGGGTTCAATTGTGGGTATATTTTTCAAAAATAAAGAAAACTGAATCTGTAGTTTCTTTGTGGCTTTTCTGGCTTCTGGGTAGTAAGATCTGATTACTAACCATCTTGGATAACGGCAAAAAACAGGAGGTCCCATGTGTACTTGCACAAGTTAAAGAACCCTTGGCAGTTAAAAATGTAATAAGTAATCCAAAAATGGCCACTGCACAGGCAAATGGTTAGCAAAAATTTAGATACACTAACGTAGTGATCTAGCCAGCATGCAGTGTTTTAGAGTTTGTGCACATGGGTCATTGTTCTCCTCGTAGAGGTAACAGGGTGCATGTAATTGCTATCGATTTAGAATTATTTAGTGTGTAGAATGATACAGAGATAGAAAACACATAAGGAGAGAGAAAAGGATAGTAGTGATACAGAGATAGAAAACATATAAGGAGAGAGAAAAGGATAGTAGTGATACAGAAATGGAAAACATATAAGGAGAAAGAAAAGGATAGTAGTGATACAGAAATAGAAAACATATAAGGAGAGAGAAAAGGATAGTAGTGATACAGAAATAGAAAACATATAAGGAGAGAGAAAAGGATAGTCTTCTTCTACCTTTTAGCTCCCAGTGGAACATAGGTCTTCAACAAACACTTTCCAAGTCGTTCTGTTTTTTGCAATTCTTTTAAGATCATTCCATGTCTTCCCCATCATCTTCATCTCTGCTTCAATCTGTCTTCTCCAAGAATTCCTTGGTCTTCCTCTTTGTCTTTTCCCCTGGGGATTCCAAAAAAGGGCCTGTTGTGTAATACTCTCAGTTGGTTTCCGTAGTGTGTGTCCTATCCATCGCCATCGTCTTCGCTGTATTTCTTTATCCACTGGTATTTGACCGGTACATTTCCATAATTCCACGTTAGTGACTTTGTCCTGCCATTTCCATCCCTTTATTCTGCGCAAGCATCCATTAATGAAAGTCTGTACCTTCGTGATTGTCAATTTTGTTATTCTCCATGTCTCACAGCCATATAATAGAACCGACTTAACATTGGAGTTGAAAATTTGTATTTTTGTATTTAGCCTAATTTCTTTGGATTTCCATATGTTTCCCAGTGCAATGAAAGCTCCTCTTGCTTTTGATATCCTTATTTTGGTATCGATTTAGAATTATTTAGTGTGTAGAATGATACAGAGATAGAAAACACATAAGGAGAGAGAAAAGGATAGTAGTGATACAGAGATAGAAAACACATAAGGAGAGAGAAAAGGATAGTAGTGATAAAGAAATAGAAAACACATAAGGAGAGAGAAAAGGATAGTAGTGATACAGAAATAGAAAACATATAAGGAGAGAGAAAAGGGTAGTAGTGATACAGAAATAGAAAACACATAAGGAGAGAGAAAAGGATAGTAGTGATACAGAAATAGAAAACATATAAGGGGAGAGAAAAGGATAGTAGTGATACAGAATAGAAAATACATAAGGAGAGAGAAAAGGATAGTAGTGATACAGAGATAGAAAACACATAAGGAGAGAGAAAAGGAAAGTAGTGATACAGAAATAGAAAACATATAAGGAGAGAGAAAAGGTAGTAGTGATACAGAAATAGAAAACACATAAGGAGAGAGAAAAGGATAGTAGTGATACAGAAATAGAAAACATATAAGGGGAGAGAAAAGGATAGTAGTGATACAGAAATAGAAAATACATAAGGAGAGAGAAAATGATAGTAGTGATACAGAGATAGAAAACACATAAGGAGAGAGAAAAGGATTATAGTGATCTATCTATCTATCTATTGACCTTTCGAGCCGTAACCGGCCCATAGGGCGTAGACCAAGATACACCTTCTCCTATATGAATTTTTGTTCTAGCAGTTTTCTTTTAGAGATATTTTATCAAATCTCGCCATCTGTCTCTGTTCTGTGCAAGCAGTTCTATCTCATTGAGGGAGCCGATTCCTGCTGCTCTTGCCTCTCTCATCAATGTTCTTCTCAGTGTCTCCCTGGGTCTTCCTCTTTTTCTTTTACCTGTTGTTTCCCATATGAGGGCTTGCTTTGCTATTCGATATTATCTCTTCTCATCACATGTCCAACGTATGACCATCGTCTTTTCTTTATTACTGAAGATATTAGTGGTTGATTGGCGATTTCTCTAATTTCCTCGTTTGTTTTGAATTCGTTCCATTCTATACCAAGTATTTTCCTTAGACATTTATTTTCGAATGCGTTCAACTTTGTTTCTATATCTCTTGTTGTTTTCCAGCTTTCACACGCATACGTAAGGGTTGATAGTACATTTGATTTGAATAGCCTAAGTTTTGTGTTTGTGCTAATGAGTTTTGATTTCCACAACTTTTCAAGGCTTCTGAAAGACATTGCTGCTTTAGCCAGTCTGATTCTAATTTCTTTGCTCGTATCCCCTTCTCGATCAATGTGACTTCCAGATAGATGAAGTGATCGATCTCTTCTACTGGTTTGTTTTCCATGTATATTTTGTCACTTGTTGGAATTAAACTTTTCATGACTTTAGTCTTTTCATGATTGACTTCAAGCCCAATTTTGCTGGCTATTGATGATAGTTCATTTGTGTTTTCCTGCATCGTTTTTATCTGATTGCTGATGAGAACTATGTCATCAGCAAAGTCCAGGTCCTCCAAATGGTCTCCTTGTATCCATTCGATGCCTTTATTACCAGTGCAGCATTTCTTCATTATGAAGTCCATAACAATTCCAAATAACAAGGGCGATAAAATACATCCTTGTTTAACCCCAGTTTCTATGGGAAACATTCGCTCAGTCCTTCCTCTGTTCGAACTGCACATGTGTAACCATCATACATGTCTTTGATAATATTTATGATTTTTGATGGTAAGCCATATTGCTTCAGAATTTTCCACAAAGAATCTCTATGAATACTATCAAATGCTTTTTGAAGTCGATGAAGTTAAGTACAAAGGTTTTTGCTTTTCAATGTGTTCCTCCAATATAAGTCGTAGAGTGAAAATGTGGTCAAGACAGCTTCTCCCTTTTCTAAACCCAGCCTGTTCTTCACGCATTACTGTATCTATTGAATCCTTTATTCTATTTAGGATGATTTTACAGAATAATTTTGAGGCAACTGACAAAAGTGTCACGCCTCTCCAATTGTTACAATCTCTAAGATTGCCCTTTTTTGGGATCTTAACAATGATTCCTTTTTCCATTTATGAGGCGTCTTCTCTGTTTTCCAAATGATGTTGAACATTTTTTGGAGATGTATTAAATTATGGCTATCAATTGCCTTGAGGATCTCAGCTGTTAACTTATCCTCTCCAGCAGCCTTGTTATTGGTCATTAGCTTTAAGGTGGTTTCTATTTCACTCAAGGTGAAGTCATCTAAATTTACATCTAATTCTGCTGCTGGTGTTTCAGCTTCAAAATCTATTAAACTGTGAGTAGTGGACGGTTAAGAATTTCTTTGAAGTGTTCCGCCCAACGGGCTTTTATGTCTGCGCTTGTTGTTAGCATTAATCCAGATTTGTCTAGAATTGGTGTTCCACTGGATGTATAGGTGTTTGTCAGCATCTTTTGTACAGTATAAAGAGTTCTGCTGTCTCCTGTAATTGCAGCTGTCTCTGCTTTCTCTGCCAAGTTGTCTATATAAGCTCTTGTATCTCTTCTTGCCGACTTTTCACTTTGTTGTCTAATTCTTTGTATGTTGCTTTTGCCAGAACCTTTCCAAGATCTGTCTTTACATTAGTCATGGCTCTCTTCGCTTCTCTTCTTTCTTTGATGTATTTCCATGTGGTGTCTGAGATCCAAGCTCGTTTTTCCCATTTTCTTCAGTCCAGCACTTGCTTCTGCTGCTGTCATTAGTATTTTGCTCTGTGAGTCCCACATTTCATTGATATCTAAGTCTATTTCACCAAGTGCTGAATAACAATTACTTAGCTCTATGTTAAACTTTTCCTTATTGCTTCATCTTCAGTTTATGACTATCAATTTTATGTGTAATTGACCTCTTCTGTTGGTTTCTAAATTTAATCTTATTTTCCCAATGCACAGGTTGTGGTCACTATTAACATCAGCACCTCTGTATGCTCTTACATCTATTAATGATGATCTGAATTGTTGTTTAATACATAGGTGGTCAATTGATTTGATGTTCTATCATCAGGAGATATCCATGTTGTTTTGTGGATATTTTTATGTGGAAATAATGTCCCACCTATAACTAAATTTTCTATTAAACATAATTCTATTAATCTTTCTCCATTCTGACTTGTTGTATTACAGCCTTCTCTCCCCATCACATGTTCCACTCCTGCGTTATCTTGTCCTACTTTGGCGTTGAAGTCTCCCATTACAATTAAAAGATCGTGTTTTGGTATTTTGTTTATAAGTTGTTGCAGTTGGTTATAAAATCATCCTTAACTTCATCATCAGCTTCGTTAGTAGGCGCATAACATTGAATAATTGAAAGTCTTCCATGTTTTGTTTTGTATCGTGTTCGTATCAGACGGCTATTTACCGGTTCCCATTCTAATAAACTTCTTGCAGCTTTGTCTGTCATCATTATGCCTACTCCTTCACGGTGTTTTCCATCTTCCCTCCAGAAAAAACTACTATTTTATTATCAATAGATCTCCTACCTGTTCCAGGCCAGCGCATTTCGCTTAATCCTAAAATATCTAGATCGTATCTGTCCATCTCGCTCGCGACCTGTGCATGTTTCGTCGGAGCGGCCATTGTTCGCACATTCCAGAATCCTATTTTTGTTGTTGTTTTAGGGCCGAAAAAACTATCACTACTATCTACTGCTAATTTACACATTCTGTATCAGGTCTACGTTTCATTACAACATCGTTTTTACGATAGCGGCTTGTTAAACCTCTGATCAACGGTTCTATACCAAGCCGGAGAAAAATAATTCCTCCATTTTGGAAACAACCGAAACAAACACCTATTATTATTATATTATAGTATTATAGTGATACAGAGATAAAAAAACACATAAAGAAATAGAAGAGGATAGTAGTGATACAGAGATAGAAAACACATAAGGAGAGAGAAAAGGACAGTAGTGATACAGAGATAGAAAACATATAAGGAGAGAGAAAAGGATAGTAGTGATACAGAGACAGAAAACACATAAGGAGAGAGAGAAGGACAGTAGTGATACAGAGATAGAAAACACATAAGGAGAGAGAAAAGGATAGTAGTGGTACAGAGATAAAAAAACACATAAGGAAAGAGAGAAAAGGATAGAAGTGATACAGAGATAGGAAACACATAAGGAAAGAGAGAAAAGGATAGTAGTGGTACAGAGATAGAAAACACATAAGGAAAGAGAAAAGGATAGAAGTGATACAGAGATAGAAAACACATAAGGAGAGAGAAAAGGATAGAAGTGATACAGAGATAGAAAACACATAAGGAGAGAGAAAGGATAGTAGTGATACAGAAATAAAAAACATAAGGAGAGAGAAAAGGATAGTAGTGATACAGAGATAGAAAACACATAAGGAGAGAGAAAAGGATAGAAGTGATACAGGATAGTAGTGATACAGAAATAGAAAACATATTTTATGAGAGAGAAAAGGATAGAAGTGATACAGAGATAGAAACACATAAGGAGAGAGAAAAGGATAGTAGTGATACAGAGATAGAAATACATAAGGAGAGAGAAAAGGATAGTAGTGATACAGAGATAGAAAACACATAAGGAGAGAGAAAAGGATTATAGTGATACAGAGATAAAAAACACATAAAGAAAGAGAAGAGGATAGTAGTGATACAGAGATAGAAAACACATAAGGAGAGAGAAAAGACAGTAGTGATACAGAGATAGAAAACACATAAGGAGAGAGAAAAGGATAGTAGTGATACAGAGACAGAAAACATAAGGAGAGAGAGAAGGACAGTAGTGATACAGAGATAGAAAACACATAAGGAGAGAGAAAAGGATAGTAGTGGTACAGAGATAAAAAAACACATAAGGAAAGAGAGAAAAGGATAGAAGTGATACAGAGATAGGAAACACATAAGGAAAGAGAGAAAAGGATAGTAGTGGTACAGAGATAGAAAACACATAAGGAAAGAGAAAAGGATAGAAGTGATACAGAGATAGAAAACACATAAGGAGAGAGAAAAGGATAGAAGTGATACAGAGATAGAAAACACATAAGGAGAGAGAAAAGGATAGTAGTGATACAGAAATAAAAAACATAAGGAGAGAGAAAAGGATAGTAGTGATACAGAGATAGAAAACACATAAGGAGAGAGAAAAGGATAGAAGTGATACAGGATAGTAGTGATACAGAAATAGAAAACATATTTTATGAGAGAGAAAAGGATAGAAGTGATACAGAGATAGAAAACACATAAGGAGAGAGAAAAGGATAGTAGTGATACAGAGATAGAAAACACATAAGGAGAGAGAAAGGATAGTAGTGATACAGAGATAGAAAACACATAAGGAGAGAGAAAAGGATAGTAGTGATACAGAAATAGAAAACACATAAGGAGAGAGAAAAGGATAGTAGTGATACAGAGATAGAAAACACATAAGGAAAGAGACAAGGATAGAAGTGATACAGAGATAGAAAACACATAAGGAGAGAGAAAAGGATAGTAGTGGTACAGAGATAAAAACACATAAGGAAAGAGAGAAAAGGATAGAAGTGATACAGAGATAGGAAACACATAAGGAAAGAGAGAAAGGATAGTAGTGGTACAGAGATAAAAAACAATAAGGAAAGAGAGAAAAGGATAGTAGTGATACAGAGATAAAAAAACACATAAGGAAAGAGAGAAAAGGATAGAAGTGATACAGAGATAGAAAACACATAAGGAAGAGAAAAGGATAGAAGTGATACAGAGATAGAAAACACATAAGGAGAGAGAAAAGGATAGTAGTGATACAGAGATAGAAAACACATAAGGAAAGAGAAAGGATAGAAGTGATACAGAGATAGAAAACACATAAGGAGAGAGAAAAGGATAGAAGTGATACAGAGATAGAAAACACATAGGAGAGAGAAAGGATAGTAGTGATACAGAAATAAAAAACATAAGGAGAGAGAAAAGGATAGTAGTGATACAGAGATAGAAAACACATAAGGAGAGAGAAAAGGATAGAAGTGATACAGGATAGTAGTGATACAGAAATAGAAAACATATTTTATGAGAGAGAAAGGATAGAAGTGATACAGAGAAAGAAAACACATAAGGAGAGAGAAAAGGATAGTAGTGATACAGAGATAGAAAACACATAAGGAGAGAGAAAAGGATAGTTGTGATACAGAGATAGAAACACATAAGGAGAGAGAAAAGGATAGTAGTGATACAGAAATAGAAACACATAAGGAGAGAGAAAAGGATAGTAGTGATACAGAGATAGAAACACATAAGGAAAGAGAAAAGGATAGAAGTGATACAGAGATAGAAAACACATAAGGAGAGAGAATAGGATAGTAGTGATACAGAGATAGAAACACATAAGGAGAGAGAAAGGATAGTAGTGATACAGAGATAAAAACAAATAAGGAAAGAGAGAAAAGGATAGTAGTGATACAGAGATAAAAAAACACATAAGGAAAGAGAGAAAAGGATAGAAGTGATACAGAGATAGAAAACACATAAGGAAAGAGAAAAGGATAGAAGTGATACAGAGATAGAAAACACATAAGGAGAGAGAAAAGGATAGTAGTGATACAGAGATAGAAAACACATAAGGAAAGAGAAAAGGATAGAAGTGATACAGAGATAGAAAACACATAAGGAGAGAGAAAAGGATAGAAGTGATACAGAGATAGAAAACACATAAGGAGAGAAAAAGGATAGTAGTGATACAGAAATAAAAAACATAAGGAGAGAGAAAGGATAGTAGTGATACAGAGATAGAAAACACATAAGGAGAGAGAAAAGGATAGAAGTGATACAGGATAGTAGTGATACAGAAATAGAAAACATATTTTATGAGAGAGAAAAGGATAGAAGTGATACAGAGATAGAAAACACATAAGGAGAGAGAAAAGGATAGTAGTGATACAGAGATAGAAAACACATAAGGAGAGAGAAAAGGATAGTAGTGATACAGAGATAGAAAACACATAAGGAGAGAGAAAAGGATAGTAGTGATACAGAAATAGAAAACACATAAGGAGAGAGAAAAGGATAGTAGTGATACAGAGATAGAAAACACATAAGGAAAGAGAAAAGGATAGAAGTGATACAGAGATAGAAAACATATAAGGAGAGAGAAAAGGATAGTAGTGATACAGAAATAGAAAACATATAAGGAGAGATAAGGATAGTAGTGATACAGAGATAGAAAACACATAAGGAGAGAGAAAAGGATAGTAGTGATACAGAAATAGAAAACATATAAGGAGAGAGAAAAGGATAGTAGTGATACAGAGACAGAAAACACATAAGGAGAGAGAAAAGGATAGTAGTGATACAGAAATAGAAAACATATCAGGAGAGAGAAAAAGATAGTAGTGATACAGAAATAGAAAAGATATAAGGAGAGAGAAAAGGATAGCAGTGATAAAGAAATAGAAAACACATAAGGAGAGAGAAAAGGATAGTAGTGATACAGAAATAGAAAACATATAAGAGAGAGAAAAGGGTAGTAGTGATACAGAAATAGAAAACACATAAGGAGAGAGAAAAGGATAGTAGTGATACAGAAATAGAAAACATATAAGGGGAGAGAAAAGGATAGTAGTGATACAGAAATAGAAAATACATAAGGAGAGAGAAAATGATAGTAGTGATACAGAGATAGAAAACACATAAGGAGAGAGAAAAGGATTATAGTGATCTATCTATCTATCTATTGACCTTTCGAGCCGTAACCGGCCCATAGGGCGTAGACCAAGATACACCTTCTCCTATATGAATTTTTGTTCTAGCAGTTTTCTTTTAGAGATATTTTATCAAATCTCGCCATCTGTCTCTGTTCTGTGCAAGCAGTTCTATCTCATTGAGGGAGCCGATTCCTGCTGCTCTTGCCTCTCTCATCAATGTTCTTCTCAGTGTCTCCCTGGGTCTTCCTCTTTTTCTTTTACCTGTTGTTTCCCATATGAGGGCTTGCTTTGCTATTCGATTATTATCTCTTCTCATCACATGTCCAACGTATGACCATCGTCTTTTCTTTATTACTGAAGATATTAGTGGTTGATTGGCGATTTCTCTAATTTCCTCGTTTGTTTTGAATTCGTTCCATTCTATACCAAGTATTTTCCTTAGACATTTATTTTCGAATGCGTTCAACTTTGTTTCTATATCTCTTGTTGTTTTCCAGCTTTCACACGCATACGTAAGGGTTGATAGTACATTTGATTTGAATAGCCTAAGTTTTGTGTTTGTGCTAATGAGTTTTGATTTCCACAACTTTTCAAGGCTTCTGAAAGACATTGCTGCTTTAGCCAGTCTGATTCTAATTTCTTTGCTCGTATCCCCTTCTCGATCAATGTGACTTCCAAGATAGATGAAGTGATCGATCTCTTCTACTGTTTGTTTTCCATGTATATTTTGTCACTTGTTGGAATTAAACTTTTCATGACTTTAGTCTTTTCATGATTGACTTCAAGCCCAATTTTGCTGGCTATTGATGATAGTTCATTTGTGTTTTCCTGCATCGTTTTTATCTGATTGCTGATGAGAACTATGTCATCAGCAAAGTCCAGGTCCTCCAAATGGTCTCCTTGTATCCATTCGATGCCTTTATTACCAGTGCAGCATTTCTTCATTATGAAGTCCATAACAATTCCAAATAACAAGGGCGATAAAATACATCCTTGTTTAACCCCAGTTTCTATTGGGAAACATTCGCTCAGTCCTTCCTCTGTTCGAACTGCACATGTGTAACCATCATACATGTCTTTGATAATATTTATGATTTTTGATGGTAAGCCATATTGCTTCAGAATTTTCCACAAAGAATCTCTATGAATACTATCAAATGCTTTTTTGAAGTCGATGAAGTTAAGTACAAAAGGTTTTTGCTTTTCAATGTGTTCCTCCAATATAAGTCGTAGAGTGAAAATGTGGTCAAGACAGCTTCTCCCTTTTCTAAACCCAGCCTGTTCTTCACGCATTACTGTATCTATTGAATCCTTTATTCTATTTAGGATGATTTTACAGAATAATTTTGAGGCAACTGACAAAAGTGTCACGCCTCTCCAATTGTTACAATCTCTAAGATTGCCCTTTTTTGGGATCTTAACAATGATTCCTTTTTTCCATTTATGAGGCGTCTTCTCTGTTTTCCAAATGATGTTGAACATTTTTTGGAGATGTATTAAATTATGGCTATCAATTGCCTTGAGGATCTCAGCTGTTAACTTATCCTCTCCAGCAGCCTTGTTATTGGTCATTAGCTTTAAGGTGGTTTCTATTTCACTCAAGGTGAAGTCATCTAAATTTACATCTAATTCTGCTGCTGGTGTTTCAGCTTCAAAATCTATTAAACTGTGAGGTAGTGGACGGTTTAAGAATTTCTTTGAAGTGTTCCGCCCAACGGGCTTTTATGTCTGCGCTTGTTGTTAGCATTAATCCAGATTTGTCTAGAATTGGTGTTCCACTGGATGTATAGGTGTTTGTCAGCATCTTTTGTACAGTATAAAGAGTTCTGCTGTCTCCTGTAATTGCAGCTGTCTCTGCTTTCTCTGCCAAGTTGTCTATATAAGCTCTTGTATCTCTTCTTGCCGAACTTTTCACTTTGTTGTCTAATTCTTTGTATGTTGCTTTTGCCAGAACCTTTCCAAGATCTGTCTTTACATTAGTCATGGCTCTCTTCGCTTCTCTTCTTTCTTTGATGTATTTCCATGTGGTGTCTGAGATCCAAGCTCGTTTTTTCCATTTTCTTCAGTCCAGCACTTGCTTCTGCTGCTGTCATTAGTATTTTGCTCTGTGAGTCCCACATTTCATTGATATCTAAGTCTATTTCACCAAGTGCTGAATAACAATTACTTAGCTCTATGTTAAACTTTTCCTTTATTGCTTCATCTTTCAGTTTATGACTATCAATTTTATGTGTAATTGACCTCTTCTGTTGGTTTCTAAATTTTAATCTTATTTTCCCAATGCACAGGTTGTGGTCACTATTAACATCAGCACCTCTGTATGCTCTTACATCTATTAATGATGATCTGAATTGTTGTTTAATACATAGGTGGTCAATTTGATTTGATGTTCTATCATCAGGAGATATCCATGTTGTTTTGTGGATATTTTTATGTGGAAATAATGTCCCACCTATAACTAAATTTTCTATTAAACATAATTCTATTAATCTTTCTCCATTCTGACTTGTTGTATTACAGCCTTCTCTCCCCATCACATGTTCCACTCCTGCGTTATCTTGTCCTACTTTGGCGTTGAAGTCTCCCATTACAATTAAAAGATCGTGTTTTGGTATTTTGTTTATAAGTTGTTGCAGTTGGTTATAAAAATCATCCTTAACTTCATCATCAGCTTCGTTAGTAGGCGCATAACATTGAATAATTGAAAGTCTTCCATGTTTTGTTTTGTATCGTGTTCGTATCAGACGGCTATTTACCGGTTCCCATTCTAATAAACTTCTTGCAGCTTTGTCTGTCATCATTATGCCTACTCCTTCACGGTGTTTTCCATCTTCCCTTCCAGAAAAAACTACTATTTTATTATCAATAGATCTCCTACCTGTTCCAGGCCAGCGCATTTCGCTTAATCCTAAAATATCTAGATCGTATCTGTCCATCTCGCTCGCGACCTGTGCATGTTTCGTCGGAGCGGCCATTGTTCGCACATTCCAGAATCCTATTTTTTGTTGTTGTTTTAGGGCCGAAAAAACTATCACTACTATCTACTGCTAATTTACACATTCTGTATCAGGTCTACGTTTCATTAACAACATCGTTTTTACGATAGCGGCTTGTTAAACCTCTGATCAACGGTTCTATACCAAGCCGGAGAAAAATAATTCCTCCATTTTGGAAACCGGAAACAAACACCTATTATTATTATATTATAGTATTATAGTGATACAGAGATAAAAAAACACATAAAGAAATAGAAGAGGATAGTAGTGATACAGAGATAGAAAACACATAAGGAGAGAGAAAAGGACAGTAGTGATACAGAGATAAAACATATAAGGAGAGAGAAAGGATAGTAGTGATACAGAGACAGAAAACACATAAGGAGAGAGAGAAGGACAGTAGTGATACAGAGATAGAAAACACATAAGGAGAGAGAAAAGGATAGTAGTGGTACAGAGATAAAAAAAACACATAAGGAAAGAGAGAAAAGGATAGAAGTGATACAGAGATAGGAACACATAAGGAAGAGAGAAAAGGATAGTAGTGGTACAGAGATAGAAAACACATAAGGAAAGAGAAAAGGATAGAAGTGATACAGAGATAGAAAACACATAAGGAGAGAGAAAAGGATAGAAGTGATACAGAGATAGAAAACACATAAGGAGAGAGAAAAGGATAGTAGTGATACAGAAATAAAAAACATAAGGAGAGAGAAAAGGATAGTAGTGATACAGAGATAGAAAACACATAAGGAGAGAGAAAGGATAGAAGTGATACAGGATAGTAGTGATACAGAAATAGAAAACATATTTTATGAGAGAGAAAAGGATAGAAGTGATACAGAGATAGAAAACACATAAGGAGAGAGAAAAGGATAGTAGTGATACAGAGATAGAAAATACATAAGGAGAGAGAAAAGGATAGTAGTGATACAGAGATAGAAAACACATAAGGAGAGAGAAAAGGATTATAGTGATACAGAGATAAAAAACACATAAAGAAGAGAAGAGGATAGTAGTGATACAGAGATAGAAAACACATAAGGAGAGAGAAAAGGACAGTAGTGATACAGAGATAGAAAACACATAAGGAGAGAGAAAAGGATAGTAGTGATACAGAGACAGAAAACACATAAGGAGAGAGAGAAGGACAGTAGTGATACAGAGATAGAAAACACATAAGGAGAGAGAAAAGGATAGTAGTGGTACAGAGATAAAAAACACATAAGGAAGAGAGAAAAGGATAGAAGTGATACAGAGATAGGAAACACATAAGGAAAGAGAGAAAAGGATAGTAGTGGTACAGAGATAGAAAACACATAAGGAAAGAGAAAAGGATAGAAGTGATACAGAGATAGAAAACACATAAGGAGAGAGAAAAGGATAGAAGTGATACAGAGATAGAAAACACATAAGGAGAGAGAAAAGGATAGTAGTGATACAGAAATAAAAAACATAAGGAGAGAGAAGGATAGTAGTGATACAGAGATAGAAAACACATAAGGAGAGAGAAAAGGATAGAAGTGATACAGGATAGTAGTGATACAGAAATAGAAAACATATTTTATGAGAGAGAAAAGGATAGAAGTGATACAGAGATAGAAAACACATAAGGAGAGAGAAAAGGATAGTAGTGATACAGAGATAGAAAACACATAAGGAGAGAGAAAGGATAGTAGTGATACAGAGATAGAAAACACATAAGGAGAGAGAAAAGGATAGTAGTGATACAGAAATAGAAAACACATAAGGAGAGAGAAAAGGATAGTAGTGATACAGAGATAGAAAACACATAAGGAAAGAGACAAGGATAGAAGTGATACAGAGATAGAAAACACATAAGGAGAGAGAAAAGGATAGTAGTGATACAGAGATAAAAACACATAAGGAAAGAGAGAAAAGGATAGTAGTGATACAGAGATAGAAAACACATGAGGAGAGAGAGAAGGACAGTAGTGATACAGAGATAGAAAACACATAAGGAGAGAGAAAAGGATAGTAGTGGTACAGAGATAAAAACACATAAGGAAAGAGAGAAAAGGATAGAAGTGATACAGAGATAGGAAACACATAAGGAAAGAGAGAAAGGATAGTAGTGGTACAGAGATAAAAAACAAATAAGGAAAGAGAGAAAAGGATAGTAGTGATACAGAGATAAAAAAACACATAAGGAAAGAGAGAAAAGGATAGAAGTGATACAGAGATAGAAAACACATAAGGAAAGAGAAAAGGATAGAAGTGATACAGAGATAGAAAACACATAAGGAGAGAGAAAAGGATAGTAGTGATACAGAGATAGAAACCCATAAGGAAAGAGAAAAGGATAGAAGTGATACAGAGATAGAAAACACATAAGGAGAGAGAAAAGGATAGAAGTGATACAGAGATAGAAAACACATAAGGAGAGAGAAAAGGATAGTAGTGATACAGAAATAAAAAACATAAGGAGAGAGAAAAGGATAGTAGTGATACAGAGATAGAAAACACATAAGGAGAGAGAAAAGGATAGAAGTGATACAGGATAGTAGTGATACAGAAATAGAAAACATATTTTATGAGAGAGAAAAGGATAGAAGTGATACAGAGATAGAAAACACATAAGGAGAGAGAAAAGGATAGTAGTGATACAGAGATAGAAAACACATAAGGAGAGAGAAAAGGATAGTTGTGATACAGAGATAGAAAACACATAAGGAGAGAGAAAAGGATAGTAGTGATACAGAAATAGAAAACACATAAGGAGAGAGAAAAGGATAGTAGTGATACAGAGATAGAAAACACATAAGGAAAGAGAAAAGGATAGAAGTGATACAGAGATAGAAAACACATAAGGAGAGAGAATAGGATAGTAGTGATACAGAGATAGAAAACACATAAGGAGAGAGAAAGGATAGTAGTGATACAGAGATAAAAAACAAATAAGGAAAGAGAGAAAGGATAGTAGTGATACAGAGATAAAAAAACACATAAGGAAAGAGAGAAAAGGATAGAAGTGATACAGAGATAGAAAACACATAAGGAAAGAGAAAAGGATAGAAGTGATACAGAGATAGAAAACACATAAGGAGAGAGAAAAGGATAGTAGTGATACAGAGATAGAAAACACATAAGGAAGAGAAAAGGATAGAAGTGATACAGAGATAGAAAACACATAAGGAGAGAGAAAAGGATAGAAGTGATACAGAGATAGAAAACACATAAGGAGAGAGAAAAGGATAGTAGTGATACAGAAATAAAAAACATAAGGAGAGAGAAAAGGATAGTAGTGATACAGAGATAGAAAACACATAAGGAGAGAGAAAAGGATAGAAGTGATACAGGATAGTAGTGATACAGAAATAGAAAACATATTTTATGAGAGAGAAAAGGATAGAAGTGATACAGAGATAGAAAACACATAAGGAGAGAGAAAAGGATAGTAGTGATACAGAGATAGAAAACACATAAGGAGAGAGAAAAGGATAGTAGTGATACAGAGATAGAAAACACATAAGGAGAGAGAAAAGGATAGTAGTGATACAGAAATAGAAAACACATAAGGAGAGAGAAAAGGATAGTAGTGATACAGAGATAGAAAACACATAAGGAAAGAGAAAAGGATAGAAGTGATACAGAGATAGAAAACATATAAGGAGAGAGAAAAGGATAGTAGTGATACAGAAATAGAAAACATATAAGGAGAGATAAAGGATAGTAGTGATACAGAGATAGAAAACACATAAGGAGAGAGAAAAGGATAGTAGTGATACAGAATAGAAAACATATAAGGAGAGAGAAAAGGATAGTAGTGATACAGAGACAGAAAACACATAAGGAGAGAGAAAAGGATAGTAGTGATACAGAAATAGAAAACATATCAGGAGAGAGAAAAAGATAGTAGTGATACAGAAATAGAAAAGATATAAGGAGAGAGAAAAGGATAGCAGTGATAAAGAAATAGAAAACACATAAGGAGAGAGAAAAGGATAGTAGTGATACAGAAATAGAAAACATATAAGGAGAGAGAAAAGGGTAGTAGTGATACAGAAATAGAAAACACATAAGGAGAGAGAAAAGGATAGTAGTGATACAGAAAAAGAAAACATATAAGGGGAGAGAAAAGGATAGTAGTGATACAGAAATAGAAAATACATAAGGAGAGAGAAAAGGATAGTAGTGATACAGAGATAGAAAACACATAAGGAGAGAGAAAAGAATTATAGTGATACAGAGATAAAAAACACATAAAGAAAGAGAAGAGGATAGTAGTGATACAGAGATAGAAAACACATAAGGAGAGAGAAAAGGACAGTAGTGATACAGAGATAGAAAACACATAAGGAGAGAGAAAAGGATAGTAGTGATACAGAGACAGAAAACACATAAGGAGAGAGAGAAGGACAGTAGTGATACAGAGATAGAAAACACATAAGGAGAGAGAAAAGGATAGTAGTGGTACAGAGATAAAAAAACACATAAGGAAAGAGAGAAAAGGATAGAAGTGATACAGAGATAGGAAACACATAAGGAAAGAGAGAAAAGGATAGTAGTGGTACAGAGATAGAAAACACATAAGGAAGAGAAAAGGATAGAAGTGATACAGAGATAGAAAACACATAAGGAGAGAGAAAAGATAGAAGTGATACAGAGATAGAAAACACATAAGGAGAGAGAAAAGGATAGTAGTGATACAGAAATAAAAAACATAAGGAGAGAGAAAAGGATAGTAGTGATACAGAGATAGAAAACACATAAGGAGAGAGAAAAGGATAGAAGTGATACAGGATAGTAGTGATACAGAAATAGAAAACATATTTTATGAGAGAGAAAAGGATAGAAGTGATACAGAGATAGAAAACACATAAGGAGAGAGAAAAGGATAGTAGTGATACAGAGATAGAAAATACATAAGGAGAGAGAAAAGGATAGTAGTGATACAGAGATAGAAAACACATAAGGAGAGAGAAAAGGATTATAGTGATACAGAGATAAAAAACACATAAAGAAAGAGAAGAGGATAGTAGTGATACAGAGATAGAAAACACATAAGGAGAGAGAAAAGGACAGTAGTGATACAGAGATAGAAAACACATAAGGAGAGAGAAAAGGATAGTAGTGATACAGAGACAGAAAACACATAAGGAGAGAGAGAAGGACAGTAGTGATACAGAGATAGAAAACACATAAGGAGAGAGAAAGGATAGTAGTGGTACAGAGATAAAAAACACATAAGGAAAGAGAGAAAAGGATAGAAGTGATACAGAGATAGGAAACACATAAGGAAAGAGAGAAAAGGATAGTAGTGGTACAGAGATAGAAAACACATAAGGAAGAGAAAAGGATAGAAGTGATACAGAGATAGAAAACACATAAGGAGAGAGAAAAGGATAGAAGTGATACAGAGATAGAAAACACATAAGGAGAGAGAAAAGGATAGTAGTGATACAGAAATAAAAAACATAAGGAGAGAGAAAAGGATAGTAGTGATACAGAGATAGAAAACACATAAGGAGAGAGAAAAGGATTATAGTGATACAGGATAGTAGTGATACAGAAATAGAAAACATATTTTATGAGAGAGAAAAGGATAGAAGTGATACAGAGATAGAAAACACATAAGGAGAGAGAAAAGGATAGTAGTGATACAGAGATAGAAAACACATAAGGAGAGAGAAAGGATAGTAGTGATACAGAGATAGAAAACACATAAGGAGAGAGAAAAGGATAGTAGTGATACAGAAATAGAAAACACATAAGGAGAGAGAAAAGGATAGTAGTGATACAGAGATAGAAAACACATAAGGAAAGAGACAAGGATAGAAGTGATACAGAGATAGAAAACATATAAGGAGAGAGAAAAGGATAGTAGTGATACAGAGATAAAAAACACATAAGGAAAGAGAGAAAAGGATAGTAGTGATACAGAGATAGAAAACACATGAGGAGAGAGAGAAGGACAGTAGTGATACAGAGATAGAAAACACATAAGGAGAGAGAAAAGGATAGTAGTGGTACAGAGATAAAAACACATAAGGAAAGAGAGAAGGATAGAAGTGATACAGAGATAAAAAACAAATAAGGAAAGAGAGAAAAGGATAGTAGTGATACAGAGATAAAAAAACACATAAGGAAAGAGAGAAAAGGATAGAAGTGATACAGAGATAGAAAACACATAAGGAAAGAGAAAAGGATAGAAGTGATACAGAGATAGAAAACACATAAGGAGAGAGAAAAGGATAGTAGTGATACAGAGATAGAAAATACATAAGGAGAGAGAAAAGGATAGTAGTGATACAGAGATAGAAAACACATAAGGAGAGAGAAAAGGATTATAGTGATACAGAGATAAAAAACACATAAAGAAAGAGAAGAGGATAGTAGTGATACAGAGATAGAAAACACATAAGGAGAGAGAAAAGGACAGTAGTGATACAGAGATAGAAAACACATAAGGAGAGAGAAAAGGATAGTAGTGATACAGAGACAGAAAACACATAAGGAGAGAGAGAAGGACAGTAGTGATACAGAGATAGAAAACACATAAGGAGAGAGAAAAGGATAGTAGTGGTACAGAGATAAAAAAACACATAAGGAAAGAGAGAAAAGGATAGAAGTGATACAGAGATAGGAAACACATAAGGAAAGAGAGAAAAGGATAGTAGTGGTACAGAGATAGAAAACACATAAGGAAAGAGAAAAGGATAGAAGTGATACAGAGATAGAAAACACATAAGGAGAGAGAAAAGGATAGAAGTGATACAGAGATAGAAAACACATAAGGAGAGAGAAAAGGATAGTAGTGATACAGAAATAAAAAACATAAGGAGAGAGAAAAGGATAGTAGTGATACAGAGATAGAAAACACATAAGGAGAGAGAAAAGGATTATAGTGATACAGGATAGTAGTGATACAGAAATAGAAAACATATTTTATGAGAGAGAAAAGGATAGAAGTGATACAGAGATAGAAAACACATAAGGAGAGAGAAAAGGATAGTAGTGATACAGAGATAGAAAACACATAAGGAGAGAGAAAGGATAGTAGTGATACAGAGATAGAAAACACATAAGGAGAGAGAAAAGGATAGTAGTGATACAGAAATAGAAAACACATAAGGAGAGAGAAAAGGATAGTAGTGATACAGAGATAGAAAACACATAAGGAAAGAGACAAGGATAGAAGTGATACAGAGATAGAAAACATATAAGGAGAGAGAAAAGGATAGTAGTGATACAGAGATAAAAAACACATAAGGAAAGAGAGAAAAGGATAGTAGTGATACAGAGATAGAAAACACATGAGGAGAGAGAGAAGGACAGTAGTGATACAGAGATAGAAAACACATAAGGAGAGAGAAAAGGATAGTAGTGGTACAGAGATAAAAAACACATAAGGAAAGAGAGAAAAGGATAGAAGTGATACAGAGATAAAAAACAAATAAGGAAAGAGAGAAAAGGATAGTAGTGATACAGAGATAAAAAAACACATAAGGAAAGAGAGAAAAGGATAGAAGTGATACAGAGATAGAAAACACATAAGGAAAGAGAAAAGGATAGAAGTGATACAGAGATAGAAAACACATAAGGAGAGAGAAAAGGATAGAAGTGATATAGGATAGTAGTGATACAGAAATAGAAAACATATTTTATGAGAGAGAAAAGGATAGAAGTGATACAGAGATAGAAAACACATAAGGAGAGAGAAAAGGATAGTAGTGATACAGAGATAGAAAACACATAAGGAGAGAGAAAAGGATAGTTGTGATACAGAGATAGAAAACACATAAGGAGAGAGAAAAGGATAGTAGTGATACAGAAATAGAAAACACATAAGGAGAGAGAAAAGGATAGTAGTGATACAGAGATAGAAAACACATAAGGAAAGAGAAAAGGATAGAAGTGATACAGAGATAGAAAACACATAAGGAGAGAGAAAAGGATAGTAGTGATACAGAGATAGAAAACACATAAGGAGAGAGAAAGGATAGTAGTGATACAGAGATAGAAAACACATAAGGAGAGAGAAAAGGATAGTAGTGATACAGAAATAGAAAACACATAAGGAGAGAGAAAAGGATAGTAGTGATACAGAGATAGAAAACACATAAGGAAAGAGACAAGGATAGAAGTGATACAGAGATAGAAAACACATAAGGAGAGAGAAAAGGATAGTAGTGATACAGAGATAAAAAACACATAAGGAAAGAGAGAAAAGGATAGTAGTGATAAAGAGATAGAAAACACATGAGGAGAGAGAGAAGGACAGTAGTGATACAGAGATAGAAAACACATAAGGAGAGAGAAAAGGATAGTAGTGGTACAGAGATAAAAAACACATAAGGAAAGAGAGAAAAGGATAGAAGTGATACAGAGATAGGAAACACATAAGGAAAGAGAGAAAAGGATAGTAGTGGTACAGAGATAAAAAACAAATAAGGAAAGAGAGAAAAGGATAGTAGTGATACAGAGATAAAAAAACACATAAGGAAAGAGAGAAAAGGATAGAAGTGATACAGAGATAGAAAACACATAAGGAAAGAGAAAAGGATAGAAGTGATACAGAGATAGAAAACACATAAGGAGAGAGAAAAGGATAGTAGTGATACAGAGATAAAAAACACATAAGGAAAGAGAAAAGGATAGAAGTGATACAGAGATAGAAAACACATAAGGAGAGAGAAAAGGATAGAAGTGATACAGAGATAGAAAACACATAAGGAGAGAGAAAAGGATAGTAGTGATACAGAAATAAAAAACATAAGGAGAGAGAAAAGGATAGTAGTGATACAGAGATAGAAAACACATAAGGAGAGAGAAAAGGATAGAAGTGATACAGGATAGTAGTGATACAGAAATAGAAAACATATTTTATGAGAGAGAAAAGGATAGAAGTGATACAGAGATAGAAAACACATAAGGAGAGAGAAAAGGATAGTAGTGATACAGAAATAGAAAACACATAAGGAGAGAGAAAAGGATAGTAGTGATACAGAGATAGAAAACACATAAGGAAAGAGAAAAGGATAGAAGTGATACAGAGATAGAAAACACATAAGGAGAGAGAAAAGGGTAGTAGTGATACAGAGATAAAAACACATAAGAAAGAGAGAAAAGGATAGTAGTGATACAGAGATAGAAAACACATAAGGAGAGAGAAAAAGATAATAGTGATACAGAAATAGAAAACATATAAGGAGAGAGAAAAGGATAGTAGTGATACAGAAATAGAAAACATATAAGGAGAGAGAGAAAATGATAGTAGTGATACAGAAATAGAAAACACATAAGGAGAGAGAGAAAATGATAGTAGTGATACAGAAATAGAAAACATGTAAGGAAAGAGAAAAGGATAGTAGTGATACAGAGATAGAAACACATAAGGGGAGGGAAAAGGATAGTAGTTGTAGAAAGGGGGGGAAGGGAAAATTAGTTCTACATTACAATAAATGTTCTGTTTTCATAGCCAAACACTTGGTGGCTGTCTTCTAGTAGAGGGAAGGGAGGTTGTGATCAGTGTATTTTTGGGATGGTCAAATGGAGCAAAGCTCCATGTGTGGACAGCAGAAAATCAAGTAATTCTGGGAAACTTTGTGGGTAGAGAGAGAGAGAGAGGATGACGTTGCTAAACTGAACAGGGGAGAGAAAGAATACAAGGCCAGTAGCTAACAAAACTATCCCACCAAATTGAGCTCGCAGTCACTTAGTTTTGAGAACTACATATATAGTTAGAGTGCTGGAAAAGGATAGAAACTTTTAAACTGCCTTTACAAAGACCTCAACAAAGCATGTAGATTAATAGGGTTAGTTAACAAGTTTGGTGTGCAGTGATGATGATCCTAACACAACATAATATAACACCATTAAAAATTAATAAACGGAAGGATGAGTAAGAAACTAACCTTGTCTGTAATGGTAGCTATGTATCTTTTAATTTCATTCTCTGAGGGAAACTGGGTAACCTTCTTCACCATCCACTTAACAACCTTGATATGTCCACGCCTGAAGGCAGCCATTAGACATGAAACTTTACGATTGTCTTGGCTGTCAATATCTGCATCTGCTTGGACTAGTAAAGATACCACATCACTATGGCCCCCTGTCAATAAAGCATTCACACAGAAATTGGTTATATGTTTTATAAATGAAATTCAGTTCATGAAAGAATATTTTCCTGCTATTTAAAAGAATATAATGCTGAGATTTTTAAAAAACAATTAGGTAAGAAGCAACAATAGTAGGTGTGAGCTCCCTTGACAAGGTTGTGAGGCTCACCCAAAACTGTAATGTATGGCGAATTATAAAACAGGTCCTGAGCAAAGTCTTATGCTTAATAACAAAGACTGTTAGACACAGAGTCTAGAATTTTAGCCTTATTACGAGTTTGACTCAAAAGGACAACAGACAGATTAAAAAAAAAATTCATGTATATTATTTTTTCACACACAACAACCTCTTTTATAGCAAAAGCTTGTTTCTGGGATCTGTTGGGAATAAAGGCCACATGTCCAAATCAGAGCCATGTAGTACGAGTTACAATTTGTATTCTAACCTGGATATAACAATTCTTGACTACAATCAGAACATCCACCTGATTGACATACACCAGGTATTTAATCCACCATTGAAGAGTTTTTAAAAAGACTAAATCATTGTGACATGATGCAGTTTTACTGATCATTTAGTTGTAAAACCAGCTCTACATTTCTGTGCAAGATTGTGGTACTTTTAACTTTCTAAACTAACCTTACCCCACATTGCACTAGAAACTAAAGCAGAACAAATGAGCTGAAGGTCATTTTTTTTTATTAAAAAGCTAACTAATCCACATAATTCTTTAAAATGTTACCATGAGTTTCAGCCAAAAATATTCTTGATATTTATCTACAATGGCAGATATGGTGAAATATTTCATATGAACTTACCATTGCAAGCAAGCCACAATGGAGAATTGCCTTTCTTATTTTTCACATCCACTGAAGCTCCCCTGAATTAGAATATTACAATAAACTTATGACAACTCAAACACGTTTAACAAATCTTTGATATTACTTATATGTGTTTTATAAGACTGCAACAAATTAGATGAACTTTAGTAAGTTTGTTAATAGTTTCTGTCCTAATAATTAATAACTTGCACTTTACCAATATCAGTGGTTAGTGAACTAAGTGAACTAACATCACTGTACTAGGACGGGGCCGCGATAGCTCAATGGTTAGTGAACTGGACTACAAAGGACAAGAGGTAGGGTTCGATCCCAACTGACAGCTTCCGGTTCACCCAGCCTTTAATGGGTACCAGATTTTTTTCTGGGAAAGTAAAGCGGCACGGGCGTAATACCGACCACATTACCCCAAAAATCATGTGCTGAAAGTCTGTAAAATTTATGGTCACTAACACCATATTTCCTATACGCCACTTGGCGTGACGGGAGTACTTTACTTTTTTTTTTTTTTTTTTAACTTTACCAATTGGAGATTTCATGAGACTAAAAGAAAGTAGCTTCACCATAAAAAGCAACTGAAAAGATGGTCATTTAATAAAAAGAAAGAAAACAAAAAGGAATAATACACGAACACCATCAGTTTAAATGTGCAGCACTTAGATGTGAATCTCAGCAACATACATTTAATCCCACATTACGATACCATTGTAAAAATGACCACATCAAAACATAAAGTTCTTCAAAATTTGACATTCTGCTGTGCGGTCTAACCACCACCACTACCACCTCTCCGTGTACCTTCCTAATTAAAGAGAAGGTCAATTTCATTGACCCCTAAGAATTGGATTTGTTTCTATTGAGGTAGGAATCCCCCACCGTTACAATTTAAGTGGTAGTAATTTTTACTATGGTATCATAAATACAGTCACAGATAGGTATTGTAATTAAGGGTTAAGGAAAAAATAAATTGAACGCCTCTTCCATTTTTTGGCTTTGAAAGTTGGCAAAAGATGCTGCCCTCCTGTTGTTAGTTGAATAACTTGAGTAGCTAGATGCACGGCCTGACTCTCGTTAGCAGTAAATTTATTATTTTTTTAAATATAAGACAGGGTTAGAAACACACTGCTACAGTAGACATAATAAAACACAAAAAATTGTTTTGTTTATTTGCTTTGCGTTCACCAGCTTGATATCTCTAGTGAAGTCATGAGGAACTGAATTTTGCGTGAATATCACTTTTTCCTATTTTTCACACTGGCAGCCATGTGCTCAGGTGTCCACCACCATACAGGCAGATATTCTCAGACTTCATAGACTACTCTCATATTTTTATCATCGAGAGTTTTGGGTAGATTGTTCCTCTTAATTTTGCCAGTGCAGCAGTTATTCCTTTAGCCTATTCATTTTGATTTCCAACTGCCAAAGGTTCTTTGACAAGAGTGAAATGCACATGAGACCTCCTGTTTTTCGTTGTTTTCTAAAAGGGCATAGGATCTCACTACTCAGAGACAAATGGAGGGTAAAGCAAAGGATTCGATTTATTTTTTAAAACTTTCCACTGCCTGTGGTGACAATCGAACCTGGGACCTTTTTGTCTAGAGGCCGACGTCTTACCTCTAGACCAACCTGCCCCCTTACATATGTAAATTAATCATTTCAGCTTTACATTAATATCTTTCCTCAATTTAAGTGTAGCACACATTTGTGATTCTATGAAGTTAACTTGAGCTACAGTAGTTAATTTTTGGAAGGCATCATCTCAGCCACACTTGTCACAAACAAAAAGACTGGATTGACCACACATACAGATATTATTTTATTTTAAGCATAACAATGACGGTGACAATGTGTGATCTATTGTTGCTATATTTCTTTTAACCTACCTGTGCAAGAGTAATTCAACAAATCTGTAGTGTCCCTTGTCAGCAGCAATAGTAAGTGCTGTATCCCTAGATGATGGTACAGGAGGAGCATTCACATCAGCACCCTTGTCCAAAAGAACTCTGCCCACTTCTACATAGCCACCAGAAGCTGCTTCCATCAAAGGTGTCAGACCAGTCTAGTGAAGCAAAGACATATTCCCATGTAAACACACAAGAAGAATGCTACATTGTTTTATGGGTAGATTTAACATCAAATTTATCAGTTGCCAGGATATTCTTCAAGAGATAGCAACAGTTTTAAGATATAGAAAGACACCACACACTAAAATAAATAAATAATTTTTTTCTTTTAAATGCAGTGTTCACAAAATATTATAATTCAGCTAATTGTTTTGCTTCCTTGCATGACTGTAACAAAAGGTAAATTCCACAACTGTGAATGCACTAAATTTGTCACAGCACCACGTTTCATTAAAATGTTACTTTTTAGACAAAAGCTATTTTTAAGCAGTAATGATATCAAATAAGAAGTGAAGCTCCAATCTCTAAGGTCACAGAAAGGTGATTTTTGTTTGGTTTGGAAAGGTGATCAATTTTGTTTTCTCATCCACTATTCAGTGCTAAAGATATACATATTTCACTCGCTCATGTAAGCAGTAAAAAAAAAAAAGAAGACATTCTTTTATTGAAGCAATACAACTCCATTATCTCTGTGAATGTGTGAAAGCCTAATAATTAAACAGGGACTAAATTTAGTGACTTAAAAATATTTATTTAGACCTCAAAATTTAACTCACTTGTTATTAGTGCCTACAGAATAATATTTGGTGTCCTACATATTAAATGATACAACTCTCATAGCAACTGTTAAATTTGAGATTTGTTTACACACCAATACAATTTTATGATTTATGAGAGTAAGTGACAGTTTGACAATTTTACATGGTCTAATTTTCATAATTTTTAATAGGCATTCAATGGTAGAGGTAGTGGATGGTGTTGTGGGAGCAGCCGACAAGTAGTGCTGGTTATGGTCCCCACTCCATGATGGCAGGCAGAGGATCTCATGTATAGAGACAATGGCTGCGATCTCTGACTAGTACAGTCACTGCCAAGAAGGAAAGGAATGGTAAACTACCTTCTTATATTGCCTAGCATAATTATGTCAAAAAACAACTTAATATCTGCAGCTAACGATGTTAAAACAAGTACAACACGTCAAATACTAGGGCACAATAATAACATCAGATGGAAGATGCACCACGGAAATAAAAAGCAGAATATCTCAGGCCAAAATAGCATTTCAGGAAATGAAAAATATCTTATGCAACAAATCTATGTCAATAGAAATGAGAAAGAGGGTTCATCGTGCTATATAGAACCAATTCTGACCTATGGAAACAAATCATGGACAGTAGACAAACAAATGAAAAGACGATTAGAGGCCACAGAGATGGGATTTCTCAGAAGAATGTTGAAGTTCCCTGGACAGCTAAAAAAGACCAATGAGGAAGTTCTCAAAGAGGCCAACACAAAAAGGCAGCTCCTAAAAAACATCAGAAAGAAACAATCAACATTTTTTGGTCACATCATGAGAAGAGGAAAGTTAGAATACGTGGATACAACTGGCAAAATGAAAGGAAAGAGAGATCGTGGACGACAAAGAGAGAAAATACTGGATAGCTTGGTGTCATGGCATGGAAAGCAGTCAGCAACAGAACTGATATGATGCACTGTAGATAGAAGATTGTGGAAGGACATGATCGCCTATGCCAACCAGTATGGCACATGATGATGATGACTGGTAGAGGTATTTTATTTATTATTTCCTCATTGTGGTAGGGTAATAGTTGCCAATAAAAGAAATATCAACCAGTGTAAATATTATCAACATCATCATCAGGAAGCATGCCAGATAGCGTAAGCGATCCTCTCTCTCCACATCTCTCAGTCCTTCATGCATATCATAACTTCGGTCTGTAATCTTTTATTATGGGATTTGGATAAGCAGTTAAATATTCAACACTCATCATCATCAGGTACTAGGCCTACTGGCGTAGGTGATCATGTCTCTCCACAATTTTCTATCTCGGCAGCTATTTACAACTAACTACAACATTAAAAAGTTTTAAATAATGTGTTGGTGTGCAAAAAAGATAAGATCTTTTAGGTTGGCATGTGGCTTTGTTTGCTGATTTGTTGAACATGGAGCACAATTTCAAGAGCTTCGCGCATGAGATGTGTGATCATTTTATGTATAATTTGTGGAAAAAGAACATAGAACTTTAACTACAAAAGAAATAAGAAAAGAAAGAAAAAAGCCAATATTATATAAAATATACGTAAGATATTTATTTTTAATTTTTTGACATAAAACAGTGATGATGTGGAGGCAATTAACAACAATGTAGGAGATGTCATAGGAGGCTGTGTACTGTATGGAGATCTAAGGTCGCTGGCAGTTATCTCAGGTTAAAATCCTAGCTTGTAATAGCACAAACATTTGGAATAGATATGTTGTTATTTTAGCAAATCTGTACAAACTGATAAAGACAAGAATAATAAAAATGTAGCATTCGAACCATGACATAAATGAAATAACTACTTGCTAAGATTACCATATCACCAGAATCAGTTACTGTTTTCTTTGACAGCAAAAAATATATAATAAATTTGAAACCCACAGTGAAAACTTTCATCATCATCGAGTGCCATCTCCGTATCGAAGGTTGGCTACCATGGTACGCCATTCTGCACTGCCTCTTGCTTTGATGGTGCAGGTTGTCATAGGCTGAGTTGTCCATCTTTTTATGTTACTCATCCATGTTAATCTTTAAGAGTTAAGACTGCATCGTAAAATCTTTACATAACAGAAAATTGCATCGATGGTTTCCATTGGTCTGGGCAACATCTTCTTTAACTATTGCAGGATTTTCTGACCTAGAATATTAAAACTAAGATGCAAAATGCTCTCAAGAAGCATTATCTTTTCACATATGCTGCAGTTAATTTTGTAGCCATTAATACTTCAAGTTAGGTATGTTACATGTTTATGACTTTACATTATAATTTTTTTCAGGAAAGAAAATTAAAATAAATTTTTGAGTCAAATATAATCTACCACAACTCAAAATTTTCGAGTAGCACTATAAAACTGAAGAGATTATACCACATGAAAGCTACTTGTACCAACTAAGAGAAAGGTACAAGAAACACTTAATGTCAATGAAACAATACATACATAAGTGTGTAGATACCTTAGCCCGATGTTCAATGTTGGCTTTCCGATCAACAAGGAGACTAACCACTTCATGCCGACCTTGAAAGCATGCCAGGGTTAGAGCTGTATTTCGATTTGTCTCAATCTGTGCATTGATATCACTGCCTTGATCCAGTAGGAGTTTTACTGCTGCTGTATGCCCATTCATGGCTGCCAGCATTAGCGGAGAAATGCCCAGCTTGCTACCAGTCCTGTTTGAAATATTGAAAAATTCAACATTCACAGAAGTCACATGGTGAAGCAGCTAGAGCACTCAACCTTTTGTTGACCAGGGGGTTTGGGTTTAATTCCCAACAGGGACAGAATTTTTCCTGACAGACACAGCTTCAGTCTTCACCATCCTCTGAAAAAAAATGGGTACCAGAGGATGCCTTACATGATACTAATCATACCACTCACAAGTATGCTAAAGGTCATGGAAAAATAATTGGTTCTAACACCATATTCTCTAATGACGAATACCCTTTTACTTCATCTTCTACCTTTAAGCTCCCTGTGGAGCATATGTCTTCTACAAACACTTTCCAAAGCCGTTCTGTTTCTTGCCATTCTTTTAAGATCATTATTCCATGTCTTCCCTATCATCTTCATCTCTGCTTCCATCTGTCTTCTCCATGAATATTTTGGTATTCCGCTTTGTCTTTTTTCTTGGGGATTCCAAAAAAGGCCCTGTTGTGTAATACTCTCAGCTGACTTCTGCAGTGTGCGTCCTATCCAGCGCCCTTTTACTATTCCACTTTTAATAACTTGTTACACTAATACAATAAATATAACCCACTATGATGGCATACATCTTCTTTGTTCATCACTATGAAAAGGGAATTTGTAGTATTAGGAAGTAGTTTACAGTCAAGGTGCAATATCAGTACTTTTAGAGCTGACACATCTTATCTGTCTACATCACTACATATTTTCAAGGCCAGGATAATCATCATTTGGCTGGGCTGAGTAGTCAGTTTCCAGAACCAGCATATAGAGGAGGCAGAGTACTGTTTGATTCAATGTTCAAATAGGTCATCCCAGGTCACTGACAGATGTCTGCCTATTCATTACAACCTGATCCTTGATGATGTTCAATTAGTGAACAAAGTATAAGCGAGCAGTAATTTCTTTCTGATTCTATTCTAATTCTAATTTAATAAATTATATAGAATTATAGAATAAATGAAATAAAATTATAGTATATTATAGAATAAATTAATAGAATCAGAACAGCTAAGGCAGCAATGTCTTTCAGAAGCCTTGAAAAGTTGTGGAAATCAAAACTCATCAGCACAAACACAAAACTGAGACTATTCAAATCAAAAGTACTATCTACCCTAACATGTGAGAACTGGAAAACAACAAGAGACTTAGAAACAAAGTTGAATGCATTCGAAAATAAATGTCTAAGGAAAATACTTGGTATAGCATGGAATGAATTCAAAACAAACGAGGAAATTAGAGAAATCGCCAATCAACCACTAATATCTTCAGTAATCAAGAAAAGACGATGATCATATGTTGGACATGTGATGAGGAGAGATAATAACTGAATAACAAAGCAAGCTCTCATGTGGGAAACAACAGGTAAGAGGAAAAGAGGCCGACCCAGAGAGACACTGAGAAGAACATTAATCAAAGAGGCATGAGCAGCAGGAATTGGCTCCCTCAATGAGATCGAGCTGCTTGCACATAACAGAGACAAATGGCGAGATTTGATAAAATATCTTTAGAAGGATTGAAAACTGCTAGAATAAAAATTTAGATAAGAGAAAGAGTATCTGGGTCTATGCCCTATGGGCCGGCTATGGCTCGAAAGGTCAATAAATAGATAGATACTTTCTTTGGTCCACTAGCACTGGAGATGTTTCAATTTGGCCAGGAGTTATTTGATTATATCAGAATGCCCATTTGCAGAGAATCAATAACGATTTTTTTTTTCCCCCCACTAAATTTGACTGAAACATTACACCAACAGGGCAATAGTCAATAAAATTATACTAAATAAAACAGATGTAAAATATAAGTTCAAGCAGATATAAGTAATATCTCAGGATTACTAGTTGAACATTTTATGGGCTGCAAACTAATACAATGCTCCAAACAGAAGCAGAAAAATCACTACAAGAGAAAGAAGATTCAGACAGGACAGCCTCGCACAAAAACAACATACATTAAAAGATATGAACTTCATTTAATCCACAAATAAGAAGTGAGAAAAAAAGAATAGAAGTTTTAAAAAAAAAGAGAAAAAAAAAGGCAAGCAAGTACAATTTTATTGATGAGAAATAAAAACATATGAGCGCCAGCATGAGTATTTTAAATGAGAATGTGACAATGAAATCTCATTAAGGATATGACAAGTCTGAATCATTTGGCATGATTGTACACGAAGATATAGGTTAAATGTTTGTTTAACCAATGATATATGCTTTCATCATCAGCTGAAGGGGACTAGACTATTCTAGTTTGTCCACAGAACCAGTTTAATTGTAGTTAGAAATTCCCCATATCCGCACCAACACTTGTAACAGCATTTCCCAAAATGAATCGATAAATTCTGTTGACAAGGTAGCTCCGTGCATGTCCTACACAACAGCATAAGCAATGATTCCAAACCTCCTTAGTCAACTCTTATGACACGCATGGATAACAGTGGCTCTATTCTTTTCTCCCTTAATTTGGAGGCCCTGGTAGCCACACAAGGACTAGACACCTATACCTAAGGCTATGTGCAGAAAGCAACGAATTCAAATTGTTTCATGGATAATTTAAAAAATTTTAAAAAATAGGCAGATTGCCAAAAAGATTACAACAGAAAATACAGTAAGCTTTATTAAACTAGCCTTGTTTTTGTCCATGAAGTTTACACATTTGGATTGTTAAAGAATTGGTATGCTCACCGTGAATTAATTTCTGCATTATAGTTGAGAAGTAACCTGATGATGTTGACATAACCTCCAGAGGCAGCCAGACTGAGGGGAGTATAGTCGGATACATTCCGATGCTCTTTGTTAGCCCCCCGATTCAGTAACAACTCCACGACCTGATAAAAATATGATTTAGTAATAACTTCACAGTCTGAGCCAATAATGATATAATTTCACTTTCAGTTAGCTACTAAAATTATTTGTAAAATAAACATTGGCAAAATATCCTTTATTTCAGAACAAAATTGAACATTTCTAAATTACCTCCTTACCATTACTAAAGAAAATTGTAGCTTACTTGACAGAATTTAAACACATGGATGGTATTGTCTACTGGTACTCTACCTCAAATCTGCCACCTGAACAGGCCAGTGATAGTGCAGTATCTTTAGTTCTCTCAGACTGGGCCTCAATATCTGCATTGTGCTCCAAAAGAATCTCCACAACATCCACATGACCAGCTGTAGCTGAGAGAATGAGTGGTGTAAACCCTGAAACAGCCAAATCAAGAAAGAGTTATGCAGCGCAAGAAGAAAACAATGTACGACATCAGAGGGAAAAAGTTCTGTCCCAGAATTCTTCAGATAGATAGAACTGGTGTGATAAAACATTAAATAAGGGGTCAAGGTAGTCTAGAGGTACAATGTTGGCCTCAGGGTAGGATGGATCTGGTTTCAAAATCCGCCAGAAGTGGTGATTTATTAATTTTTTTTAAATATGAAAAATTAATCCGTTATTTCTTTATGACGTTGCCCTCCCCTGATCTCTTGGGTAAGGAGATCCGATGTCTAAGTCCTCTCAGAAAACGGCAATAAACAGGAGGTCCCGAGTACACTCAAGCAAGAACCTTAGGCAGTTAAAATAAAAAAAGAGTAGGCCATAAATATGGTCACTGTCCGGGCAAAGTTGTCAGCAGAAACCTACACGCAACATGGATCCCAGAGAGTGCTCCCAGGAAAGGAGTGTGTGCATGTGGACCACGATTCTTCTCAGATTTTCTTTAGGGGTATATCAGAGCACCTATGAATTCATTCAGTGTGCAGTTATGATGATCCTAACAACAACATTAAATAAGAGAAATTTTAAGGAGCCAAAAAATTTCACATATTTTGTCATTCATGGATGATTTCAATTTTCAGTACTTTATCTCCTGGCTATATATTTAACATAAGTACACCATGCTCATTTCTGTTATATTAATTTTTTTTTAGATTAATATGAGGTTCATTAAATTATTTCTGATATGTAAAAAGATATAGGTTTTTACTTCACTCTCAATGGAAAAACAAACATCTTTTTCATTACCAAAGAACCAAACTTGCACCTACCAGATTGGAAAACATGGAGTCCAGACTAATCACTCCCATAAACCTCAATGGTATGAAAATATAACATTTAACTTTTTTTTTGTTAAAACTTTCACCTTTAGACCAAGTAAGTCTATGGTCCAAGTTAAAAGTAAACACTGCAAGTCAGTTAAGGGGAAATGCGTTACTGAAAAACACACATTTTGCAATTTTTTTCCAAGTTTTCACTTTTTGGTGTCTTGCATACAATAACATTCCCGTGAGTTACCTGGACCTCATTATGAGGAAAGTAAAGAATAGTAACTCTGTGACCTTCCAGGCATGTCGTAAGAGGCGACTAAGGAGTTTGATTGATGGCTTGACAAGCTGTCATTGTAAAAAAGTATTGTTATGGAAACAGAGCCATAGATTTTAGAGCAGCGATCTCTGCAATATGTGCTATTTTGGCACGCTAGGTTTCTGTTTTTGATATTGTGGTTCTGCCCTATGTGCTGTCTTCGGCTCGAAAGGACAATAGATAGATAGATACATTAACATGTCTACTTTCATATTTTATAACATTTTTTCACAGAAGATAGAACTGTTATATTTTAAAAAGTGTTTTTGTACACCCACCAAAGTATGCTTGTTTTGATCGGACAAAAGTGAAAAAATTGTACTTTTGACACCTTAGCAATCATTTTCCTTTTTTTTACATGAACACCGATATATTTGGTACCAATTGATAGGGAATTCTTTGCCCTACATTTTGACAGGCCTACCTTGCTTCTATATTTAGAAATGATTCGCTTGAAAAGAAAATTCTGGGGATTTCCTCTGACAGAACATGTAGTCTGCAAAATTGATTAGACCATTGGTCGAAACCGATCACGTGATACACATTTTCCAAGATGGCTGTTGTTGATATTGTTTTATGAATAAGAAGTGGTCTTGAAGAAAACATAGTTCGTTCTAAAAAATCTACTCTTAGGTCGGCTCCTAAAGGAGAGTTAAGGATAAATAAACATCTTAAATATTCTCGAGATTGCAGAGGAAAGCAAGCAATAGTTAATTTGGTAAGAAATAGCTCTAGAGATGACAGCATTTTGACATCACCAAGCTCTTCAGCGCAAGCCATGTTGCCCATGAATGATGGAGGAAGCTTTGAATGTGTTTATTCCTGAGACTCAGACTGCAGCTAATCTGATTAAAACACGTAATCAGATGAAATGAGAAGCATATGAAGCAGTAAAGATGGATGCTTCTTCAATCACAGAGCAGGCATAGATAATTCCATCGGGTTAACAAAGCGCCATTGTAGATTTGAGTGCATTGAACAAAATGATTGAGAGGCTTCTTTGTCCTCAGTGCCAACAAAAGTCTTTGTGCTTCAAAAGTGACAGAAAGAAACCCAAAGGACCAGCAGTGCATGGCTATGTGTTTTGTAGCACATGTGTGGAAATGGTGGAAGGGACAAATGGTTTCTTGGCAGAGAACGAAGGAGAGAAAGACTGTATTGAACAGGCAAGCTGTATTTGCAGCATTGATAGGTGGGCAGGGTGCAAATTCCTTCAACAATTTTAATGAAATGTTAAATCTGCAAGGTATGCACCATAAGACATTCCAAAGAAAAGCAAATCTTCTTCTAATAATTTGTTGCAAGACTTCAGGAGTCTTATCTTCACAGAAGCTGCAACTCATGTTTCCACACTTACATGCTTTGCAGGCTGGCATTTCACCTGACAGTAAGGCAGTCATGGATATAACTAATAGTTTGTCAAATTGTATTTCTAACAAGATCATTAACCTGGCTTGATGGAGGTTGAAGCTGCACGACTACCTTGGAGCAGGAGTGAAAAGCTACACAAACTACGCTACACTACATTATTATCTGATGAGAACTCCAAAAACCTTCAATGCACTACTCAGTCTCAAGCTTTATGAAGAAAAGATAATAAAAAATGAAGAGTGTATCAATCATGTGAGTTAAAGGCTTGGGACAGCTGTAAGAAATTTGGTATCCAATTGCAAGAAAAGAGGCATCACCCTTGGAGGACGTGGCCATGGTCAGCTTATGCAAAACACTATCAATAGGCTGACCATATATTACTACACACGATGATGATATTACTACCGATAAGGGGGCCATGTGACAGTAGGAAAATGAGGAAAGCTGTGCTTGCTTCTCTCTACCATGGCTATTCAACTGACACACAGCCCACACATCAATATTGTCCTCAGGCCGGCTCAGGGTGAAGAGTCCTGGTGTTTTTTTCCAGCAGGCTGTAGCTCGGCATCAGGAACCTGGTCCACATGCCAAGCTGGTGCACACCCCTCTTAACTGAGAAAAAACAGGATGTGCACCTGAAACCAATCTATGACAGACTGACTGACGATGAATTACTCTGCAGGTGTGTGTCTCATATGACACAAAAATGCCAATGAGTCGCTGCATCGCCACATATGGAGTTGGTGCACAAAAGCAAAGTTTGCTGCACGCCGCAGAGTGGAATTTGCTGTCCTGACATCCATCAGAGAGTTTAATTTTGGTGCAATAGCAGCATAGGACACAGCCAGTTTTTTTTTTATTTGCTAAGGGCTCAAACATGAAGAGGCTAGGGGCGAGTAGGAAGCAAAAGAGGGAGATGAATAGTGAAAAGCAGAAAAGGGAGATGGCCAACAAATGCCGACAAATTGTGAGAGCAGCTCGAATGAAGCTCCAGGAGGAACTTGCCAGACTAGAAGGTGGCCCAGCATATGCTGCGGGCCAGACTTAATTATAGAGTATGTTGTCAATTGTGTTATTTTAGAAAATTAAATTACTTTAGCTGTACGTTTTCAATCTCTAAGTATGTTTGTTTTCTTTTTTTCTTGTTTTTCTCCGTTTTCTATTTTCGCCATACATGCTTTACATGAATTGAGATATCTCAGGAACTATCTATCCAAATCTCATGAAACTTTGCACAGTTGCACTCTGATATGATATGAATGGACTAATAATAAGATTTTGTTGAGAGTACATAGGATTCTCCTGTTCAGTTGCCATGCCAGCGTAGTGTGCGTCCTATCAATCGCCATCGTCTTCGCTGTATCTCTTTATCCACTGGTATTTGACCGGTACATTTCCATAATTCCACGTTAGTGACTTTGTCCTGCCATTTCCATACCTTTATTCTGCGCAAGCATCCATTAATGAAAGTCTCATTAGGATGACCACAAATAAACCCCCCCCCCCCCCCCCCAAAAAAAAAATGATTGATAATGTATTGAGACAAAAGCATACCCTTTTTATCCCGGTGTTCTATATCAGCTCCCTTTGCCAGCAAAAGACTGACTAGTTCAGCATGGCCACCAGCACAAGCAAGAGTTAAAGCTGTGTCATGGTTACTCTCAGTCTGAGAATCCACATCAACAGAGGAATACAAGGAAGCAGCCCCTACAGAGCCAGGATCACCCAGGTTTTGGAAACCAGGAGGAGGAAGTGAGCCATCTACATTAACTATGGAGCTCTGATGAATCACAGTATGAGTGCTTGTTTGTACTTTCTGCTGTTTACGAACCTTTAGAAGAATATGTGAATTGGGTTAGAAGCATGAATTACTGTGAGTTGTGCCAAATTAAAAGTACATTTTTCTCTATTTCCATAGTAACAGATTCCCTTAAAGCTTGTGCATATCTTTATTCTTAAGAGGTTTAAATTTTCCAGCTATTTATGTGACAAATTACACACTTCAGATTACTACTAAAGTTAGTCATTATCATTACTGCCATTAGAGAATGGGGCCTTCACCTCTCTTGAGCATATCTTTTAGAGGCACATTGTCCTGTGCTCTCTTACCAGATGCCCTTTCTTCCCTGATCAGGACCAGATGCCTTTCAGAATCAGAAGACATGTTGGACTGAGAATATGCCATATTTGGGGAGTGAACCTGGAATCCCCTGGTCAGTGGATGAACAAACTAACTACTTCACTATCAGACCTATCTATTGTGTATGTGACTTTGTGGCTGAGTGGTTAATACTTGCTACATAATCTGTACATTTAACTTATTTCACATTCTAGCGGTGTTATATAAAAGTAATCTTGCCATAATTAGTGTTGCTATAAGTAAACATATGATGTTCGAGGAGAGGGGAAATAAAAACTTGTTTCCATTTATCAGTTATTGGACATGTAAAAGTTCACGATGATCATTTACATATAATGCCATGAGGCTGTTAAGTATTTTAATATCATAGAGTCATGTTCTTCTAAATTGATGTAAATGTATTTGTGTTTTAATTATTTTTGTAGCTTTTATTTACAGATAGATAAAAAGCAGACATTTTCTATTTAAAGGATTTGTTTGTGAGCAATATCTTCTTGTGTAATTGTATTTTTTAAATTAAAGAATACTACAGATTGTGCTACAGATATCACACACTTTTGTCCAAACTTTCCTGTGTAGCACGATGATGACGATAGTGCTTTATAAAAGTACATGAAAACTTGCCCCATATCCTGAAATGTGTGTGTGGTGGTGGCTTTGGCAACCCAGTTGCCCATCCAGCTGAGTGTGGTCAAGGATCCAAAACTGACTGCATGTATCAGAATTTAAAAAAAAATAAAATAAAGTACCCCCGTCACGCCAAGTGGCGGTGTATAGGGAATATGGTGTTATTGACCATAAATTTTACAGACCTTCGGCACATGATTTTTGGGGTAATGTGGTCGGTATTACGCCCGTGCCGTTTTACTTTCCCAGAAAAAAATCCGGTACCCATTTAAGGCTGGGTGAACCCGGAAGCCGTCGGTTAGGATCGAACCCTACCCCTTGTCTTTTGTAGTCCAGTTCACTAATCACTGAGCTATTGCGACTCCCTTATGTAACAGAATAGGTGAACAACAAAGCTGATCAAGACCCTGCTCCATCTCCCAATGCTGTTCCTGGAAACAGACCATCCAGTCTGGCCAAGCTAATAGGGATTGGTGAGGGATGAAATCCGTTACTCAAAAATGCTGTGGTGAAGTTGGATGTTTTGGGCCAAAATATCACAGTCTAGCTGCAAACCCATAATACAACATATCCACACCCACTCAATCTGGGAAAGTAAAGCGGCATGGGCGTAATACGGACCACATTACCCCAAAAATCATGTGCCGAAGGTCTGTAAAATTTATGGTCACTAACATCATATTCCCTATACGCCACTTGGCGTGACAAGGGTACTTTACTTTTTTTCTTTTTACACCCACTCAACGTCATTTTAAGTGCGGATGATGAAGAGGCCTATTCAGTCTTTTAGTAGTCATCAGTTGATATGCCAGAGAGAAGAAAAGAGTGCTCTTTCTCAATATTATTACCTCTCCCAAATCTGTGAGCTAGGGGACCCATTTTTTTGTTACTACTTGGTGAATTTGATAATTTACAACAAGAAGTGAATTAACAAGTGGATCATCAGACAAAAATAGGAAAAGTTTTTTATAAACAGCATGTTCACTTTAAGGCCTTCAACAAATCCTTAAGTTCTGAATGCTCACCATAGGCCATATTTTTAAAAAGTTAACAACTCAAGAGATTACTTAATTACATATCATCATCATCATCAAGTACCGGGCCTGCTGGCGTAGGTGATCATGTCTCTCCACAACTTTCGATCTTGGCAGCTATTTATCATTTCTGTTGTTGACCTTTTGCCAAGCCATTCTCTTAAGCTGTCTGTTATTTTTTCTCTTTGCTTCCCTCTATCTCTTCGTCCCTCAATTTTTCCAGTTGTTACAATATATTCCAGTTGTTCTCTTCTCATTACATGGCCATTAATCCAGGGAAAAAAGAAACTCTTCTCATTACATGGCCATTAATCCAGGGAAAAAAGAAAGGTCTACAATGAAGGAAAAAAGTGAAAACAAAAAAAACTTACCATCTGCGGCTTGAAGGAAAAAAGTGAAAACAAAAAACTCACCACCTGTGGCTTGTTAACAGCAATTGTATGATTGCCTGATGCAGATGGAGCTTTCAGCTGTTGCAGCTGTTGTTGTAACAAGTGCTGAGCTTGCTGCTGCTGTTGTGAAAATACTTGTTGCTGTTGCTGGGACAAATGTGCAGCTGGGGCAGTTGTCAGCTGGGTACTAGCCATGCCTTGCAAAACATGCTGGCCAGGCTGAGGATTAAGAAACGTAAAATAGTCTTTGTATTACTGGGTTATCCCACCCACTCATTCATTCACACAAAAACTACATATGGTTTACCTTTAGATAAAAGATTCATTTATAAGTTTTATGAAAAATGTAGTGTATGTGAAGTATGATTCCTGTCTAAAGCACTCAGAGCAGACAGTATCTTATCTAACAGATGGTGCGAAGCAGTGGTGGCCAACTTAAGGTTGACCTAAGGCTGCATTATAACGAGGACCAAAGGGCCAAACTTAAATGTTATAAAAAACTACATTATGTGATTTATTAATATATAAATAATATTTTATCATTTGTAACAAGACAATTAATTATTTATTTCAAAATTACTTTTATATTATTTTTGTTTAACTGATTGGAACTTTGGCTTTTATTTATAGGTATTTAATATAGTGGTTTCCATGCATGCTTCAAGGATCAAGAAAAATAGACTGGTGTGCCACCACCTCTGATGCAAAGTATAAACACTGATGGTTATTACAACTTGCTGCTTATATACAGTCTTGGTCAATCATCCCTACCATATTCCTAATTTGACTTCAGATTCTCATAGTTTCATAACTACACCCTCAAAAATTACTGTGTAATTTTCCATTAATGATCAAATTAAACATTCAATAAGTCTATAATGTTTTTATTTTTAAAAATCATCAATAGGATGAAAACTATCATATACCTTTTTTATATCAACACACTCTCTATAGAGAGATACTCGCGGTACCCTGTTTTAGACTGACTCTCACTTGTTGTAAACTCATGGTACCCTGTTTTAGATTGACTCTCACTTGTAAACTCACGGCACCCTGTTTTAGATTGACTCTCACCTGTTGTAAACTCATGGTACCTTGTTTTAGATTGACTCTCACTTGTAAACTCACGGCACCCTGTTTTAGATTGACTCTCACCTGTTGTAAACTCACGCCACTCAGTTTTAGATTGACTCTCACCTGTTGTAAACTCATGGCGCCCTGTTTTAGACTGAATCTCACTTGTAAACTCATGGCACCCTGTTTTAGATTGACTCTCACCTCTTGTAAATTATGGCACCCTGTTTTAGACTGACTCTCACTTGTAAACTCAGGCACCCTGTTTTAGATTGACTCTCACCTGTTGTAAACTCATGGTACCCTGTTTTAGACTGACTCTCACTTGTAAACTCACAGCACCCTGTTTTAGATTGACTCTCACCTGTTGTAAACTCATGGCACCCTGTTGCAAGTTTTGCTGCATCTGAAGTTGATGCTGCAGATTAGGTTGGTTAAGCATCTGCTGCAATAACAGTTCCTGCTGCTGCTGCATCAACTGAGGGCATGCCAACAATTGCTGTTGAGACATCAACAAGGCCTGCTGCTGGAGTGAAATTTGTTGCTGTTGGTGTAATGGTTGAATCAGAGCCTGCCGTTGGGAAACAGAGTCCAGAGTCAACTGGGAGGTTGATGCCACTAACTGTGAAACTTCTTGGGATGCTAGTGAATAGAGATATGAACATGTGATGATAGCGAACAAATCATATAGTACAGAGCAAACATAAACAACTAACATTCTTTTGATTTTCCTTGGTCACAGAGCAACAAAATGGCTGACTTGACTTGAACAACAAAAACAAAGTGTTTCCATTCTTTCACCCCAAATCTGATCCACTCTCTTCATCTCTTCTTCCACTGTTCTCCATGAGACTGCTCTTGGTCTACTTAGCTATGAAGCCCTCTTAATGGAAGTTTCTTGGATAAAAAAAAAATACTTTCACAACAAATGACATCTCCAGCTCCTAGTTTCAGATGTCCTAGTCTATTCATGGAATCAGTTTCTTTGCAGTCGAGGCATCCCCATATCCGCTCCACAGCCTGTCCCAACATTTCTTGAAGCACATGCAGATTGTTCCTGTGAGGTAAATGTCTAACCCCCCCAAAAAATGTGTACCTCTGTTGTAGGTTCTGTGACACATTTTACCAAAAAAGACTCAGTCAGGGTTCATATTTGATTTATTTAGGAATATGACTAATATAGCACCACACAAAGTAGTTATTTTATTACAAGCATTCTATTTGTAAATGTGGAAAATGGATATAGAAAACTTAAAAGGCAGAATTACTGTCTGATCAGTGTAGCCAACATACAGGCCATGCTCAACATCACCAATAAATATCATGCCAGCGGCCATAGGTGTCATATGTCTCTCCATAACTTTCTTTCTCTACAGCCGTATAAAATTTCTGCTGTTGACTTTCTATCAAACCATTCTCTTAAACTGTTGGATATATTTCTCTTAGTGTTTCTTTCCATCGCTTATTTCCACAATTTCTCTAGTTGTAACAATATATTTTTGCTCCTCCATTCCTATTATAAGACCCCAAAAAATTAATTATTTTCACTTGTTGGTAATAAGCTGCCTTTTTGCTTTAGTTGCTTTTGTAAAATCACTTTTATTCTTTTAAAACATCCATGTATTCTCAAGATTCTGTGAAACCATGTTTCTGCCCTGCAATGACTTTCTTGTCTGTTCAACTGTCCAAGACTCACTTCCATATGTCAACCTTAGGTATGCTACTTACGTTAATTTATTTACTCCATTATGGCATGAAGGCATCAGCAAATTTTAAAAATAAAAAGCTTTAACAAATGTTACCTCCGCAATGCTCAGTCTGGAACATGATGGGCTGAGGCTGGGACATGACTTGTTGCTGCGTGGTCAACGGCAGTAAAACCTGACCTTTGACAGAATTGAGGATAGAGAGAGAGGGAGGTGGTGGTGGAGGAGGTGGTGGGGATTGCTGTAAAGGTTGGGAGTTCTTGGACGGTCGCATCTGTTTGTTAAGCACACTTCTCTTGTTGCCCTGAATTTTACCCCCACCACCACCACGATTCTCAGGTGCATAATTTGCACCTGGTGCTGCTGTCACTAATGTTGCTGTTGGTGGTGGAGGGGGTGGAGCAGACAACTGCAATATTGGACCTTGCTGTTGTTGGTGCTGTAGTAAAAGCTGTTGTTGTAAATGACCTTGGACCTGAATGAAATACAAAATACAACAATTTTTCAGTAATGAAAACACACCAACTACAATGTTTATTAATATTTAGTGAAAACTTGGGCATGTCCTAGTTTAGGTGCATAAATTAAAGTGACCTCACCGTAGTTGGCGTATCAACAAAACTACAGTGGCTCAAAAATACTAAAAGTTACCTCTATGTTCATCACTAACGCGATTTATTATACTTTTGGGTTAGGAAGCACGGGACTTTACCCTTGCGTTGTTTCTCTTTTCTCTGCAATTAGGGGTTTTCTAATGACAGATTAGAAAACACTCGAATAAAGTGCAATGTCACTCAAGGGGATGTTACCCTTCTGAACTGAAATAATTTATGTTCCTTAACTAGGTTTACCAAAAACATTTTTATTGTTAATAAACATGCTGCAGTCCTCATCAATAAAAAAGGCTTGCATAGGAAACATGAAAACAGACTCAGAACAAATATATAAAGTGTTTTACCGTTTGTAAACAGGTGTCTGGACAGGATATTGCAGCAGAACTATGATCATCCAAGCCCAAAAATTTGGCAATATCAATTGGATCCAAGCTGTGAGGATCCATTAAGCCCATGGTATGACTAGATAATTCCAAAATTCTGGCCGATTCTTCATTTTGTTTGGCCTGTAGAAAGAAATAATGGAAAATGAATAAAGGATTTATAGAATCGAGAAACAGAGAAAAGTGGAAAAAGAAATGGTTGTGCCCTATGTTTGTGCCACATTGACTCATCAAGACATGAGATTTGGATGAATGAATGGACAGATAGATATGTAGAGAACATGTGAACCATTTATCATCAAAAGCACACAGGTCTTAACCTATACATATTTTTAAACTCTAGATTATGACACCTATCCCATGAGTCACATTTCTATGAAACACTCATCAAAATGGCGAATGCTAATTATTACATTTGGAGTTTGGAAAATAGTACTTTCTTTGAACTTTTGCTACACAGCTTTGTGCTTACACAAGAAGGGGTATGGGAATCTGATGCTGTAATCATTTCCTGGCTTAGGTTTGATTTAAGGCCTGAAATTCAACAGTACAGCGTCAAGACTACCGGAGGTGTTACATTGTCTATTGACAAGTCGACCGTCAGTCCATCATTCCAGCCATACATTTGGCTTTCTCTTAGCATTATTTGCTGCCTATCCCTTGTTACAAAGATTTGTTTCATGTCTCACCGACAGTCAAAGAGATTTTCTCCATCATAAGAAGAAGGAAAAAAAAAAAAAATTTCTTGAAAATTGTGAAATTATTTATTTAAAAAAAAAAAACACCAGCCCCATCTTTACAACAGCTGTGCAATCTTTACAAAGTGTACGTGGTGTTCGAAATAAAAATTCAGCATCAAAGGAAACAAATCCACACTCAGGGGTCACCAGAAACAATAACCAGGAGTGTATGATTGATTGATCGATTAATTGATTTTGTGTGTGTGTTTGCGAGTACATGCATTTGGTGGTGTCATTTGCCTATGGTGAACTGATGAATTCCAAGAATTTGCATTTTTAGTTCATAGTTATACAAAGGTGTCATAATCTCAAGTTAAGCAATTAGATTACAACATTATGACAAAACATAAAACATAATGAACTGCAGTGTTGATTTTCACATACTGCTAATATTTTTTCCTCATTGGTTATTTAAAAAAAAGCATAATAGATCAATCCACATCAAACTAACCAAAAGCTCGGTTTTAGAGATGGATCCTAATCCTGCAGAAGCCATCCCTGCGGCAGTGGGAAATGAAGAAGTGGATTGTCTTATTTTGGCCTGGATTTGGAGTTGGTGCTGCTGCTCTAGCTCTTGCTGGGCACTGAGGAACATCTGAGCTTGTGCCTTCTCTTGTAGTTCCTGTTCTACTTTTTTCAACTCTTCCAAAATTTGTTGCTTCCTTTGAATTTGTTCCTCCTTTGTGGTCTGGTTTGAGCTCAAGTTGTCCTCCTGCTGGCAAACACAAATACATATTATTCACACACATAAACCATAAGACCAGAAATAAACTTAATAAATAGAAACTTTAACCCTAGATTTAGATACCGTTGTAAAAATTACAGTATCAAAATACAAATTCTTCAAAATTTGACAGTTTGCTGTGATCAAACATTTCATCCCCTCCGTGTATCTTCCTAATTACTACTTCCGGTAACCTCTGAGTGGTGAATTTGTTTCCTTTGGTGTTGGATTCCGCTTCCACTCAAATCGGTGAGGTATGATCTTGTATAAAGTGGGGAAAAAAATTGTGAATTTTCAAGAAATTGGTAGTTTTTCACTTTTTTTTTTTTTGCTGTGATTAGGGAAATTTCCTCTGTCGACAGTTGACACCAAACAATTGTTTTTGTAACTCCCAAAACACAGCAAATAACACTATGAAGTAGCCGAACATACTGACGGACTTACAGCTGCCGTATTAACAGATAATGTAACACGTCCGATCCAAGAAGTAAAATTCAGCTCATAATCAACGTGAGAGATGAAATCTCCTAGTATCTCCTAGAGTAAACACACAGCTGTGTGTCAAAAGTTCAAAGAAAATTCTATTTTTAAAGCTCCTAATGTTACAATTAAGTGGTAGCAATTTTTACTATGGTATCGTAAAGATGTGAGTCACAAATACATATCAAGGGTAAAAAAAAATGTATTTACATTGCCTGATTATTATCAATTTAAACAATAAGAATTTCACATTTTACAGAAATGTAAAAACTTTAGAAATAATTGTATTTTTAAGCATGCAGATTTCAGAAATTATAATTTTACATTCAGAGCTAATCTTCATAATATTTGAAAGTAATAGTTTTTTTGTAAGCTATTTTATTTCTTGACTTAAGAAAATATAAACATACCATATCATCTAATAAACCACTTTCACTGATGAACTGAGGAAAGTTTTCAGGACTACAGAACTTGCTTCCCACTCTTGTATCCAAATGAGACCCACTGGTACGTTTGAGTACAGATTTCTGCATGCTCTGATGACCAATATCTGAAACTTTTCCTGTACAACAGAGAAAAGATAATTAGTATTTGTTTATCTTCACAATAATAAAAGTTATTTGTTGCTGTTTGCGTTCACCAGCTTTATATCTCTAATGAAATCCCAAGGGACTGAATTTTATTTGAACATCACTTTTTTCCACTGTTTACACCGGCAGCCATGTGCTCATGCGCATCCCCCCTTTTAAGGCAGGTATTCTCTGACTTCAGGAGCCGCGATAGCTCAGTGGTTAGTGAACTGGACTACAAAGGACAAGGGGTAGGGTTCGATCCCAACCGACGGCTTCCGGGTTCACCTAGCCTTAAATGGGTACCAGATTTTTTTCTGGGAAAGAAAAGCAGCACGGGCGTAATACCGACCACTATCTATCTATTGACCTTTCGAGCCGTAACCGGCCCATCGGGCGTAGACCAAGATACACCTTCTCCTATATGAATTTTTGTTCTAGCAGTTTTCTTTTAAAGATATTTTATCAAATCTCGCCATCTGTCTCTGTTCTGTGCAAGCAGTTCTATCTCATTGAGGGAGCCGATTCCTGCTGCTCTTGCCTCTCTCATCAATGTTCTTCTCAGTGTCTCCCTGGGTCTTCCTCTTTTTCTTTTACCTGTTGTTTCCCATATGAGGGCTTGCTTTGCTATTCGATTATTATCTCTTCTCATCACATGTCCAACGTATGACCATCGTCTTTTCTTTATTACTGAAGATATTAGTGGTTGATTGGCGATTTCTCTAATTTCCTCGTTTGTTTTGAATTCGTTCCATTCTATACCAAGTATTTTCCTTAGACATTTATTTTCGAATGCGTTCAACTTTGTTTCTATATCTCTTGTTGTTTTCCAGCTTTCACACGCATACGTAAGGGTTGATAGTACATTTGATTTGAATAGCCTAAGTTTTGTGTTTGTGCTAATGAGTTTTGATTTCCACAACTTTTCAAGGCTTCTGAAAGACATTGCTGCTTTAGCCAGTCTGATTCTAATTTCTTTGCTCGTATCCCCTTCTCGATCAATGTGACTTCCAAGATAGATGAAGTGATCGATCTCTTCTACTGGTTTGTTTTCCATGTATATTTTGTCACTTGTTGGAATTAAACTTTTCATGACTTTAGTCTTTTCATGATTGACCTCAAGCCCAATTTTGCTGGCTATTGATGATAGTTCATTTGTGTTTTCCTGCATCGTTTTTATCTGATTGCTGATGAGAACTATGTCATCAGCAAAGTCCAGGTCCTCCAAATGGTCTCCTTGTATCCATTCGATGCCTTTATTACCAGTGCAGCATTTCTTCATTATGAAGTCCATAACAATTCCAAATAACAAGGGCGATAAAATACATCCTTGTTTAACCCCAGTTTCTATTGGGAAACATTCGCTCAGTCCTTCCTCTGTTCGAACTGCACATGTGTAACCATCATACATGTCTTTGATAATATTTATGATTTTTGATGGTAAGCCATATTGCTTCAGAATTTTCCACAAAGAATCTCTATGAATACTATCACAATCTCTATGAATACCGACCACATTACCCCAAAAATCATGTGCTGAAGGTCTGTAAAATATAGGGTCACTAACACCATATTTCCCTATATGCCACTTGGCGTGACGGGGGTACTTTACTTTTTTTTTTTTATTCTCTGACTTCAGGGGTACTTTCATGGTTTTATTGTCGAGAGTTTAACGTTTTTGAGTAGATTATTTTTGTCTATTAATTTTCCCTGGGGAGCGGCCATTTTTGGCCTTCTCTTTTTTTTATTTCCAACTGCCAAGGGTTCTTAAATATAATCCATGAGGGACCTCCTGTTTTTCACCATTATCCGAGAGGGCTAGAAATTGGATCTCACTATCCAAAGACCAAGGGAGGGTAAAGCCATGAAGAAACCATGAATTCAATTTTTTTTACAATTTCCTACTACCTGTGGTATCTTCCTGTCCAGAGAGGTTGATGTCTTACCTCTAGGCCACCCAGTCCCCAATAATACCAGTTATATGAAGACAGCACAAAGTGAAAGTGTAAAGCATCATAATGACAGAAGGTATGCAATACTTTGTTATGTTAATGAAGATTCTAAATGTTTAAAAGTAAAGAGCATTTTTTGACAGTTGCATACAGTAGTTCTACGGTGAATTGTTACATTAGATTAATTCCCCTGTCTTGATGAATTACATTTGCAACTTAAGAAATGAGGAAGTGTTACAAAGGTTTTCATAGCAACAGTAAAACAAATAGCTAACAAAGCTAAAATCAATGTAACTACTTAAATGGAAAAAAAAGCAATATTAATTGAATGAAATTATAAGTAACATTTTCTGGTCACAGAAAACTCTATTACCTGATGATAGTGGGAGCTGTGAGTCTGGCTCACTGGGTGGGACAATGTTTGCCAGACCCTGTACAGGAACCCGGGGCTATTGAGAACATCAGCAACAACAAAAAAAAAGAAGAAGAAAATTAACCTGATGTTATGTTTTTTAAAAATAATCTCTCAACAATAAACAAAATGCAAGAACAAATGCTAAAAACATACAAAATGTTTATATTCTGTAAGCAACCAATTCTGAGGATTTCTTCTACTACTCAGGTATTTTTGTTAGCTCCTTTCTATTTTCATTACCTCTACTCTAGGATAAAGGCCTTTGGACTTTTGCTATGTATAACAGCTATTACATGGAGACTACTGTTTCCTGACCACTGTCTCACTCATTTAGTGTCTCACTGTTACCACTGCAGAATTTCTGTGACAATGTCTATCTATCAGTCTTGGTCTCTAATGCTTGAAAGACAAATCAACTGCTATTGCCTTGAGGGGTTACTGGTTGACTATTGATCTGAGATGACAGAACCAGCTGATCTTCTGTACATTTGTGTGTGATACAAGGCAAAATAGGAAACAATTTCTCTGACAAGGTCTCTGGTTAAAATGCTGACACTGGACACCTGTTCAGGACACGCTTTTTAGCTGAGATAGCCTAAGTCACATTGACGCAAATGAGACCCTTAATATGACACAAATGAGACCCTTCCTCTTACAAAAATTCTGATGTCTCTGACCTCCACTCCTTTTTCTCCGCCTTACCACTATAAAAACAGTTATTGTTTACATATTGCACGGACATTGCTGTGTCTGTTGTTTCACTTCATCTCGTAAATTTGCTAAAATAACAATTGCCGCCTAATAGCCCAGTGTTTATGACTTTCACTTTTACCAACACAGAGAGCACAAAAATATGTTTCAATTTCAAATGTTACAAAAATGAAGCGGTCAAAAAAATTATGTCTCCACTTTTACTCACCAAAATTATTAAATTGTATTGTATAAACAAACATAGATTTAAAATGTTAATATGAGAGATTAAATGCTGTGAATTAAGTGGCTTGTAAGATATTATTAACATCACATAAGAGCACCAGCGCCCCAAGCACAAAAACATCTTTTCCAGATTCATCTTTTCCAGATACAAGTTTAACAAAATTGGAGCAGTCATAAAAATCATGACTGTCACTTTTACTCCCAGAAATGATTAAACTTTACAGTTGTATAAAAAAAATCTTGATTCAAAATTTTAATATGAGAGATTAAGTGTTGTGAATTAATCTGATCGGAATATAAAATACATTGTCCTAATGTAATTTCTCTGGCAGCGGCGAGCTAGACAAACATTCCTATCAGACTTCATAGGAGGGAACTCTGTACTTGACACCATGACTGCATAAAACTAGGGTGGATGTTTTAAGGAGTGTTCAGATGTGATTGACTAATCATGGGAAGGGGGTCTGGTCAATCAGGAGTGTTTAGTAGGAAAAGCAGATTTATCTACAATCAATGCCTTACAGGAACAATCAGTCTGCATACACTTCGAGAAATGTTGAGATGGGCAGTGGAGTGGGTATGGGGATGCTCTGATTGCAATGTAACTGATTCCATAAATAGAATAGGATCATGAGAAAATAAAATGTTGAACACTACTTCTTGTTATCTGATTAAAAAGTAACTGTCCATTATCCACAAATAGCAAAAAATGCACCAGTGATATAGACAAAGTCTCACCTCTTCAAGTGGGGAATCAATCACACTGAGCTGTGTCAGATGGTCTGCAGATGTGTTGACCAAAAAGCGGTTTGGCCACTCCAACAAAAGTTTGACTACCTGAGTGTGGCCACCTTTGGCTGCTTCTATCACCATTGTTGAGCCATCCTGTAAATGTGCAGCAGAATCAAGACTTAATCTATGAGTATGATCTTGTTTGTTTATTACATAACACAAAATAAGAATGACATACATTCATTATCACAACGTAAGAATAATATAACATACAAGTAGTATAATTTACAAATAGCATAATATCCAAACTTTTAAATATTGTATCAAAAATAAGTTGTTTGGGAGACAGTCTGAAGAAAGCAATCAGTAAATGCCAGAGCAGATATATTGTTGCATGTGTTTTTAAAACATTATTTACAAACACCTCTGTACTTATTTTTGGTATGCTCATAGATCTCTTGATATCCCTAAGCCCTCCACAGAGTAATAGCCAAGAGAAATGATTATTGTCAATCCTACTAGCATGACAAAGTTGCAGCATGGCAAACTTGTGTTCTTAGTACTCTATCACATGGATCAGAACCTTGGACTATCTATGCAGGACAGGTGAAAAAGTTAAACAGCTTTCATGTGCGCTACTATCATAAAATAATGAACTTCAAATGGCAGGACAAAGTAATCAACTCCAATGTCTTGCAATGAGCCATCTCCCATCCATCACGGCAACACTTAGAAGTCAGAGAATAAGGTGGCTGGGTCATGTAAGAAGAATTTAAAACAATCGTATTTCGAAACAATTATTGTATGGCGAACTACAGGGTGGAAAGAGACTAAAGGGAAGACTAGTGCTGAGATGTAATAATATTTTCAGAGTTCCTTGAGTGAATCAGCAAAATCAACTGGGAAGATCTGGCATCAGAACATAGCACATGGAGACCAAAATTAAAAAACAGTACAGCAACATATGAGGAAGCATTGATGTCAAAATTAGAAGACAAAAGGAACAGATGAAAGGAGATGAGGCCAGGTACCACAAATACATCTTGTTCATTCTGCGGTTAGATTTGTATATCCAATATTTGCGGAATAAGTCACAAGAGAAGCTGTTCAGTAAAACAGCATCTCGTATAGACATTAATATTTTACCACACTACTGACTAATCTTAATTACTTGCTACCAACTGTATGTCAAGGCCATATATACTAGCATGTCCCAAACAATTTTTCACTTCAAAACATTTGCAAGGATAGAAACATAGCACATTGCAAGACATGCGAGTTAGTTACTCTGTTCTGCTACGTAGTGTTCAATATTGTGCGAAGGCAGCATTCATGAAACTGTTCAGCCTCCTTTCATACCTTGAATATGATGTAGTCCTAGACTCAGACTTATATAAGCGGGTGCTAAACACACTTATCTGATAAATGAAGATCTTTTCCAGTGTTAATCTTATGTTGGTCCAAATGCTGTGATTAAGTTTGCCAAATGCTGTATTTTTTTTTCAGCAGCCTTCCCCAAAATGGGTGCTTATTTCCTCATTAAGGGAAATGGTGGCTGTTAACCCATGATAGCAGAACTGTAGGACAGATGTGAAGGGACTGATGTTCAGAGTGAAGTTCACATGTCTGCTACCCCTTGTTGTCTTACTACAGTCTTTTGAACACTACATGCCAAGGAAAATAAATCACATGATCTAGATAGTCTTATGATCATTGACTGCAAGACAATTTCATTATAGGCAACTAATCTTTATCAAAACTATAATGTGTACGTGAATGTGTATTATATATGTGATTAAAGTGTTAAAGATTATTAAAGACTAACATAAAATTATGTTGTATAAATCATACAAACAGCTCAAATTTAACAAAATGGGTAAGATATTTTATGTGAAATACATACCCTAAGCTTATGGTTAATATCAGCACCATGTTGTAAAAGGAGTTCCACAACAGTCAAATGACCACCAGCACAAGCAAGAGAGAGAACTGTATGGTCATTGGAGGTAGTTGCCCTGTTCACATCGGCCCCTTGAAAACAAACAGAAACTCCTAAAGCGATACAGCAAACTTTTCCCACTCTCAGGTTATACTAAAACTCAATAAAACTTGGTCACCAAAGAAAACTTCAGCAGGGGCAGCATTTATCAGGCACCTTCCTAGCAAACTGTCATGTCAATTTACACAATGTCATGTCCACCATGATCAAACATACTTGCACATCTGTATCCTTATTGCAGCTGGTTTTTGTCACATTTGACTCCAACTTAGTGTTCACCAGTTAAGTAGGCATGAATGTTTTTGTCTTGCTAGTTTACAACTAAGCTGAGATATCTGCACCTCTAGGTAGGCCCGGGACATCTGTCTTTGGCATGAGTAGATTAGATAGAACAGTTTTTGCTAGGTAGCAGCAATTTTCACTTACTCCTTTAGATTTTTAACTGTCAAAGTTTCTTTAATGTATGCAAGTGCACACAGGACCTTATGATTTTCACCATTATTCAATTAAAAAAAAAAAAAGTAAAGTACCCCCGTCACGTCAAGTGGCGGAGTATATGGAATATGGTGTTAGTGACCATAAATTTTACAGACCTTCGGCACATGATTTTTGGGGTAATGTGGTCAGTATTACGCCCGTGCCGCTTTACTTTCCCAGAAAAAAATCTGGTACCCATTTAAGGCGGGGTGAACCCGGAAGCCGTCGGTTGGGATCGAACCCTACCCCTTGTCCTGTGTAGTCCAGTTCACTAACCACTGAGCTATTGCGGCTCATTATTCAATAGATAACAAGTAATGTATATAAGACAAGAGATATCACCTCTTACACAGACACCAGGGGAGGGTAAAACCATGAAGAAATCATGGAATCAAAGTGAAAAGTTCCTGTTATCTGTGACAAGATTCGAACACGGGACCTTCCTGGTTAGTGGCTGATGACTTACCTCTAGTCAGCTAGTCCCCTTGTCACATTTGAACAAGGTGCTATAATTATACAAAATATGCTGATTCATATATAGCAAGAAGTGAAGATGTCAAACATCAGCTAGACTAAAAATGATCAGCAACTCATAACTGATCTCTTACATTAAGATACTACACTCCACCTACCCATGGCGGCTCTGAAAACAGACTAACCAGAAGGAAGTATGAGCAAGAAGGAATGCATGCTGAATTTGTTGGGACAAAAGACACATATAATGAATATTGCTGTAAACCATAACACATCTCTTGATCCTTCCCACAACGCTAGATGTCGCAAAGGGCCCATAGTGTTTTTCGTCATCCATCTTTATTCTTGGCGAGATGTTCAATCTTATCTAATGAGTCTATGCCTGCCAGCTTTACTTCTCTTATAAGTGTTCTTTTTAGTGTCTCTCTAGATCTTCCTCTTTTTCTGTATCCTGATGTTTCCCATAGAAGAGACTGTTTAGGAATTGTCTTGTCTGTTCTAAACACATATCCAACATATGTCCATCTTCTCTTCCTAATGCTAGATGAGATCTTTGGTTGCATGGCCATTTCTCTTATCTCTATATTCGTCTTGAATTCATTACATTGCACACAACATTTTTTTCTTACGCATTTTTCTTCAAATGGTTTAGTTCTAACTCAATCTCTTTTTAATAACACATCTTTACCAATGGGGCCCTGGGTAGCCTAGTTTGGAAAACCACTCGACTCGGCTACCAACATTCAGACAACCTGTGTTCGATTTCAGCTGGAAGCAGCGTGAATTGTACTCATGGTAAGAAAAAAAATACATCCATGGTCGACCCAGTTTGCTGGCAGAAATGGGTATCAGGGTATTACTCTGGGAAGGTGAAGAATGCTGCCTCATTCTGAGTTTTGACTCACTTTAAGCGACACTATCTAGAAGTCTCCGAACACTTCTGGATAGGCGGCCAAGCACATATGGGTGAAAACTTGTGTGCTAAGACACTGATTCAAGTCTCATACTTTATCTTTATTTATACCAACTTAAAAGTATTTTAAGAGAGAATGAAGAAGAGTAGTCATCTGGTGTACACAGAAGGACAACAGTAAAATTGACACAAATTTGTTATTATGTTGTAGTATACTAATATGTAGGGAGCTGCGATAGCTCAGTGATTAGTGAACTGGACTACTAAGGACAAGAGGTCAGGTTCAATCCTGATTGATGGTGTCCAGGCTCACTTGACCTTAAATGGGTACTGGATTATTTTGGGAAAGAAAACGGGCACAGATGTAATACCGACCACATTACCCCAAAATTCAGGTGCCGAGGGTCTATAAAACTTATGGTCACTAACACCATATTCCCTATATGCCACTAGGCATGATGGGACTCTACTTTTTTAAAAAAATATTAATATGTACTTAGTATTCAGTCATTATTAAGGCATTATATGCCTGCATTCAAGTCTCAATTGTGGTGAACAATTTTGCCAAGTAACAAAGCTTTAGTATTCATAAAGCTTTTAGAAATTGGTACCAGGGAAGTTTTCTCACAAAGTCTGACAGCGTGGATGATTGTGACATCACTCATGAATTAGCAGATGGTCACACACTAACACTAAAGAAGCTGCAATGAATGAGTGGTCAGTGCACTTGCTACTCATCTGAAGGGTCCAGGTTCAATTCCTAGATGTGGTCATTTGTTTCATAAGTGACACAGTTTTGGTGTTTACTGAATCTCTGAAATTGGGAACCAGATATTTGTTACTGGGAAAGTATAGGGTGTCCTGACATGATACCAACTACATCTGTAGAAGAGGAGGAAGAAAAGGATGGAGAGAGTGAAGGAGAAAGTAGAGAATAGAGAACAGTCTAGAAGTGAGGGGGAAGATAGGAGATGAAAGAACCAGGTTAAACAAGGAAAAAACACATAAAGAGAAGTCACAGAAAAATAGAGGATGATCTAGGAAAACATGTGCAAAGTGAAGGCCGTGGAGAAATAAACAGATGATAGAACAAGGTCAAGGAAACCAGACATTAAGACAAGGTCAGGAGAAAAAGGAAACAAGGGATAGAGATTCACATGGAAAATGGCGACGGCCATGCCTAGGAAGTGGGTGGTCTGACATGCGTGGGAAGTAAAATTCTGATTGGCTGGCAAGAGTCAATTTTAAGAGGTGAACACTAAACTTTAGGGAGATTTTGAAAGAGGAACACTGGAGAGAAGCACTGGAAGTGAACACTCGAAGGGGACGGTTGCAGAGACGACTTACGGACAGTCTGGAAGAGACAGGCGATAGTTAGGAGTAGCCGACTTGAGATACAGTGAGGCGATGTGGACTGAAGACTGCCACACAAATTAGTGTTAGGTTAGGGGTGGGCCGACAATGGGTCGGTCCACAGATAATTAGTCATTTAGTATGAATTCATGTGGATCCCCAGAGGAGTGCACTCCAAGTATGTAAGTGGCAATCTATTGTGTGTGTAACCATAATACATGGTGACGGAATAAAAGTCGGACTAACTTTTATATTCAAGCGTTTGTCTATGTGTTTCCAGTGTAAACATCTTGCCTTGCGTCACCCTTCTGGGCATGAACTAGAATAACCAACAAGTTGTCGCGGCAAAACACTACGTGAGTAAGTCATCGTAACACGAGGTTGGCGATCAGCGTCCAGTGAGCCCAGACAGGAGTTGGCCTCAATGTAAACAGGGCCACATTCCGGAGAAGGTCACGGGGACAGAACTGACAGGGGCTGGAAGGGCATGTTGTCACAGGCAAACAGCTGACAGAGGTTAACGGTCAACGTAAAATATCAAATAAATAAACATCGTGAAGAAAAGAGAAGGTAATAATAACGAAGATAATATACACATAGACTGTGTAGAACATTTTATAGAATGTATCGTACCGGATACACATCAGCCACAAAATGAGCCATTGGTCTTTGGAAATACGAGCACTAACACCATATTCCCCACACAACTAATGCATGGAGGGACCTCAAACTGACTAACACCATAATCTATTTATGAGTACCCTTTACTTTAAACTTTTATATCGGCATGAGATCATTTGAAAAATGAATTACAGGAAATGTTAGACATTATAGTGAAAGAAAGCAAAAATAAAGGACTTATCCTTAATAGCAATAAGACAGAAGTAATGGTAACAACAAAGAAAAAGACATCACCACAATGCACAATAAAGACAAGAGGAAGAATATTAAAAAAGGTAAATGAAATTAAATATCTGGGAACAATGTTAACCTCAGATGGTAAATGTACAACAGAGGTGAGATGCAGAATAGCTCAAGCAATAGCAGCTTTAAAAAATATGAGGAAGATACTGTAAAATCCATTTTTGACAATAGAAACAAGAAAAAGAGTTCTTAAAAGTTATGTAGAGCCAGTCTTAACAGATGGATGTGAATCATGGACAACAGACTAGAAAATCACTGGAGGCGTAGAAATGTGCTTTTACAGAAGAATGTTGAAAATACCATGGACAGCTAAGATGAGTAACGATAATTTTCTGAAAGAGGTCAAAGCAAAAAGAGAGCTAATTTCCAATATTAGGAAGAAACAATCATCATTTTTTGGCCATGTAATGAGAAGAGAACAACTGGAATATATTGTGACAACTGGGAAAAGTGAGGGACGAAGATATAGAGGGAAGCAAAGAGAAAAGATACCAGGCAGCCTAAGAGAATGGCTTGGCAGAAGGTCAACAACAGAAATTATAAATAACTGTCAACATCGAAAGTTGTGGAAAGACATGATCACCTACGCCAGCAGGCATTGTACATGATGATGATGAGATAATTTACTGTTTACTACACTAATACAAAAATGTATTTTTACATAACCATATTTGTCAATAAACAATTCTACAAGATTCAACCATTAAATATAATTTCAGGTATTTAAATAAAGTTTCCAAATATTAAGTATTCACTGTTCAACTAACAGGGGCCAAATGAACTAAAACCTGTTATATTTTCAATTCCATTATCTACAGCAGAATAACCAATAAACTGTGCACACTGTGGGCTGTGCGTTTCATCTGTTATGATCATGTTTCGATATTCCAATTATTTACGATGAATGATGATATCATATGATGGAGAACAGATGGCTGTGTTCACTTTCTGTGCAGTTTCACATTATGTCTTTTGGCATGTGCTGAGGCTGATATGATGGGGACTATAGCTACCTTTCTTTGTTTGGGAAAAGAGATAGTAATTGATTTGATTCCACTGGCACAGGCGGCTGAGCAATTATGGATTTTAATTCATTTGCAGTGATACCGGAGCTAGAACTAATGTTCAGCTGCTAATTTACAAGCATTTCAAGTAACTAAAGGCACAAAAATTGTCTACACTCCATTTTCCTCCAACTCACTTTGTAATCTCAAGTGCACTGCATGGTTGGATCAGCAACCCTTTCTTATTGAATGAGAAAACCCTTCTAGCAAGCAAACCTTCCTGCATGCATTCAACCATTCCACACTCACCTTTGCTGATGAGAAACTGAACAGTACACAAATGACCAGCTCTGGCAGCTTTCATTAGAGGAGTGCGACCACCTTCAGATTCGTGTTCCTACAACAACAAAAAATACATTTATCTGCAAAATCCTAAAGAAAACAAAGATTAACAGAGAGATCTGTAACATTTCTAAACAGCAAAACAATTCTAATGATAGGTCTACAAAATCCTAAATGAAACAAAAATTAGTAACTCATCTGTATTAACAATATAAAATCAACAATAACAATCCAAAATGTAGTATTACTCATTTCTTTGGTAAGGTTTTTCTATTAGTTTATGGTAATTTTTAAAATATGTTTTTTTTTCTTCGCAATTGTACTATTTATTCACTTAATTTTTGTTTATTATCAATTTGAATTGATATTTTAGGAGATTATTGAAAACAGTCATCAATTCTTCTGTATCATAATCATTCTGTCTTTAATTTTAATCATAATGGTATAATATATCATTATATTTAAAATGTTCTAAAAAAAATATTTATATTCACACACGAGAAACTCAGAAAAATAATATCAAAAGTGTTATATACCAGCTTGGCTCCACATTCCAGCAAAGCTTCAGCCACATCTGTATGCCCATTCTCACAGGCATAAGTCAGGGCTGTATCTCCTGTTCCAGTCTGAGCTTCAACATTGGCTCCTGTGACAAAACATAAAGTAGATATGAAATCTTCAAACAATGAGATGATGCAAGAACAACTGGAACCTTATTATTTTGTTATATAATGCCCAAGTGAACAATGACCTATTATTGAGTTATTTGTGGCTCTTCATCTTGCACTCTGAACACGTCCAAAGGTGCTTAGATCCCCTCCTCAGTTAAGTCCTGCAGTGTCCAGCGACTGACAACTCAGTTCTTTGTTGGTTGACAAGTCCTCACCAACCTCAACCTTTATCAAATGATGCTGTCTTTGGTTTCCCTGATATTGTCAATCCATTTTGTTCTTGAGTTTTATGTCTCTCTCCTCTTTAATGAATATGCCTTGCACAGCACAATGCCACAAGACATTCTCACAAATGCTTACTATCTAATCTGCTATGATGGGGTCTACAGCTACTTTTCTTTGAGATGAGTTAGTAATTCGGATGATTCCACTGGCACGAGCGGTAGAGCAATTATGGATTTTAATTTCTTTGCAGTGATACCGGGGACTTCCATAACAATAACAATTCTCACAAAGCGGGAAATTAATTTGTTTTGTTGCTTCTATATGTAATTCAAGAGTGACTGGAAGTCAATACATAAAAAAAGAAATATACATATAACAAACCCAACATATGTGGGGACTAAATATCTAGAGGACAACAACCGAAAGTAAGTGAAAAAGTAAAAGGCAAGTCACATCACTGATGCACGAGAATAGTGTCTTTTATCATTTTTCCAAGTGACCCTCAGGATAATTATTGGTGATGTTGTCAGCAGGCAGCCATACTTCTCTAAATAAAATCTCTGATACTCATTTTCAGAGAAGGTGTATTCTGAAGCTATGCCTGCTGAGAAAATCTTGCCACAGATAGAAGATGAACTTTAACCTCTCTGAAAAATATTGATGCACTAACCAATCACAATTCAAAACAAACTACAAAGGCTTCTTATAAAAATACCACAATAAAGCACTCACCAGACTGCAACAAGAATGAGACCAGATCTAGATGACCCTCCTGGGCAGCTTCCATTAAAGGAGTGCTACAGCCTAACTCAATGTTTGCACCAGATCTCAAGAGAAAGTCTGCTACCTCCAAGAATCCTCCACAACAAGCCAAAGTAAGTGCTGTCTCCTGTGTCTCTTCAGTCTGAGCATTGATGTCAGCATCTATGAAAAGCAAAAATGTCCAACTGATACATGCTACTGTAAAGCATCAAATATAATGGAGAAAAAGAAGCAATCAAAACTTTGCATTGCTAAATGAAATGTGTGATCTCTTTTTTTTCCTAACCACGAAATCTGAGATGCATTTCCTAACCATGAAATGCGCCAGAATTTCTAAACAAACATTTACCCAAACTGAAGTTTACATAAAAGAAAAAAAAATCTACAGAAGTATAGATTTATACAGATTTATGAAAGAATTATAGTACAACTTTTCAGTTACATAACACACATCAATGACACAGGTTAGCAAACATCAATCATATAAGTCAGTATCCTATTTTATTAGTTTGTCAAAATGAACACAAACTCCAATGAAATTCTGGTGCTGTTAATTCAGGCTATACAGTTACCTTAAGTTATGTTTCATATATTTGTTAAATAACTGCTGACTAGTGATATAATCAGCTCTAATACTTAGTGCAGGTCATATAAAATCATAAAGTGATAATTATTTGCTTCACAACTTAGATTTTAATATTTTTAGTTTTCGCTGTCTATAAAACTAACTTATTAAACTACATATGCCCTTTGTCTATGGTAGCCAACCTTTGACGAAGAAGATAGTAGAATAAGATGTCTCAAGAAGTCAGAGAAATTCTTTTTTTGACACAGTCACAGATCAATAATAAAAAAATAAAAAAAACAGAGATATGTCTGAGGTGGTGATGATGGGCATGCATATGGGAAATGTCTGGAAGGTATTTAATGATCATCAGCACAAACACAAAATTTAGACTATTCAAATCAAACATATTATCTACCCTTACGTATGCGTGTGAAAGCTGGAAAAACAAGAGACTTAGAAACAAAGTTGAGCGCATTTGAAAATAAATGCCTAAGGAAAATACTTGGTATAGCGTGGAATGAATTCAAAACAAATGAGGAAATTAGAGAAATCACCAATCAACCACTAATATCTTCAGTAATCAAGAAAAGACGATGGTTATATGTTGGACATGTGATGAGAAGAGATAATAACTGAATAGCAAAGCAAGCCCTCATGTGGGAAACAGGTAACAGGAAAAGAGACCGACCCAGAGAGACACCGAGAAGAACATTGATCAGATAGGCAAGAGCAGCAGGAATCGGCTCCCTCAATGAGATAGAGTTGCTTGCACAGAACAGAGACAAATGGCGAGATTTGATAAAATATCTTTAGATAGAACTGCTAGAATAAAAATTTATATACGAGAAAGAGTATCTGGATCTATACCCTATGGGCCAGCTCCCGCTCGAAAGGTCAATAGATAGATAGATTTAATGATTATATCCTGAGTATCAACATGGCTATCAATAAGGATGCAAAATTTGGGAATACAAAGCTGAACGAGAAGGAATGAAAACCTAGAGGTGAGCTAGGTACGTGCACAACCAGCAAGCTACTTGAAACATCTGTGTGAACATTCATCAACATGAAATCAGATTATCATCTGTGGGTTTGATCACAGTACTATTTTATCAAATCTAACAACGAGCAAGGAAAGAATGACTGACAAAGCAGTCAGTAGCAGAAATGCCTTTAGTACTTTGCTCAACAATAACATCCCTCCCTCCACCTTGTATAGTCCATGGAAATTCTTCTCAAGGTACCCCAAGTCTGGCCCCCATTGTACATCTCTGTCAGGTGTGTATTTTCTATACTTCACATGAAACAACAGCTGCCTATCTGACCACTACTGGTGGATGATTTGTAGTTACCCTGTTACTTTTTACATAAAATCATGTGTAATGATGCTAATGGGACTTGCCTTGAGAGAGAAGAAGTGCAACCATATCTTCATGTCCTTCCCTTGCAGCCTCCATAAGTGGGGTATAACCTTCATCGTTGACTTCCTCAATGTTGGCCCACGTTCAATCAATAGGCTAGCCAGTTCAATGTGACCACCACAAGCAGCCAGTGTTAAAGGGGACTCAAAACTGTCAGCTGGCATGTTTACCTGACAACAACAATTGCTTCATTCTTTAACAGAATGTTTTCTCAATTAAAACAATCACAAACACATTACAAATAATATTATGTTTACTCATTTTTCTGGTGCTTATCCAACAACTATTAAAGGAATGAACTGTCATTTTCATCATCTGTCCTCAAAAGGGCATTAAGTGGGGAGAGATGCATTGTAATTTGCAGCTAAGCTGTGATATTTTTGCCTTTTGGCCCAACACATCCAACTTCAACATGTCATTATTAGAGTACTGGGTTGCCTTCCCTCTTCCATCACTAATGGCTTGGCCAGACTCCAGGGGAAAAGCTGAAAGTGGAGCAGGAGCTTGATCACCTCTGTTGTTTGCTGATCCTAACACACACAGTCAGCTATGGGTTACTGATTTCACTCAGCTCAGTTGCTGAATGGGTGTCTTGGCCCCCATTTATTCATCTCAATGTAAGCTCTTCTATCAGGCCACCATTTAATGCCTGCCTCTGGCTGGTCCTGTCTACAAAACAGATTTGTCATTAACTCTAATCTTGAGTTATGCTATTCAGAGCTACCCACAGGGGTTTAATCATTGATAAATTTCCTCAAAGATGGCTCCTTAATTTTCACTCCTAATGAGTTGTATTAAGTGATATATCTAGTAGGTGTATCTTAGTCTTAAATGCTTTCTACATTACAGCACTTCTCTACTCTTTGATGGTTTCATAGTTCTATGTCATATTTTTCTTTATTTTTTTTTCCAATGAATGATCTTCCTTATATTATATTGTTTGTATCTTCATTTTTCCCTTAGTGTTCTTCATGAGTGGTGCAGATATCTTATTAGATACACATTTTTAAAAAAAATCTGTCCTCATGCAAAACCTTCCAGTTTCATCTTCTATCAAACTTGTAAGCAAGAACCAGAACTATATGTTTCCCTTAACACTAGAAGCAGTAACAAGAAAAAAAACATGGATAAAACAACAAAATGAAATCCATGTCAACTCCTCTGATTTAGTGAATTTAAATTAAATTAGCAAGTAATTAAAATGTGCATTCTTTAATGCTTTCTTTACCTACCACATACCTGAGCACCGCTATCTAGCAACAAACGAGCTACTTCCACATGTCCATCCATGGAAGCCTCCATTAAAGCAGTATGCATCTCATCAGTCTTATGCTCCTGATCAGCACCTGCTTCCAGTAAAAATTTCACCATGTCCAAGTGCCCTAGAGTAAATACAAAGTCAATAATGTCAACTTTTCATTTCTCAGTCATTCACTTTAGATGCTTGCGTACTTCACCACAGCCAATAGTCATTGCTAAAATGAAACATTACAACTAAATATTTCATTTGAAAATAGTTCTGAACAATTTCATGGCAACACAAAACTGCCTAGGTTAATAGTGTTCTATTGGACAATTCTGTAGACAAATCAATTTAAGTAAAACAGAAAGACAGTTCAAAATTCAAATTCAGTTTGGAATAAGAAACATCACTTCCAAACTAGAAATAAATGTCTCACCACCACAACCTCTTCTTTACCTACCTTTATAACAAGCCAAAGTCAAGGCACTCTCCTTGAACTCATTAGAGTGGGTGTTAATCCCAGCCCCATGCTCCAAGAGAATCTTAGCAACCTCCACATGACCTGCTGAGGCTGCTTCCATTAAAGGTGTGTGGCCATTTTCATTGTGGATCTCCACATTTGCTCCATTCAAGACCAGCTCTAGAACTACATCCTTGAAGCCACCACATGCTCCATAGTGAAGAGGGGTATTGCCTTCGTTAAAATACAACACACAAATAATGAATAATTGATGTCAAAACCACATGAAACATCCTTTATTAAGCTTCATATATGATGGAATCATATAAATTGATGTCAAAACTACATGAAACATCCTTTATTTAGCTTCATAGATGATGGAATCATATAGTTGATATCAAAACTACATGAAACATCCTTCATTAAGCTTCATATATGATGGAATCATATAATTGATGTCAAAACTACATGAAACATCCTTTATTAAGCTTCATATATGATGGAATCATATAATTGATGTCAAAACTACATGAAACATCCTTTATTAAGCTTCATATATGATGGAATCATATAATTGATGTCAAAACTACATGAAACATCCTTTATTAAGCTTCATTATGATGGAATCATATAATTGATGTCAAAACTACATGAAACATCCTTTATTTAGCTTCATAGATGATGGAACCATATAGTTGATATCAAAACTACATGAAACATCCTTCATTAAGCTTCATATATGATGGATTCATATAATTGACACTCATTATCATAAAGTAATAATAACCATAAGTAAGCAATACAAATCACTGTCACCTTCCACTGAGGCCTACTTATAAAACGATTAACAATAATTTTGGCTAAGAAGTTAATTTTATCACTTTCTTAATAATATACAATTAACTACTATCATTTGGAGGTACTGTACCCTTACCTGCAGAAGACTGGGCGTTAATGTCTGCATTATGTAGCAGTAGCAGTCTGACTATATCCACATGTCCACCACTTGCTGCTTCCATCAGAGGAGTACAGTCCCCCTTGATACCCCGATCCTCAACATTGGCTTTCATGGCCAGAAGCACCTGAAATGTTTACATAAAGCATTGCAATATTGACAGTTAAGCCCTTGCACATAAAACTACTTTTTCTAACATGACCAAATTTTACAGGTTTCTATATTGTATAAAGCTTTCAGGTTGTAATCTATGGGCATTTTCTTTATTTGGCCAAAGACCACTCCTTGTCATCCACCCTATAGAGAAATTAGGTAGGCATTGTGTTGTGATTTAGAGCTAGTCATGGTATCTGTTACTTTCGGTCCAACAAATCCAACTTCAGTACAGTAAATTATGTGCATTGAATTGCTTTCCCATTCACACTTGGTCAGACTGGTTAGTCTATTATCAGGCCAATGCAGGGAAGTGGAATAGGGTCTTAATCTGTTGTCTGTCACTGATTCTCAAGCAATCACTGACTACTTTCAGCTGATATCCATACTTCATGGATATCAAATTATGAAGGACCTGCAGTAAAGGTGGCAGATGGAAGTATACAATTTTAAAATTATACAAAAAGAAGTAAATATGGCAAATGGGAATATATGAGGGAAAGTCAATAAATAAGT
>JAVIAB010000073.1:15896427-15898927 GCA_032433765.1 Megaustenia siamemsis | reverse complement strand
GTGGTGAGAATTTATCCAAGATTCATCTAGAAATACAATATCATAACCTTGGTTACGCATTTCCCGTACTTCACGTAAATATTTACTCCTCATAGAAACTAAGTGCGGCTTCTCGCAGATGACATTTCTACCACTATCGTACTTTCTAAACGTAAAACCGATGCTTCTAACAGTTCTCCATAATGTTGTTTTCGACACAACAATGTCATTTTCTGCTCTCAGTCGAATTTTCAGTTTTCTTAAAGTCACAGTTTCTTTGGAATCGAACATTTTACAAATTGCTCTTCTAATCACTTCCTTGTCAAAACTATCTACTACTTTCTTTCTTCCTAGCGTCCTAGTCTTGATTGAACTGGACACTCCGTTAGCTTTAAGCACTTGTTTGAAAAAGCGTTTGCTTATACCCAATGCGTGAATAGTTCTCTTTTCTGGCTTTGAGATGCTTCGATACAGTTTTCCACGCTTAGCTTCTATGCAAAAATATTTATACACCTTTATTGCCACTGATTGCAATGTAAGGAACTTTACTTTTATACCCATTGACTAACAGATCACAAATTTAACGAAATTACCCAATAATTAGGATACGCCGTTGCACATAAATCACAACAAAACGACAGGAAATGGGATGCACCGGATATAAAATTATAACTATGACGCGTTTTATGTGTTTTTTAGTGCTTAAAACAGGGAAATTGGCGCGCATTACGTTCAAGATGACAAGTCCGTGGGTGCTCACTCATATGAAGCGGTAATTCCTCCAAATATATGGTTTGACCAAAATGCCTTAAATTTGTATACTTCAAATAAAGAATATTTAAAACTATACGTTTGTTGGTGAGGAAATGAATGTACTTCTTGGGACCAAAAAATCACAAGACCATATGCAAAATTTCAGCATTATCAATCAATTGGTTGCAGAGATATGGAATTTTAAACACCTTCAAAATATTTTGAAACGACCAATAATGATTGCTTCCCGTGTTGGCAGACTTGTGTGAAGGCGCGCATTGTCGTGAAAGAGAAGCAGGTCTGCTGGATTGTTGTGCGGCCGAACGAAAATGTTGATTGAGTCTTTTTTTCAATGTCTGAATGTAAGCATGCGAATTGTCTCTCCTCTTGACATAACGTTCACAAGAATAGCACCTTCAATGTCCCAAAAGACAGTGACCATGACCTTTCCAGCTGATGAAGATGTTTGGATTTCTTTCTTCGTGGTGGGTGCGGATGATCCTATTCCATTGGCTGTCTTTTTATCTCAGGTTCAAAATAATGTGCCCAGGTTACGTCCCCTGTAACAATCTTAGCCAAAAAGTTCTCTCCATCAACATTGAAACGTTCCAACAGTTCAGAAGAAATTGCTTTTCTTTGCAATCGGTGCTCATTTGTGAGATTTCGTGGAACCCATCTTGCACAAACCTTAGAGAATCCGAGAGTTTTTATAATTGCATTTGCACTACCAATGTTGACTAACAACTTTAAGGTGAATTATTGAGTAGAGATGCGCCTATTAGCAAGAATAATGCCCTAAGCGCATTTCAACATCTCTGCATTGGTGACTGTGGAAGACCATTCACAGCGCGGCCGATCAAGTTCTGTATTTTCGCTCTCCAATCCTTTTATTCTCTGAACCCAGCGACTTACTGTGACCCTGTCGACTGAAAAACTTGCATACACATCACATAGGTGCTTGTGAATGTTCACAACAGTTTCCTACTCTAAAGCGAGAAATTATATCACAGTTCGCTGCTTATAACGGAAGTTGATAACATGCTCTATTTCAACGGTTTAGTGCAGTCGTAAGATTTGGCCGATTACAGTGCAATTTGGTGCAATCGAAACATGCCATATTAAAGTGTGCATGTCACGCTTTTATATTTATTATTAGCTGATAAATCCGATGTGGTGCATTACCTTTTGAACGCCCCTCGTATATAGCAGCAGTAAGTGTTGGGTTCTTGACTCTATGTGATCTGTTAATACATCAGGACAATTACAACCGCTGTGCGTGGGAGTCGCTGTTTTGTTAAGTCTGTCAAACTGGAACACATTCAAACCCTTGTCCTAAAGTGGGATTCTTTCATTATCTCATCAGTCTCTTCTATAAAGTTATTTTCTGTGGGTTGGGGGGGGGGGGGTGTCCACACAGGCAGGGCGTGGGCCTCTAGACAATAAGGTCCCCGGTTCGATTCCCACCACAGGCAAAATTTTAGAAAAATCGAAAACGTGGTTTCCTCTTGGCGCAACCCTCTCCTGGTGTCTGGTAGTGAGATCCGATGTAAAACTCTTGATTAACCCTCTCCTGGTGTCTGGGTAGTGAGATCCGATGTCAAACTCTTGATTAACCCTCTCCTGGTGTCTGGTAGTGAGATCCGATGTCAAACTCTTGATTAACCCTCTCCTGGTCTCTGGGTAGTGAGATCCGATGACAAACTCTTGATTAACCCTCTCCTGGTGTCTGGTAGTGAGATCCGATGTCAAACTCTTGATTAACCCTCTC
>JAVIAB010000073.1:15886427-15888927 GCA_032433765.1 Megaustenia siamemsis | reverse complement strand
CTTGGCATCATAGCATTTCAGCATACCCATGAGTGACCAGTTGTTTTAGATAGATTACAAGGGCAGGAATGATCTCATTAGCATTCTGGTTATGTACTGCTTGCCCCTGTCATTTATCACTTATTTGACATTCCAAACACAAAAGCCCCAGAATGTATACTCACTTCTAGTTTTATCGATTACAAATATAGACTCTGTGAGAACCTTCACAAACGCCATTCTTGTTGGTAGCTATATAACTCACTATATATATATATATATATATATATATATATATATATATATATATATGCAAGATGCATCAAAGCTTGTCAAAACGTTGGACAGCTATCACCACTATTGTCAAACAAGGAAATAACTTGAGACAAAAGAGACACTTTACAATACAACCTTCATTCTAACGATGTGCTACCAGTGCCAGTCCTGGTCCCTAGACGCAAGAACAATAAGAAATGTAATCTCTACGGAGATGAAATGTGTTAGAAGAATAACAGGAAACAGCCCGAGAGACAAGATCAGAAACGAAGAACTGAGAAAAAAAAACTAGGAAGCCCCTGCCATAGAATATATAAAGAAACAGCAAATAAAATGATTTGGCCATGTGACATGGCAGAGTAATCAAAACATAACACAACGAGCCCTCAATAAACATTTCGAGAACACCAGACCTAAGGGTCGACCACGGAAAAGATGGATCGACGGAATAATACAAGCACTAGCAAATATAATAGTAGCCGCAGAGGCGAACAGAAGAGCAAAAGACAGCAAATTATATCTCCCCTCGATGCTGAAAGGCAAATGAGGAAGGAAAGAAGAAGAAGGCGCGCGCGCACCCAAACGCACGCACGCACGCACGCGTCTATTCTATTATTTAACAGACGGATACCAGTAATGATCATGACTTGTCGGTTTCTGTGAAAATTTAAGTCCATGCACCGAACTCATGGTTTTAGCACCAACATTTCGTAACAGGAGCAGATTTTACAGACGGTCTTATTCATAAATAATCCTACTCAGTTTGTGCAAGGCCAGGATTTGTACTCATTAGACCGTTCTTGTGTGTGCCTCACGAGCGAGGTGACGCCCTTGTCTGCCCTGAGAATGTCATAAATATGACTTCTTCCAGTGCCTCTACCTCCACAACATAACGTTTTGTCTGAGTTGTAAAAATGCCTCGGCATGTTAAGTTGCTATTGAAAGTTGTTAATTGAAATGTCAAAATATGTTATTGCTCATTGTGACGTCCGCATGATGCTGTTAAAGTGGTTTGGATAAAACATTATGACTAATCGATTGATTATTTCATAACAACATCATGTGTGATAGGAAATATAAAACATTATGTAGGAAATCTTAATCTTTATGAGAAAAAGGCATTGCTCAGAACATACAAAGTGTACACGTCCACAGTCATATGTATATATATTATATATAGCAGTAACAAATAGCGTTTGGTTGCTACAGGACGGATTATATTTAAAGGTTAGTTAAGTGATCCCGGGTAAATGCTGAACAAAGGAAGGCTCTGCAATGAGCAGAACAAAGTGCAAGAAAGCTATCTCATCAAGCGTACGGAGAACAAGTTCATTTGTTATTCTACACGGCTAAGACCCATCACAGTTCACGCTAACAATCAAGAACCATCACAGTTCACGCTAAACAATCAAGAACCATCACAGTTCACGCTGAACAATCAAGAACCATCACAGTTCACGCTAAACAATCAAGAACCATCACAGTTCACGCTAAACAATCAAGAACCATCACAGTTCACGCTAAACAATCAAGAACCATCACAGTTCACGCTAAACAATCAAGAACCATCACAGTTCACGCTAAACAATCAAGAACCATCACAGTTCACAATAAACAATCAAGAACCATCACAGTTCACGCTAAACAATCAAGAACCATCACAGTTCACGCTAAACAATCAAGAACCATCACAGTTCACGCTAAACAATCAAGAACCATCACAGTTCACAATAAACAATCAAGAACCATCACAGTTCACGCTAAACAATCAAGAACCATCACAGTTCACGCTAAACAATCAAGAACCATCACAGTTCACGCTAAACAATCAAGAACCATCACAGTTCACGATAAACAATCAAGCCCCATCACAGTTCAAGCTAAACAATCACTATATAATGAAGATCAATCACACTACATGCTATTAAAGATCAATCACAAGTTCCCTTATTAAAGAACAATCACAAGTTCTACTATTAAAGATCAATCACAAGTTCCCTTATTAAAGATCAATCACAAGTTCCCTTATTAAAGATCAGTCACAAGTTCCCTTATTAAAGATCAATCACAAGTTCCCTTATTAAAGATCAATCACAAGTTCCCTTATTAAAGATCAATCACAAGTTCCCTTATTAAAGATCAGTCACAAGTTCCCTTATTAAAGATCAATCACAAGTTCCACTATTAAAGATCAATCACAAGTTCCACTATTAAAGATCAATCACAAGTTCCCTTATTAAAGATC